>JAVTVJ010000183.1:0-533689 GCA_034509425.1 Eopsaltria australis
AAAAGTATTTGTAGAGTAACTTCTTGTCCGCATCTGTGACTAAGCTGAGTCACACCTGGGGACTTAAACGTTGATCTGCAGGGCAGTATCTTACTGTTTGTACTGCTGAAATTTTTGTGGGAGGTGTGCTTCAAATTTAGGAAGAAAGTGGCAGAAACCCTCCTTGTTGCCTCTGTTGATAAGCTGAATTCATGGGCTGAATGTTCTTCAGTTTCTGTTCTAGTTTTGCCAGTACCATAATACTGTTTTATTGCAATGGTATGTATTTTATTCTCTTTTGCCAAAGAAAGAGACATTTGTACTGTAACATGATTCCTTGTGTAGGTGGTCAAGTTGTATAAATAGTATAATGTATCAACAGGTATCTCTTCTTCAGAGATGTTTGTGCATGAGCTGCTTGGGGGCAAAACATTTTAAAAGCTGGTGTTGAAGCTCAGACACTCCAGTGAGGTGTATGGCCTCTCTTGAGGCACATTGTTTCCCAGTGAGATGCAGACAATCATCTTCATTTCAGCTACTGCAGGTCTCTCCTGTCTGTAGAAGCATGCGTGCTTCCCCTGAGGCACTCAGGAGCATTTGCTTAAATTATTTAGGTATTTAACAAACAGTGTAACACTGGGATTCCTTACAGAAGTGAATTTTTTAAAGACATGCTCCTGTCCCCATGTTTTCTGCAGCAGATGAGCCTACTCAAATATTCTATTCCACCAAACTCAACCTTTTATTCGACAGCATGTTTAGAAATACTAATGCAGACAGAATTAGTTCAAGAAAGTAATTTTTTGAACAGATAACAGATATTTTTCACTGGAAAGGTTACTTGGGTGTGTAGGAAATAGTGTAGGACTAGTACTATAAAATTCTGATGCATTCGGAGACAATATTTGCCATAAGTTTCCTGCTTAGGAAGCATAGCTTCCCTAGTGTAGTTGGTTGCAGTCACAGAGCAGCCTCAAAGCAACCTTCCCCATCCTCTATGAAAAAGGAGGCCTGAGTGGGATGATTTGGTACCCTATCCAGTTGCATCTTGAAAACCTCCAGTGATGGAGACTCTTATCATATCCTTAGGGAGGTTGTTGCAGGGGCTGGTTGCTCTCAGTCTAAATAATTTCTTTATTATACTGAGATGAAACCTCCTATAATCAACACCTTCATGTGATTTGTGCTGTAACGATACTGAGTGGAGGAGAAGGTAAAAAGGGGCAATAAAATAGCTTTTGCATCCTGAAATGCTTATAATGAGAATCTGCCTAGTTTCACTGGTTTGGCAAGACAAATGTAAGGATGAAGTTTACTAGTTTAAAGATGATTCTGTAGCCTAGTGGAGTGAAAATTCTTGGCTCCTCAGGAAGGAGCACATGTACTGAAAAGAATACAGGGAAGTTATTTAAAAGATGAAGTTGGTGGGTCCAGTGTGTGAGTCTTGTTGAAACTGTAAGAGCCTTTTTCTGAGGGCTTCTCAGGAGGCTGCCAGGAGTGTTGAGGCAATCTGTCCGCTTTTCCCAGCAACCCCTGAGGCTTTTCAGGTAGCACCAGGCTGCTGGCGTTTTTGGTTGTCATATGACTAAACTGCTGAGAACTCTTCCTGACACATGCTGGGTGATTGACATGTCCTGGTCTTGTGGCCTTGTAACTACTCCTGTCCTTATGTGACTGTGTCTGTCATGCAGTGATGAACACCTGTGGCTTTTGTCCAATGGTGGAATTGTCCCTGGATGTGTGCTGGGGGAGGAGCTGGGTTTTAACCCTGTTCTGTATCTTTCTTTGTCAGAGGTAGCATGTTCTGTTGTAGCTCAGAGAAGGGCAGTGATCACACATTTTGATTGTACCTTTCCTCCTTTTGCTGACGTTTATTTGTGGGACCTTGCCTTTCTTTTACTTCCCAAATTGTCACTCAGTAATTGTCAGGGAATTGTTCCCTGCTTCCCAAGCCTTTCCTGGTGAAATAGCTCCCTTTTTTTCTTCCCACAATTTTCTGTGTGAGAATTAAATACAGGGAAATTTTGTCCTGTTTGTTTTTTTTTCTCCTTGTAGTATTACAACTGTACAGCATTCCCATCCAGTTTTGCTGTTGATATTTGGTATTCGATCTTTCTGACGGTCCACGGGCCCCGGCGCGGGGGGGCGCGGGGCACCCGCATGGTGCACCGGCCGGGGGCGGGCGGCGGTCCGGGGAGCGGGACGGGCCTCGGCCGCCATCGCTCTCAGCGCGGCCTCACGTGAAGCCCGGCACCAGCGAGAGGCGCGGCAGAGCGCCCCGCCCGCGCCCTGCAGGCTCTGCCCGCCGCGATCGTGCGCCCGCCACGGCCGAGAGAGCGCCCGCGCCGCGCAGGGTGCGTAGTCCCGGTGGTTTGATTGGTGGCGGGTTGCGGAACGATCCCCAGGGGATGCTATGCCGAAGTCCGGCCCGGGATCCGATCCCCAGGGATCAGCGAGTCCGGCCCGGGACCGAGCCCCGGGGATCAGCGAGTCCGGCCCGGGACCGATCCCCGGGGATCAGCGAGTCCGGCCCGGGACCGATCCCCGGGGATCAGCGAGTCCGGCCCGGGACCGATCCCCGGGGATCAGCGAGTCCGGCCCGGGACCGATCCCCGGGGATCAGCGAGTCCGGCCCGGGACCGATCCCCGCGTCCCCCCCAGCCCCGGGCACGGACGCACAGAATTGGATTTGTACAGATCCCGCTCTTCACCTCTCGTGAGAACACGGCACTAATTATACCTCCCTGTCTTCTCGCGAGATCTCGTCGGGCATATATTGGGCCCGCGCCACTTTCTCCGCCTTTTCGCTGCCACCGGAAAGCTTTGTTCTCCACAGCGGCCTCCATCCGCTTCCATCCGCCTCCATCCGCCTCCATCCGCTTCCATCCGCGCCATCCGCCGCCGCGATGCCGCCGAAGTTCGACCCCAACGAGATCAAAGTCGGTGGGTGCCGGGCAGCGGGCGCGGGGGGCGGGCGGGGCCCGGCGGGCGCGGCTGACGCGGCGCTGTCCCCTCAGTTTACCTGCGCTGCACCGGAGGCGAGGTCGGAGCCACGTCCGCGCTCGCCCCCAAGATCGGACCCCTGGGGCTGGTACGTACCGGGGAGAGCGAGGGCAGGGAGGTGGGAGGTCGAAGGGAAGCGTGGCCTGGGAGGGGAGGGATGAGACATGTCCCGAGGGGAGCGCGAAGCGCGCCCGGGGCGGCGGAGCGGAGGGCGGAAGCGTGCCGTGCTGGGGGGATTGAGTGGGCCCCGGGGGAAATTAAAGCGTGTCCTGGGGGAGAGCGATAAAGCACCTTCCGGAGGCGGTGGGAAGCGTGCCCTGGGGAGCCCCGGGCGGTGCTGCTCCATCCTGGAGGAAAGGAGCTCAGCAGCACCGCACACGGAGGAGAAGCCGGGGCAGCGCTGGGGCTCTCGGCTTTGACCCGAGCCCCGTGTGACCCCCACGTGTCATCCCTCAGTCCCCCAAGAAGGTGGGCGATGATATCGCCAAGGCCACTGGCGACTGGAAGGGGCTGCGGATCACGGTGAAGCTGACGATCCAGAACAGGCAAGCGCAGGTACCGCACGCCGCAGGGGCCGGCCGGCGCTGCACGTGGAGCCCCCGCGGGCTCCGCCTGCTCCAGCCACCGGCCCGGATCCCGGCAGGGTCCACTCAGCCCTTCATCCTTCCGAGGTGGATAAAATGAGTGCCACACAGGGGGAGTGTGGGGGTCTTCTGGAAAGACCTTAAAACGTGGGTGGGGGGATGTGTGTGGAGGCTGGGGCTTTGCCAGGCTTGGAGGATCCTGAGAAGAGATCCTCAGGTGCCAAAATTCTATTTTCATCCTGTTGCAGAGAAATTTTTTTTCTACAGAACATCCAACCGGCAAAAAACCAAATAAAAAAACCTTAAAGCAGTATAGAAATAAATAAACCAATTAAAATCTTGCTAATTCCTGTAGCCACCTGCCACCGTACCTGTTCTGACCCCCGTGGCTGGTACATTCCAGTGGTGAGCTGAGAGGAAGCCCCAGGCAGGAAGCAGTCCTCTCCTGCACGTGGGGAGGCCTGTGCCGAAAACCTGGGAACAGATCCCTACAGCATGGAAAAACCTGGACTGTGAGGGAACTGATAATCCCACACTGCTCTGGCAGTTGTCTTTGCTGAGATAATTCACTGCTTGATTATTTTTGTTAGTAATGTAGAATGGGGGGAAATTAATCTCTTTCCATTTAGATAGAGGTTGTTCCTTCTGCCTCTGCTCTGATTATCAAAGCTCTGAAGGAGCCACCTCGTGACAGGAAGAAGCAGAAGAACAGTAAGTGTTCCCCTGGCTCTGGTTCTGAATGTTTTGGGGCTAAAAGAGGGGAAATACCAGTACCTTCCTCTGGAATTTTTCAGCATAAACTGGCAAATGGAGGACATGAGTCTGTCTTTGGGCATCCTCATTCCTGTGGTGCCAGGGTACCCACAGATGGCACATCAGATCAGCAGAGGTCTGTGTTCTAGGAGATTATGCAATCACAGAATGATGTGGGTTGGAAGGGATCTGAAAGCCCATCCAGTGCCACCACCGGCCATGGGCAGGGACACCTCCCACTGCCCCAGGCTGCTCCAGGCCCCATCCAGCCTGGCCTTGGACACTTCAGGGATCCAGTGGCAGCCACAGCTTCTCTGGACAAAGCTGGGGTAGAACAGGCACCAGTACCTGTCCTGTGGCACAGGGCCTGGCACAGCCAGAGGGAACTGGCAGAAATTCCAGTTTGGAAAGAGGAGCTGGGGATAACTCGGAGCAGCAGTCTGGGAGCTGCAGTCTCCCAGCTCTGCAGTGGTCTGAGTGCTGGGAATGGTGCTCCCAGAGGAAGCAGGGAGCTGGCAGTGCCCAGGTGGCCTCACTGGTGCTGTTCCCTCACAGTTAAGCACAGCGGCAGCGTCACCTTCGATGAGATCGTGAACATCGCACGGCAGATGCGGCACCGCTCCCTGGCCCGGGAGCTCTCGGGTGAGTCCTGGGCCTGGGCACAGGGAATGCCCCTTCCACCTGCTCTGCTTCTCACGAGCGAGGATCCACAGCTGAGCTGTGCTGGCTGGGAGCAGCCTCAACACCTGGGCAGGGAGAGGCACAGGGAGTGCTTTCCAGTGTGTTCCTGGGAGAATCCAGGCTGTGAAAGCTGGGTAAAGACTTGATTTTCCCTGGTGAGCCCTGAGGCTCCAATCTGCAACTCCCAGGGGGAAGAGAGACAGCTGAGGGCTGTCAGGAGTTCTCTGTGTCAGAATCCAGGCTGGTTTGGGTTGGAAGGGACTTAAAGCTCATTCAGTTCCACCCCTTGCTATGAGCAGGGAAACCTTGCACTAGCCCAGGCTGCTCCAGGTAAGCTCCTCAGATGTTCTCCCATGCACTGACAAGCTGTCTTCTTGCTGCAGGGACCATCAAGGAGATCCTTGGCACTGCCCAGTCCGTGGGCTGCAGCATTGATGGGAGACACCCCCACGACATCATCGATGACATCAACAGTGGTGCCATCGAGTGCCCGGCTGTAAGTGCCCAGCTCTGACTGAAATTGCTGTATCACATTTAATTACTGAAAGACTCCACTAATGAGCTGTGTCTGCTTCTTCAACAGAGCTAAGACTGCAGAAAAGGAAGTTGCCACATGAAGGCTCCTTCAGTTTTTTGTAGCACTTTAAATACTATTAATAAAGACCCAGTTGTCTGCAAACACTTGGTGGTTTGATTTGTCCCTGTCCCATGCTGTGAATTATCCTTTAGGAAAATTGTGTCCATGCCCATTCTGTTCTGGATGGATTGGGGCAGGGATGGAAGTGTGGCTGTTAAAAAATGTGGTGAGGAATCAGAGCAGGAGGTTTAGCCTTGCTTATTCAAAATGAGACCTGTTTGTGTCCTGTTGCTGCCTGATGAAATGTGGGTCACTGCCCTGGTGACTTGGGGGCCACAGAGCCTGAAGTGATGCTGTAGTGACAGAGGGAAAGGCATGGTCAAAAAACCCCCATTTTAAACAAATCCATGAGCCCTGGCAGAGACCAACTGTCCAGGACATCTCGCTGTGTCCCTGTCAATGTGGAGGGGAGCTGGACCCTCCTCACCCCTACAGCAAAACAGAGCGAAGCCTGACCTGAGTGTTCCCAGCCATGGGAATCCCACGAGCTCAGGGGTCTGTTCCTCCCTGGTGTGGCTGTGCCTTGGGCAGCCCCAGAGCAGCTCTGTGGTCCCTCTGTCCTGTCCCAGCCGGCCCCGGCTGCTGTCCTCAGGCGAGCCCCACAGTCCCTGCCTGGGGTCACATCAACACCCCCGGCAAACGCAGCGCCGCTCCCAGGCACAGGGAAGGGCTGTCGGGGTGTCCTGGGCAGGGCCGGGAGCTGGGCTCCACGATCCCGCTGGGTCTCTCCATCTCTGGGCACTGATCCCCGCCCAATCCGGCCGGGACGCGGCTCCCCCGGCACAGCTCGTTGGAGCTGCGCAGGGTGTCCGGAGCGTTCCCCGGCCGTGCAGGTGTCCCTGTCCCCTTCCCGCGTCCCCGGGGTTGTCCCCGGCCCTGTCCCCGTCCCCGCTGTCCCCGCTCTGGCCCCGGGGGTGCGCGGTCCCTTTAAGCGCGGCCGCGCCCCCGCTGCCGCCAGCACGGAGCTTCCCGCGAACGTGACGTCACCGCCCGCGCCTCCCGCGCCCGCGCCGCCCGCGCCCGCGCGCGGGGCCCCGTCCCACGTGACCCGAGCCGCGGCGCGCCGCGCGCCCATTGGCCGCGGCGGCGGCGTTCGCGGGAGTGACGCGAGGGCGGTGCGGGCTCCCATTGGCCCGCCGGGCGCGGGTGGGCGGTGGCGCGGGTCGCCATTGGCCGGGGGGCGGCGGGGGGGCGGTGGCGCAGCGGCCCCGCCCCCCGGGTGTGCGCGAGGCGGCGGCGCGTGGCAGCGGCGCGGGGCGAGCGGCGGCCCCGGCCCGGCCCCGCCATGACCGACTTCAAGCTGGGCATCGTCCGGCTCGGGCGGGTGGCCGGCAAGGTCAGCGCGGGGCTCCTGCGGGCGCGGCGGGCCGGGCTCGGCCGCGCCGGGCGGGGCGGGGGGCGGCGGGGCCGGGGCTCGTGGTCCGGCCGGGCGGGGGGCAGCGAGCGGGCGGGCGGGCCGGCCGGTGCTGCCGGGCGGGGAGGGCCGTGCTATGCCGGGCCATGCTGTGCCTCACCGGGCCTTACCGAGCCGTGCTGGGGACCGTGCCGGAGCCACACTGAGGCCGTGCCGGGGCCGTACGGGGCCTTACGGAGCCGCACCGTGCAGTGCGGGGGCCGTTCCGGGCCGTGCCGGGGCCGTACCGTGCAGTCCCGGGCTTTGCCGGGCCGTGCAGCCCCGGGCCGTGCCGGGCCGAGTGGCCGCGCTGACGGAGCTCTGCCTGTGTTCCAGACCAAGTACACGCTGATCGACGAGCAGGACATCCCGCTGGTGGAGAGCTACTCCTTCGAGGTGAGGGTTCCCCCGCGCTCCCCTCGCGGTGTTTTACCGGGCTTTGTGGCCCCTCCCCGCCCGGGGCTGCCCCGGCCCCGCCGCCGCTCCCCCGCGCTCTCCCGCGGCCGGCGGTGCTCGGACTCCCGCTGGAGCTCCGGCTTTTCCCTTTCCTCGTGCTCTGCTCCAATCAAACCGCTCGTGAAAGTGCTGTGCCTGCAGCTCCCCAATTGGGGGAAAATGAACCCGCTTTAAGTTATTGAAGTCCCGGCGTGGAGGCTTCCAAGCAGGAAAACTTCTGGGTTTTCCTTCCTTTCTTTCATTTTTTTTTTAATTAGACGAACATTGGTCTAAAACATGTATTTACTATGTAGTTTTTTGTTTTTACTCTATTTGTATGCTTTTGGAGCACTGATAATTTGTCCTCCCGTGGTCTGGCAAACATTAAAAATGTTCTCTCTGCACTTAGTCTTGCATGAGAAAAACCTGTATTATTGCAACTGATTATGGGATCAGAAAGAACTGTTTCCTTTTAACATCCACTGGAGGGGAGAGTAAGTGGGTTCTACCAAGGCTTTGAAAGTGAAAGGAAAAGATTACAAGGTCTTCAGCAAACAAGGCTTTTTTTGGAGGAGGGACCATCATTTGCTAAACTCCTGCTGTGCAGTGGATGGGGCTGCTCTTACGAATTTTAGGAGTTTGAGCAGTGCTGCTGCCAGAGCACTCCCTGTTTGTCCATTCCTCCACTCTGGGTGTTTCTGTCACTGTGGTGGTAGCACACTGTGACTGTCCCAAATGTATCGAGTTCCTGCTGCACTTTGTGAGCTTTGGCACCACCTCAGTGTTGTGCAGTGCAGGAGAAAGGACAGGCCTAAAGAAGAGCCCTGGTGGCTGCACAGGGACAGAGTGTGGATCCTGAGGCCATTCCCAGCCCCACAGCTGCATTCCTGCTGTTCTTTATCCAGGCAGGCCCCCAGCTCCTCCCTGCCCTTTCCCAGTTGCGTTCCCCTGGGGGTTTGAGACAGCTCAGATCCCACCGAGCTCACTGCAGGGGCAGGTGTGAAATGCTGGGTGCATCCCCCACGCCAGTGGAGCAGGAGCAGGGTGCCCTGTGTGGGGTGATCTCACGGCCTTTCCCTTCCCCCCAGGCTCGGATGGAGGTGGATGCTGATGGAAATGGTGCTAAAATCTTCGCTTACGCGTTCGACAAGAACCGAGGCCGGGGCTCAGGCCGCCTCCTGCACGAGCTGCTCTGGTGGGTACCGGGGGCAGAGCAAAACCAGGGGTTCAGTTTGCTGCCACCAGCCTGTGTGGGGTGATTTCTCTGCCTGAAGTCCCCTCAGGAGGGTTGGAAACCCAGCACAGGGTGCCCAGAGGACTTTGGTTTGCAGAGTTCTCACAGGGCACAGCCTGTGGAACATCCCAGGCAGGGAAAGCAGTGCCAGGTGAGTGTGGTTCATGGACACCCCATTTACACCTGAGAAATGCTGCCTGAACTTCAGCTGTGGGGAAAAACAGGACCTGTGCCATTTAATAGGTGAAGACAAAGCCTTGAAGGTTTGTTCTGGGGCTTTTTGTCTGCTGAGAATTGGCAGAGCACTGCAGAGAGGGAACTCCTGCTAACTTAAAACTTTGAGGTGTTTTTTGTGGCTTTCTGCAGAACTGCCTGAAGTGATGCTGCTGATGGTTCAGATCAGCTGCTGCATCTTATTTTCCATACTCTACAAATCCTTGAAGTCCTTCATAGGATTAATATTAAGTTTCAGGGGCCAGTTTTCTCATTTTTGAGAGCAGCTCACCCTCTGAGCTGATCTATTGTAGGTGTTGATGGGTTTGTAGAAAAGGTAGGACCTGCTGAAGTAATCTTACTTCTTTTAAAAGCCTTTTTGGAAAAATTAAGCATATTTTCAGTTCCATATCCTTGAAAGTCCCAGTGCCCAGGATACCCTTTTTCAGTCCAGGTTACCTTTTATCCCCCAGAACCAGGCTCTGCACAAGAGGAAGGAGACAGGAAGAATATCAGACTATTATTATTATTATTTCCAATCTGCTTATTAAATATGGATTTTAACCTGCATCTGTTAATGTTTAATCTTATTGCACATAGAACTTTGTTGAAATTATGAAATTGGCTGCAGTATGTGGAGCAAATCACTGACAGCTGCTGCTAACTGTGAACCTCAGGCAGTCATAATTATCTGTAAGTAGCATTAAACAGCACCTGAAAATTATTCAGGTCAATTGTGGAAGGCTGTGCAAATGATGACAGCCCAGCTATTTGTTTATGACACAGCCCAGCCATTGCCTCTTCTGGCTTGTTTTACTCAAATTAGGAAGTCATTTGAGCGTATTCAGTTAGGAAATTCAAATTGTGTCACTCGAGCATGGGCTGGGGTTAAAAATACGAGGTTGTGTGTAATGGGGATTTTGGAGAGGCACCGAGGGGGATGTCAGCTGCCAGGCAAGCAGAGCTGTAGTTCTGAAGTTGCAAAGGCAGATTTTTGGACTAGAAAATATAAAATATCTCTGCTGTTCTGTGAATTCCTTTTGGTCCTGAAGGTGTTTGCGTTGCTGATCTTCAGTTGCAGCCCAAACACTGCAGGTCAGTGGCTGAATCTCTGCAGGAGCTGTGCAGCTTCTGCCCCTCCTAAGCAGAGCAGTTCTGGGGCTGCTCTGAGCACTAACCAGGACTGGAGAGTAGTGGCAGGTCCTGCCCTTGGTGAGGAGGGGCAGGGTTGGAGGTTTGGAGCCCGTGAGAGTCAGGAGAGCTGGGCAGAGCCAGGCATTGATGGCACTTCCCAGTGCCAGCCTGAGTCCTGGATGAATGAAAACCAAAGAACATGGATTCCTGCACGTGTGGGTGTGTAATTCAGTTGTTCTCTGCACATGAACCCCCAAAAACATGAAAACCCAACCCAGTTGTGTGCCTCTGATTTAAGATACAGTGGTATCTTAAATCTACATGTGGTAGATACAAATAAAAGAGATTTTTGGGTTTTTTTTCCTTTTCTAGTTAAGCAGGTATCTTTGTTCATGTCACGAGGCCCTTGGGCCAGAAGGGCTGGAGCTGCAGCAGTGACAGGGACCTTCTCCCAGAGCCCTCCTGCTGCCCTGTGCAGAAGGGAACTGTAGAATCAAAAGGCAACCAAGAGCTGAAAATTCCCCACATGAGCTGCAAAAATTCTTACAGGAAGAACTTCCTGGTAGTTCTTCAGCCTCTCTGGTGCTTGCTGTGATTTCCACATGGAGTTTTGGCTCCCCCAGAGCAGGGTTGGGGTGTCTCTGCAGAAGTCTCATCCCCTCAGCCCGTTCCTGTGGAGCAATCCCAGCTCTGTGTTCTGCTGGGTGTAGAGATGTTCCCTAAGGAACAGCAGCAGCAGCAGGGGATTAGTCATAAGTAGCACCAACTGCATGTTCAAAAAGACATCCAAGACCTGATTTCTGGGGGTTTTTAGGGGTTTTTTTTTAGGGCATTTACCATCTTGCTGCCTGTAACAGGCTCAGTTCTGGTTCCTGGAATCGCTGGCTCTGCACTTGTGTTCCAGTCCTGGGTTCTGAGCTGCTCAAATCCCACAGGAACAGAATCCACATAATTCCCTGAAAAGTCTTGGGGGAAGGGTTTTGCCTGGCATCTTGCAGGAGCTCAGGAGTGCAGGAGGAGGCAGAAGCTCCAGCTCTGCAGAAGTTTTGGCTGCATTACTGAGGCTGTTTCTGTGCCCCTTCTGCAGAACAAGGCAGGTTCTCCACAGTCTGTCCTTCCTGCTCAGCTTGGATGAACTGGGATGGTCAAAGAGAGGCCTGGGGAGGGGAGTGGAGTGTGTTTGTGCATTAAGAGCTTCCTTCATGATGTGTGGAGAGAAGGGACCACTCTGAACTTGGCATTCCCAGTTCTGGCAGGTCAGTGCAGTGGTGTTTAACACTGACTGCTCACCAGCAAGACCCAACTTCCACCTTTACTTAGGCCTTTGTCACTTGAGCAAAACTGACAGTGATGTAGATAAATGTGGTTTCATACAAGGAGGGAAAGACTGGCTCAGTATGGGAGGGCATTTGGTCAGAATTTGCTTTTTGGGGTGGTGGGTGCAGATCTGGGCTGTGGAGGAGCAGGGGTAAGTCTGTGCCAATCTGCTGTGACTCCCTAGTGTCAGGGACAATCTCTCATAATCTCTTTCCCCCCCAACTCCAACAGTTCCTAAACTCTCATCTGATTAAATCAAAAATATTTCTCAGCTTAGTCTTGGAATCCCCTTCTCTTTCCCCCCTACACAGTCTGTTCTTGCTCTGAACTTCTGTCTCCTCCTCCCAGATTCCTGTCTCCTATCTGTCCCATCTCTCCAGCTGGCACTTTGTCCTGGGCTCATTTTAAGAACTTTAACTCCTTCCTTGTCTCCATATCTGACTGATGCTGTCATCTCTGCTTGGTCCTTGTTCTGCTGTGCTGGGAAGTTCCTCATGGCAGAGCAATCACAGGGCCACAGCCTCCTGTCCAAGCCTTGCATTTCAGCTGGGATGGGGATTCCTGGGAGAAGTGATACAGAAACTTGTCCAGGCATGAGGGTGTTTGACAGTGAACTTGATACTTGATGAAACAGAGAAAGGAGGGGTAAAAAGAAGGGGGAAGGGGAAATGGAAACTCTTAGAAGGCAATAGGGAAGATTCCCCCTGCAGCCATCTTGGCTCAGTCCTGCTTTGGGTTTTGAGCAAGTTTCAGGTGTGTCTTGGTCAATTGTGGAGTCATTTCAGACTTTCAGTGTGTTACACACAATTAGAGTCTGAAAAGCATCTGCATACTGAGTGAAACCTCTGTCCTGGTCCTGTTCAGAGATGTTTCTTCATAAATAATAAGCCCTGTGACTCCACACCAGTGCCAAACTTGCACAAATATGTCTGTAGTATTTCCCATGAACATAATAAGCCAGTATTGGCACCTTTCATGGAACACTAATTCAATGGATCTCTAGCAGTAACTGGAGGAGTAGACTCTGGAACTAAGCAATATGCTTAAAATTACTCTGAGTGTCTTTTGATTCAACTAATTTATAATTAAAATCCTCAGCTGGAAAAAGGCACTTTCTCCTGGGAGTTGCCCTGTCTGAAGTAGCCACTGGAGTCTGTTGGCAGCCCAGTGCCAGCAGGTCCCAACCCACATTGCCTCTGGAATTGCTGTGATCCTTTGGTTTTTAGCTGTTCTTGTTCAGCACTGACCTTCAGGCTGGTTTTGTGTCCTGCAGGGAGAGGCACCGGGGAGGGATTGCTCCTGGCTTTCAGGTGGTGCATCTGAACTCTGTGACCGTGGACAACCGCCTGGACAATCTGCGCCTCGTCCCGTGGGGGTGGAAGCCCAAGGCTGAGGAAATCTCTAGCAAACAAAGGTATGGCAGCAACTGGTGGGGGAGTAAAATCTCTTCAAATGTTGTCTTCTTCCTTTAGTGATTTTTGCCTTGGCAGAGCCTTTTTGATTTAACCTTGGATGCTTTAACATCACTCTGTCCTGGCTTCCTCACCTGGGGCACAGTCTGTGCTCACATCCCTGCTGTGCAGGGACCATCTCACCCTCGGGGCTGTGCCAAGGTCCTGCTGTGCCAGGTGGAGCAGAAGCTTCTGTGCCCTCCCAGCTGAGCAGAGGCTCAGGGAAATCTGCACATCTTGCTGCCTTCTGCCTCTCGGGCACCGAAATTCCAATGTGACCTGTGTGAACAGGGAACTGCACAATGCTCATGATGGAGGTTGTGAGTTGGGGTTGGGCTCACTCAGGGTGGGTTCTGGGCTCAGCTTCCAGCACCTCTCACCAGCAGCTTGTGGGAGCTTCCCATGGGCTGGGTTTCACTGATGTTACTCAGCACATCAAATCCTTCATGCCAGGATGGATGTGGGTAATCAGTGATGGGACACGTTGGGAAACCCAGAGACTTCACATCACATTCTCCTCCTGAAACACTTGAGGCAACGGCTTTAAGATTGGGGTGTTTAGAGCTGATTAAACTGATTTTGAGAAGTTGTAGTGAATTACAAATGCTCCACATGATTTTGGGGGTTCAAGAACAAGAAACAGAGTTCAAGCCAGAAATAAATGTTGACATGGTGTGGATAATTTTGCACAGAAATAATTTTGCTCGATGTAAATGTTTCTTGGTTGACAATTTTAAACTTTCAGGCTTTGCACTTAGGCTAAAATAACCTTACAAATATAAGGCTATATTTATAAAAATAAAACCTCAATATGTGAGCAGTATGTGCAGTCTGAGGCTAAATACAATGTTAACCTTATTTATGAATAAATCTTGAATCAGTTTCTCTGTATGATTATTATAAATTGATGTACCAAACTTGCACTTGGTTTTTTTTTTCCAGGGAACAAAGTCTGTACTGGCTGGCAATCCAACAGCTTCCTACAGACCCCATAGAAGAGCAGTTTCCTGTGCTGAATGTAACCAGATATTACAATGCTAACGGGGATGTTGTGGAGGAGGAAGAGAACTCCTGCACTTACTATGAATGTCACTACCCTCCCTGCACAATGATTGAAAAACAGGTGGGTTCAGAGAGCTGGGAGTGAGCGTGGAATGCCTTGGGCTAATGGTGTTTCCAGGGATTTATTGGTTATTTAACATGTAGAACTTTACGTAGCCATTCAGTGGCTAAAAGCAGTAATTTTGTTTCCACTCAGGTTTTCTTTGGCCTGAACCTCCAGACCCTGTGGTAATTTTCAGTTGGAGGGAATGTGGGTTTGAACTGGAGCAGTGGATGTTATTGGGCTGCTGGGAGGAGGGTGATTTCTGCAGAGTGCACAAAAAGCCAGGTGGAAACTTTCCTGCAGGGAGCAGGGCTGGGATGAGTGAGCAGCTGTGTGAGGCAGCAGGAAGCATTGTAAGAGGGTTTGGACAGTCGTGGAATCAAAAAATAACCTGGTCACCACTTCCTGAGCAGAAGGTGAATTGCAGTGGCCTTCATTCAGGGAAGAGCTGGGAGGTAAAGTTCTGCTGGAGGAAGATAAAGCAACATCAGGAATGAGAGAATGAGCTGTGCAAGGGCTGTGGCTCTGTCACACAGATGCCTTATCTATAAACCAGGGCTTTCCTTGTGATAGCCGGTGCTGAGTAGGCTGAAACCATTGTGTTCCACTTTCTGCTTTGGGGAAGGGAACATTTGCAAAAATGATCTTAAATTCCCTGTATTTGAAACAGAGGCAGCTCTGCCTTTTATTTGGGTCTGTGCCCAAAAGCTCCCTGAATAACAGTAACTTTGGAAATGGCTGAGCTTGTGCAGACCTCCTGATAATTTCTGAATTTCAGGTGTTTGCAGTCGAAAACAGAAATTTAGTGACTCAACAGCAGCATGGTGACAACAAATGTGTAACGCTCCAATATGTTTTCTATTAAGCCCATTTTACAAGACCAAATGTACAACCACAGAAATTGCTTCAAACCCTTCTGGTTCTCTGACACTCATGGTGGGATGTTTGTGTTTCATACAATCCCAGAATCCCAGACTGGTTTGGGTTGGAAGGGACTTTACAATTCATCTTGTTCCATGGGAAGGGACACCTTCCACTAGCCCAGGTTGCTCCAAGCCCCATCCAGGCTGGCCTTGGACACTTCCAGGGATGGGGCAGCCACAGCTTCTCTGGGTACCACGTGCCAGGGCCTCACAGGGAAGGATTTCTTCCCAATGTCCCACCTCACCCTGCCCTCCTTCAGCTGAAGGCTGTTCATCCTGGTCCTGTCACCTGTTTGTGACAGGCGTGAAAGACCTGATCATGAAGCTCCTTGGGGAATGCTGTTGGGGTGCCCCCTGGCAGTGATGCTGAGGTTCTCCTGGGCACTATCTAACACCATCTTTCGTTGCCAGCTACGTGAATTCAACATCTGTGGGCGCTGCCAGGTGGCGCGGTACTGCGGCTCGCAGTGCCAGCAGAAGGACTGGCCTGCTCACAAGAAACACTGTCGGGAGAAGAAAAGGACCTTCCAGCAGGAGCTTGGACCAGAACGATGACCGGGTGGCAGAGGCCTCTCAGCAGCAGGATTCCTTCCCAAAGGCATTGGACTCTTGCTTTTGCACAGTATGACAGACTGCTTATCAAAGCCAGAGGCACTGAAGAAAAACCTGTGATGCTTGAGCAGAATGGCTGACTGGACTAAGCCAGCTCTGACTGGTGCTGTGGAAAGGGATTGGGTCTGCCCTTCCAGTATTATATTCTCAAGCAAAAAGACTACTGTGGAGGCTCCAGGCAGGAAGCTTCTCATTATTTATATGTTAATACGTTTGTAAACTCATGTACAGTTTTTGTTAGGAATTCTTGATAGCACTCATTAACTGTAATGTTCATATGAGAACACGTTGTTGGCCTAAAAGTTTAAAAAAAAAAAAAAAAAGCAAAAGAAAAAAAGTCATGTAGCAAAAGCTTTTCCTCCCATGTGGCAGAAGTGTCTGTGGCAGTGCCAAGGCCGGCGGGGCAGGCTCTGGCATCAGCACTTACTCTGGAGAACTCTGCATGGAAGCTCTATTTAAAAAAAAATACAAACAAAAAAAGAGCAAACAAAGTAAAGGTTGGAATGAATCCATGTCTGCTCTCTGGCTTTGTCCCCTTCCCTTCCAGCTGCCTTCAGAGCTCAGCCACCCCTGGCTGCTGGAAGTCCCTGCAGGACAGGAGCAGTGCCCAGGAGCTGGCAGGGGCTGTAGGGACCCTCTGGGATCTGTGTCCAGGCACTGCAGCCTCAGAGGGGCTGCTGGAGAGGGGCCTTGGAGCAGCCAGGATTTTCAGGAAGCTGGATCAGCTTTCTGTTCCAAAGCCCTGTACAGAAGGCAGTGGTAGGGGAGCTCAGGTAGCAGCTGTGTGTGGACGTGGATGCCCTTGTGGCTTCCCTGTAGAATAGCAAACACTCCAGTCATGTGCAGAGATGTTTAAATATCTAGTATTGGGTAATTTGAATTATTTATTCACTTTTTTTAAGAGTTGTCATCAATCCAAGAATCACTTTTTGATTTTTTTTTTTTTAATGTAGTAATGAGTAAAAGTAGTATGGGAGGAGGATTTTTCTTGCAGAGCACATGCCTATTTTTCTTTTCATGAATAACCATTTTCTTTTTCATTTTTGCCTTAGAAATGTAAGGAACATCAGTTGAGTTTCCTGAAGAACTAAATGGATAATTTAGTGCCAGGTGTTAGTCTTGCTTCACAGTCGAAGAATGTGAGCT
The DNA here is from genome assembly GCA_034509425.1 of Eopsaltria australis. Taxonomy (NCBI): domain Eukaryota; kingdom Metazoa; phylum Chordata; class Aves; order Passeriformes; family Petroicidae; genus Eopsaltria; species Eopsaltria australis. The sequence goes on from JAVTVJ010000183.1 coordinate 16,601, forward strand.
GCTGAGTGCTTAATGCAGAGCCTTTCTTGGAGTGCTTAGTGAATATTTTTTTGTAAAAGCCGTTTAGAATTTTGATTTTTCAATCAGGATTCACTTTGCCACTTCATGTTGCAATGTTGGTCTTGCTTGTATTCAATTTGTTAGAAAATTGATCTGCTGTGGACTTCCAATATTATATTCTGTTTCTAATATCTGCACAGGAAGTTCTGAATTATTAACATTTGGGTGGGTTTCATCCTTTGGCTTTTCTTGGGAAATAGCAAAGAACTGCTGGAAGTTCACTTGAAGGCACTTGGTCGAGTTGCTGCTCTTAAACCATGGTTGAACTGTGATTTTTCTGTTCAGGCAGCCCAAAATGCCCTTCAGTATGAAAAAAACCAAGCAGGATCCAATCAATTTTTCCTGTAATGGATAATCTTATTTCTTTTTAAAGGAAACAGGGCTTGGGGTTTTAGCACTAGCACCTGGAATACACAATCAGGTTATAGCCCTAGGTTTTCCTCTATGACTTAATTTTAAATGAAACTGGTGGAGGTAAAAGGAGCAGCTGAAAGACTGAAATGTTTATGGGGGGCATGGAGGTGGTGTAAGACACCACAGGGGCCAGGAACAAAGCTTCACTACCCAGCAAAACAGCACTGAGGGCAAAAGGAGGCTGGTGTGATTAAACAGGAGCGTGTGGGATACTCGGAGTAAGAAGAAATCCTTTGTGAATTGAACTTGTGTCCAAATGCAAGAGATGGAAAGAATAATATTTGGCAGGTGAAATGCAGAAAAAGAAAAAGCAAGTGAACAAACCGGCCCAGCAAAATAATGCAAAGCAAAAGAATATGAAGAACATTCAAGTCATAAAACTTGAATGAGTAGTTTTGAAAAATCCAAGAGCAGGGGGACTGCTGGAGTCAGCAGAGACTGATGCACAGCAAAGGGAAGGGCTGACCTGAAGATGAGTCTCAGCAGAAGAAAATCCATTGAACTGCTTGCATATGTGTTCCCTGTGGAAGAGCTGGTGGAGTTCACACAGGAACACTTCCATATGGAGAGCTCCTCAGAGAATCTGTTCAGAACAGAAGTGCTTTTAGGGGAGATTAAAGTTCAGCTGAAATGAGCAACAACAAGTTGCCAGGACCAGACGGTGCCTCCTACGACTCTGAGGGAGCTCAGGGATGAACAAGCCAAGCTCCCAGCTGGGATGGTGACCTCTCCCTTGGTACAATGTCACAGCAGCTTCTGGAAGGAATTTCAAACTACAGCCACGTGCACTGGCAAATTCATGGATGCTATGATGTAGTACCAATGGCTGAATACCGGGGAGGAGTCAGTGTGGGTTTTGTACAGGGAAATCGTGCCTCAAAACTCTACTGGAATTGTTTCAATTCCAGGCATCAACAAGCAGGGAAAAGGGGATTTCGTTAGGACAGTCTGAACTTCTAAAATGCACTTAATGATGACTTTGCTCAAGGCACTTAAGGGAAAAAAGCGGCTGGTCAAAAGGGAAATGTTGTCACTTAGACAAACAACTGTTAAAAGGCAGGAAAGGAAGAATAGGGAGGGGTTTTTTAGTGGTGGGAAGTAAACAGTTGGGTGCCTAAAAAAAAGTTAGAAAAAATGTCATGAATGATGAAGCTGACAACATCCACTGAGGAGGTTATCCAGTGTAATAATAGTAATAATATAATAAAGACTGAGTGAATTGCAGAAGGATGTTATGAGGGAATGGGAGATGAAATTCAGTGTTAATAAATGTAGCGTTGGTTATGGGGAAACACCAGACGGCGAGGCCTTGGCTGATTTCACTCAGCAATGAGAGCTTTGGCTCTGCAGGATTTCCGCCTGGGGACAGCGGCACTGCCGGCTCCAGGGGAGCAGCACCGCGGTGCCAATGGCTGAGGGAGCATCCCGAGTGTGCAGGACTCGCCCTCCCACTGGGAAGGGACTGAGGGGGAAAGGGAAGGGCTCAGAGCAGGGACCAGGATCGCTCCGAGGTCCGGAACAGCTCCTGCGCAGGGACAGCGGTGCCAGCCCGCGTCTCCTCGGGCAGCGCCGGGGTGGGGAAGGTCTCGAAGCGAGGCTCCGGGAGGATGCCGAGAGGAGGCTGATCCCGCTTTTCTCTCGGAAGCAGCTGCCGGGTTCAGGGCAGGGGTCCCTCACCTCGGGAAGGACGCGTTGGGAGGGAGCTCGGACGAGCGAGCGGACCCCCCCAACCCCGACAGCAGCCGGCGTGCGCGGCCAGCCCTGCCGGGGGAAGAGGCGGCTCGGCGGGGGCAGCTCCGCCCCGGGCCCGCCCTGACCGGGAAGCAGACGGGCGGCGGCCCCGCCTCCCCGGAGCCTCCCGGGAGCCGCCCCGGCGGTGCAGCAGGGCCCGGCCCGCGATGGCCGCGCCGTGCAGGACGCGCACGCTGCAGGTGGTGGACACGGAGTTCAGCGCGGACGCGGTGGAGTGGTGCCCGGTGGAGGGCTGGCACAGCATCCTGGCCTGCGGCACCTACCACCTGCGCCCGCCCGACCAGGTGAGCCCGGCCCCGCTCCGGGGCGAGCCCCGGCCCCGGCCCGAGTCCACATCCCCGTCCCCGCCCGGCCGGCACCGTTCCGGGGCGAACTCCCATCCCTGTCTCTGCCCGATACCGCACCAGGGTGAACCCCCATGCCCGCCTGGTCTTGCTCCGGGGCGAGCCCCATCCCCATCCCCGGTTCTGCCGGTCCACGCGGCGGGGCCGTGCCTTGTCTCGGCTGGGGTGGCTCGAGGTGGGGCTGAGAGGCCCCTCCGGTGAGTGTGGCTGGCCCGGATGGGGGCTTTCATCCCTCAAGGCTGGGACTGGACCAACGGGAGCCTCAGCCTTGCTCCCCGCTCCTTGCAGGATCCCGAGTGCGGGGGCAAAAGCGCGGCTGAGCCCTTTTATTCCCCGTGTTTGCGATTCACACACAGAGCGATTCCCGAGGGAGCAATGGGGCCTGTGACCGGACGGGGCGGCTCTACCTGTACCACTACAACGAGGAGCAGCCGTGCATCCCGCTGACCGAGATCCAGCGCATCGACACGGCCGCCATCCTGGACATCAAATGGTAACGCTGGCCCGGCCAGGCTCGGGGCCGCAGCAGCTCGCTCTGCTCCTCCGGGGATCCTTTTTTGGCATGGCAGCAACAGCAGTAGTCACTAATGGAACAGTTCCTGACTTCTTGGAGGAAAATACTTTCCGGTTTGTTCTAATGAGCAAAGCCTCCCTTGTTACTGTTTTATACTTTCTGCTCACTTGTGAGTGGCTGGTCATGACTTTGTACCTCATTTATGTACATAATAACATATAATAGATCTTCCCTGTACAGAATCCCCTTGTCACAGGTGTATGGGAACTTGAAGAGCCTTAGATTTTCTTAATGTGAGATTTTTTTGGTCATGTACCTTCTCCTTGTGCATGTTGGAATGGAACGGCTTTGCTGTCTTCCTAAAATACAAGAAAGATGGACACTGGAGACTTCTTTAACTTGACCTTTTAGGTGCCACATTCCTGTTGGAGAACATCCCATGGTTGGCATCGCAAACTCCACAGGCGCCGTGGAATTTTGCCACCTGACTGGAAGTGAGGTGGGTGTATGCAATGCCTGCTGCTAAAGCTGGTTTTAACCCATGTTTGATACATCTCTACATTTATTAGCACTATGCATTGGCTTGCAGGAAAGCTGGGTGGTTTCCATGGCTTCCTCAGCATGCTTAGCTTTTTAAATGCTTCTTTTATCTTCTGATAATGTTTGTCATAAATTTTATGAACTTGTTTGTGGCACCAGAGAGTTGGGCTGGGCTCTACCCACCTGCAAAGTGGGGGAGGAGAGGCAGGAGGAGGGCAGAAGCAAACCCTGGAAACAAGTATGGACTAACTGGGAAACATCAGAAGGTGCAAAGCTGGTAACAGCAGGGAGGATTTTTGGAGTGGGGTTTCTTTCAGTGGTGAGAGAAGAGAGTGATCAGAGCCGTTCTCACAGAGCAAAGAAAGCACAGGCCAGTCTGTGAGGGAATTCAGCAGTCAGGTCATCACTTCTCCTGCCCTTCATCACTCCCTGAGAGGGAGCAGAGTTTAAGGGGGGTTTGGTGGGAGATGAGCAGCAGAAGGGTGGGATGCTGTGTGTGCACATTTGCCCCTCAGCCAGCACTGGGACATTCCATTGCTTCTTAGTGTGGGACCCTCATTTGCTCAGCAGTCTCTGGAAAACCTGCAGTGGGAAGCAGTGCCCCTGTTGTTATGTGCCTGCTGTCTTCCCAGTCTTAATCCATTCCTTTTGTTTCCAGTAGAAGAACAGCTGCATGTTGGAGTCACGCTTCAAGGTGGATCTCGGCGCACAGCGACTGGCCTTGTCCTTGGACTGGTCCACTGGACGAGAGCAGTGGTGAGGATGGGAGATGGGAGATAGAGGCTGGGGCTGGAGGCAAGAACAGCTTTCAGGAGAAGTTGAGGACTTGGATGATGGAGTCTTTAGTGGTTTTGACTTTCTTGATCTCAGCTCTCTCCCTGGCCCAGCCCTAGAAGCTGCTGTTTCCTGAGCAAAGGTAACAGGAACACGAACATGTGGCCACTGGAACAGGAGCAGAGACTAAACCAACAACAGATGTGAGGTTGTGCTGTGAGGAATGGCAGTAGACGAGCCAGGGGTGTGTCTTCTGCTGCCTTTGTTAAAAGGAAAGACCAGAACAGGATGCAAATGGAGCCACTGGTTCCAACTCTGCTCTTGGAACAGCTGAAATTTTAGTGTGAAGTCCTCCTTAAGAACTGCTAATAATAGCACATGTAGGAAGTTTAATCATGGGTTAGTGAAAAACAGGAGAGAATTGGTTTGGAAGTGGCTCCTTCCTCTCTCAAGTGCTCATCCATGAGATGTCAGAAATGGCGTTGCTGCATGAAATAACCTGAATTACCTGCACCTTGAAAGAGAAGGGGAAATGTGTTCTGTAGGTGCAGATGAAGAGTGGTGCCTTTGGTGTGAGGCTGGAAACCAGGGGGATCAGGCAATCATTGCTTAATGTTGTAGGGCAAATGTGCTAATTAAAGCTGGTTTTGTGTGTGCTGTTTAATGAGTAAGTAGAATTGCCAGTTAGACTTTCTTCTTACACTCCTTCTTCTTGTCCCTGTCCTTCATGATAAATGATTGTTGCCATGATGAAATGCCCCTTTAAAGCTTGTCATTGTTGTCACTTGAGAGACCAGTAACTTCTCCTAGAAGCCAAATGCACATTGTTCACATCTCTGCAGGAAGGGGGTGGCCCTGCATCTCTTATGTGGGAATTTGGGAGATTCAGTGTGCTTGAATTTGATGCAGAACTGGAAAGAAGCCCCAGGCCACCAAAGCAGTGCCTGCAGTTGAAGGTAACCAAACAGAAGGGATCTAGTTCGTGTCAGGGAATGTCCAAAAATCTGTGCACTGGGAATTGCAAAACATTTGCCAGTGCTCCAAGGTCATTGTGTCTAGAAACTGTAACTGTACTGTGGTACAGGAAGAGAGTAGGAAAGGTCAGGATCAGTCAGTGCTTTGGGTTTCAGTGATAGCAAAGAAATAAAACATCTCTTTGTACTCCAGAAGAGGGAAGAGGCTCTGAAAGGGCATTGTCAGTCTGACTTGGAGAAAAAAAAAATTCCCTCTTCACATGGAATTTGTTTATTGATGTAATGTTAAGCATGTAAGAAGTCAAGTCCTGCATCTCTGAGAAAGACAAGAGCCAGGGGTGGTTCTTTCCCTGATGTGGATGTGAGTGGTTGCTCCCTGTGAGAGCAGGGAGTGGCGGTCACTGGGGCAGGTGATTTTAAGATGGGATGGGCTGAAGCTGAAAAGAAGTGTATGAATGTGTCATTCCTGCCACCATGCTGCCAGTCTCTGTCAGTGTTTAGTTGAATCAAAATATTTGATTGTTGCAATAATTCCTGATGTTTTCTGTGTGTACCCTGCTGCAGTGGATGTCCTTTGAGAGTGATCAGCAGTGATTCAGAGGGGAAGCTGAATCTTTTCTCCATAGATGAATCTGCTCCTTCTGTGCATGTCTTGAACCAGTGGGAAGCTCACAGATTTGAGGCCTGGATTGCTGCTTTTAATTACTGGGACACTGATATTGTGTATTCAGGTCTGTATGGGCTGGGAATCTCCTTTGGGACTGTTGGGGAGAGGGCCCCTTGTTTAGGGATGCATTCCTTGGGATTTCACTTTCCACGGCTGGGTGTGCTGCTTGCATCACCTCTTGAAGGAGCTGGGGTCTCTGCTTAGGGGTGAAAGGCTTCTTGATGGTGGAAAGTGGTTGGAGTTAACTGGGAGAAGCTGTACCCTGTAAATGTACTTTGGGTGGCTATTGGCAAAAAAGATGATACTCTCCTCAGGGTGCAAAGAGCCAGAGAGTTGTTTGAGTCCAGTCTTTATGACTTCTAATTTTTTTTCTTACCAGAGCGAGGGTATTGATACCACATGTGTTTTCTGTGGTGATGGGTATTGCGAGCCTCAATGTGATTTTTGGTGTGTCTGTTAAATTCTCTGAGATCCCAGGGCTGGAAAGCATCAGCTCTGTGTCACAGACTGCCCTGAGCAAGAAGGGACCCACCAGGATCTTAAATCCCACTCCTGGCCCTGCCCAGACCCCCAACAATGCCAGCCTGGGCATCCCTGGCAGCGCTGTCCAAACGCTCCTGGAGCTCTGGCATCCTCGGGGCCGTGCCCATTCCCTGGGGAGCCTGGGCAGTGCCCAGCACCCTCTGGGGGTAGAGCCTTGCCCTGCTCTGCAGCCTGAGCCTGCTCCAGCTCCAGCTCCAGCTGTTCCCTGGCTCCTGTCCTGGTCACAAAGGGCAGAGATTGGAGCTGCCCCTGGTGAGGAGGCTGCAGACTCGGCACTGCTTTGCCCCACGCTCAGGACTGGTGCTGAGGGTCACAGTGTTTTGTCCCTGGGCAGGAGGGGATGACAGCCTGCTCAAGGGCTGGGACACCAGGTGCAGTCCAGAGGCGCCCGTCTTCACCAGCAGGAGGTAAGCGAGCCGTGTCCACACCCCGCCCTCCAGCAGTGGGGTGGGAGCAGCCGCTGCTGCCCCGCCCCTTCCCAAGCCACTGAATTCGGAGATGTGCAGTAACAGTGGATCCTGGTTCTGCCTCCCGTGGGGAATGCAGGCACCTATTAGTTTTTTTTCATCTGAACAGCTTCAGGTTGAAACTTTCTTCTCCACGTTCTTCAACACAATAAACCAAGTGCTGACTTCCACATGTAAAGATGGTGGTAGTTTCTTTCTAAAAAAGGATCCTGATTTACGCTTTTATTTTGGCAATTTTTATGTGTGTTAAATCTGGGTGTATTATTATGGAATGTTTTTTCAGAAAATATTTTGTTCTCCACTGTTTAGTTATTTGAAGTGATCCCTTTTCTATCTTATTTTAAAATACTATTAAAACAATATACACAACTCTCCAGTGGAATTCTGTATGTAAACTTAAATTATCCTGGGGACTATTGCTATGGAAATATTAATTCTGGGAGTAAAGTTTCCTGGGAATGGAGTTGTCCTGCTGGAATTCTTAGGGCCTTTGAGCAGCAGTTTATGGGGTAAATATTACTAGAAAATACTTGTGCTGAGAAATGGTGTGAGTAGAAGTTTTGTCCATGGGAAGGCTGTTAGACTGTGGAGATGGAACTCTGCTTGGGTGGGTAACTGGACTGAAATTTGAGCTTACCTCTCCTGAGACACCCTGATGCCTGTGGACTCAAATGTGGACTCAAAATTCAAGGAAGAAGCCCTTCTCAAATTGCTGTCTCTTCCCTCTGCAGACATTCCATGGGTGTGTGCAGCATTCAGTGCAGTCCCCACCGGGAGAATCTCCTGGCCACAGGCAGGTGAGTCCCTTCCAGCTGCTCTTCCCTGGTGTGACCAACCTCCTGTGTTACCTGAACGTGCTGCTGCCTCTTCAGAAATCCCATGTGGTGCAGAGCACATGGGCTTTCCTACCTTCGTTCTGTGCCCTGACTCGGCTGTGCTGCTTTTCTGCCTGTCTGTGGTGTGTCCCCAGCTACGACGAGCACGTGCTGCTGTGGGATACCAGGAACATGAGGCAGCCGCTGGCTGACACCCACGTGGAAGGTGGGGTGTGGAGGCTCAAGTGGCACCCCACGTGTGATTTTGTGCTCTTGGCAGCCTGCATGCAGAGTGGCTTCAAGATCCTGGACTGCCGCGGGAGCCTGGGTGAGTGTCCAGGGAACAGAGGTGCTCTGGGGCTGCTCTGCTGCTCTCCTTTGCTGCCTCCAGGTTAATGGGGAGCTCCAGCTCTTGCTGGAAGGATTGAGATGATGTTTATAGCCACAGACTTCTGTTCCAATTTGAGGCAAGTCTTCCGGCTTCTCCACATCTGTGCACTCTGTTGGCCTGCTTGGTTGCACCAAGGCCCTGTCACTATTTGTATGTAAATCTCTCATAACTTCTTTTCAGGGAGGAAAGCCTTTGTGTTTGGTGTGAGGGCACAACCATTCTGGGTTTGTGTTCCCTGTGATGGTTCAGAGAGGTGCTTCTGACTGTCAGGTGGTGCTTTCCTGTTAGCAGGAGTTACTGACCTGCTGGGGAATGGGTTATTGCCTTAGGAAGGAAGTGCTTTGCAGCCTGGTTAATCCAAAATAACATAAATAAACCCTTCATGTGAATCACAAGGTATTTCCGTGATGGAAAAGCTGTTTGCATTCACAGTGCAATCTGACAGAGGACGGTTGGCTTTCTGGGTTCTTCAGACCTTGGGCAGATCCACAGCTTAGGAAATGAGGACAGCATTTCTCCTGTGTGGGGAAGGAAGGAACTTGATGTCCACTTACTGTCAGTCAAATGCTGAAAGCTGACAGGAAGAATATCTGCAGTGTATTGATAACTAGGCCCTGGCAATCCCCCAGGTGTGTTCATGGCTCAGTGAAGGTTGTGGTAGCATCAGTTTTCTGTGTCTTGAGCTAGTAAGTACTTTGGATAATGATGCTCTTAAACCCCATGCATGTTAAACCCTCTTCTTGTCTGCTATTGACCCAGGGAGAATCAAGGCCATTCAGAGGGGGCTGAAAAATGGTCAGCACCTCATTCCTTCTGGAATACTTCACTCTGTGGTGAAGGCAATAACCAGAGAACTCTTCCTTTGGGGCACAGGCAATGCTGGCATGGCTGCTGAGCACTCTGCCACAACCCACAACTTGATTTCTAAGTCATTTACCTTTTCTTTTTGAAGCGGAAAACACAGAGGAATGTATCATCCTGTCATCCTATGTCCTGCACAATTCCTTGGCCTATGGGGCTGACTGGTCAAGGCTGTGTCCAAGGGATTCCTTGCCTGCAAGCCAGGACCTTGCTGCTGCGTGCCAGCTTCGGAAGAGCTCGTGGGAGCATCAGGCCAAGAAGAGAGGCTGAATTTGCAGGTTCAGAACCTGAAGATAATTTATGAGTCTCCTACAGCTACTTTTGATGTAATCCTGGATGAGGAGAGTGAAAGCCCTGCTGTGGCACTTGCAGCAGGGGCAGGGCCAAAGCTGGCTGGGGATCCTGGACTGGTCAGGGGCTCTGGTTTAAAGGGAAGTTTAGATCTGGCTGCCCAAGGGGCAGATCTGGGGTCAGCCAGCGGCTCTGAGTCAGGAGCCAAGAGACCCAATGGAATGGGCCTGGACAGAGGCAGTGACTCAGCCAGGTCTCCAGACAGCCCCAAAGAAATGAGCATTGTAGCCACTTGTTCTTTCTATGACAACATCCTCCATGTCTGGAAGTGGGAGATGAGCCTGGTGACCCCTCCAGATGTGCCAAGTCCTAGATCTCCATCTGAAAGAACAGCTGAAAGTTTGCATTGACCACTACCAAGGGAAGAGGGAGGAAAACTCCTGAACTGAGAGACAGCTGAACTTAATGCCCCAACTTCTGCTGGGCTTTCCTATCTTACTGCTGGGCTTGGGAGTCCTTCAGGGCCAGCACTGATGGAATTCCTGGTGTTCTATTTTCAGCACAGAGGGAAGCCTTTGCTTAGAGGCCTGTGGTCATGCTCAGACAGGTTTATTTAGTTTTTCACTTAATGTCCTAGTTCCAAGTGGAACAGCCCTCCTCTCACAGGCTGCTGCTTTGTACCTCTGATCTGAATTCCTTCAAGGCTGGTTTGCATTTCACAATGGATCTGTTGAGCCCCTTCTCCTCCTTCCCTCACAGACCAGACTTGGCTGTGCTGCTGTGAGACCCCGTTAAGTGATCAGGTTCCCTGAATGTCTCAGAAAAGCCCCCGAGCAGAGGCTTGGCTCTGATATGTGTGTGTGTCCCTGGAGAAGAGCTCAGACAGGCCAAACACAGTGCAGTGTGCTCACAGTGATGTTTAACAGAGTTCTGGTTCAGAAGGAAGTGCAGACTGCCTGGTGTGATGGAAGTGCTGTGGGATCCTCCTTGTGAGGGTCCTGCTGCTTCTCCATCATTTCCTATCACACTCATCACCTGATTGCAGGCTCCTTCATCGTTCCCAGCAGAGCACACCATGGTTTAGATAAATCCTGTAGTGACCCCATCATGTTTAGTGCCACTCAACCACCCCCATGGCCTCTCAGTATCCAGATCATGTTCTCTGCTCTCCACAGAGCCAAGTTTAGGTCCAAAGTCAAGCCCAGTTTTCAAAGGTGAACAGCTTTAAGATCAAAACCTCCAAAAAGTATAGGCAGTGTTTCCTGACATCTTTTTAAGTTTAAAATAAGTACAGAAACCAAAATCTTAACATTGCCCTAACTACCTCCAGGAATGGCTGCAGGATTTCTCATGGTTGCTCCATTAGCTCCTTTTTTCACTGTGAAACATCAAAACACCCTTTCTGGAACATTTTCTCTATTCCTAGAAACCAGCTTACACTAGATGATTAACTTTTAGCTTGCATGGTTTGTCCTTGAGGGTCCTAAAGAATGAGTCGTCTGGAGGGAAAGAAACACCAGCAACAGGTCTCTGTGTAACAGTGCTGCAACTAAACGAGGTCCAGCAGATGAGAACTTTGCTGCTTTGAAACCCCATTCTAGAGGGTGAATGTGTATTTTAGCAAACATTCTGGAGCACTGTTACATGAAGATTCGTATTAGTAATGAAAACAAGAGCTTTTGCTAAAGAAAAAACATGCTATTTTTGAATGTTTCTAAAATAAAACCAATCTAAGTGGTTTATCTTTCTTTGGCTGTTTTGAGTTTTTAAAATTAAATGACTTGGCAGTCCTCATGAGGATCTTCTGCCCTGGCCTGGGATGGCTCAAGGGATTGATGTTCTTTGGGAATCAGCGTGGACAATGCAGTTTCCTGGGAAAACCGAGGGTGTGTCCCTGTATCTGCCGATGACTCTGTTTTAAAGGTTGTAACGCCTTTTATTGCTTGTGAGATCGAGAGGAAACAGCCCGAGGGCAGCGAAGCTGTCACCGACCGGGACCGGCCTGGTTTAGACTTTAGGCCAGGCCTTGCCAACAGCAGCAGCACTCAAGGCAGCAAACAGCCATTTGTGTGTTTGTTCTGATCAGCTTCACAGGAGGTGAAAAACGCACAATGCAGTCAGCAAAGCTGGGCGTTCTCTCCCCTCGCTGTGGCTGATCCCTGATCACAACTCATCCTTCTGTGATTTGGGGCTGCAGCATCCCCACTCCATCACAGCCCTGCCCAGCCCTGAAAATGTGGGGGTTTTAACCACCACCATAAGGACTCGTGTGTCAGCCCTCAGTACAGACTAAGTGCTCACAGGCCAACGTGCCTCCCTTCTCCCAAAGTGAACGCTTTCAGTCTTCATTTAATTCTGAAAGTTTAATTCTTAAACTTTGCAGTACTTTGTATTTAGAAACGTCACGGATCCCTCTCACCCTCAGAACCCCCAGAGAAGGCAGTGCTCTTCAGGCACAGAGGAATTACCAGTCACGGACGGGAACTCAAAGGCAGATTTCCCGCAGGATTTAAATCAGGTATTACAGACGAACAAGGTAGGAGGATTCGCTTTAATGTTCAGTGACAGAGCGTGTCCCGCGCTGGCCGGTGGTGTCACAGCCCGCCCCCTACCGCACGTAGTTCTTGGGGAAGAGCTGGAAGAGCTTGCCCTCCTGCGTGGGCTCGAAGCCGTACTTCTCCAGGTTGTTGGGGTCGAACGTGCCGTCCTTCACATCCTTCTCGATGCGCGGAGCCACCAGCTCGTCAAAGAGCTGCTTGGCCGTCATGGGCGGCTCGGAGCCCTCGGCGGCGCGGTATGACACGTAGGGCCGCAGCTTGAAGCCTGTCAGGTCGGGCACGACGAACTCGGGCACCATCTCCTTGACGAGGAGGAACTTCTTGTTGCGGGTGAGCACGCCCAGCTTCTTGGCGCCGCGGCCCTTGTTGTGGCTGCGGGGGCCGCGCTTGCTGGTGAACGGCGACACGCGGTCGGCGCCGCGCACCAGCCCGCGGACCAGCTGGGTCAGCAGCCCCATGCCGGACACCGAGGGCTCAGCGGGGCCGGAGCCGGGCCCTGCAGGCACGGGGTGCTCAGCGAACCGGGCCGGTCCTTGAGGGCAGCCGGGAGATCAGAGTCCGGGCCGGTCTCTGCGGGCCCCGAGGAATCAGCGAAGGGGGAGCGAGTTCCGGACGGCTCCGGGGGGGCTCAGCAGAGGCGGAGCCGGTCCCTGCGGGCACAGAGCGCTCCCAGACCGCGCCGGGGACGGGCTCCCCTCACGGAGACACGGCGCACACCCCAACAACGCCCGCTCCCATTGGCCGCGCCGCGCCAGCCAATCCGCAGCGCCGATGCTGCCCGCGCGCCGAGCGGCGCCAGGGGGGCTGTTCCCGCCAATCAGCAGCGAGCCCCGCGGCGGGGGCGGGGCCTGGCGCGGCCGCGCCCCCTGGCGGAGGCGGGCGGGGTCTGCGCTCAGCGCCCTTCGCCCCCGGCCCGGGACCCGCGAGCGCCGGCGGGACCAGGGCCGGCACCGGCACCGGCACCGGGGCCATGGCAGCGGCAGCAGCAGGTGAGGGGCGCCGGGGGGCGGCGGCGGGACCCGGGCCTGGCGGGCGTATGCAGCCGCGCGGTGCCCCCGGCCGGTGCCGCTGCCCCAGGCCCGGCGGGAGGCGGGTGTTGTTTGGAGCCCGTGTCCCGAGCTGGAACCGGGGCAGACGGGGCCGGGACAGTGACCCGGGTCCGGCCGGGGGGCGACCGGGAGGGTGACCGGGGCTGCCCTGACCGCAGCCTGGAGCAGTCGGTGCCCGCTCCCTGGCCGGGCAGTGTCGGTGCCGGCCCCGGTCGGTGCCCGCTCCGTGCCCGGGCAGTGTCGGTGCCGGCCCCGGTCGGTGCCCGCTCCGTGCCCGGGCAGTGTCGGTGCCGGCCCCGGTCGGTGCCCGCTCCGTGCCCGGGCAGTGTCGGTGCCGGCCCCGGTCGGTGCCCGCTCCCTGGCCGGGCAGTGTCGGTGCCGGCCCCGGTCGGTGCCCGTCCCGCGGGGCCATCCCGGTGTTCCCTTTCCCTGCAGCGCCCGGAGCAGGGATGGCTCTGGCTGTCCCACCGGGCTGTGTGGATGCTCCCGGGCAGTTTCTGTTTAAATTCCCGTGCCTGTGGAGAAGTTCCTTCAGGCTGAGTCCCATCCCCCGGCACTTCACTGCTGGGTTTCGTTGCTCGGCACAGAGACAAAGGGATGATAAAGTTAAAAAGTTATTGTTCCCCTTGTATTGTCCAAGAGTTTGGATCAGAAGCTGCGGTCATCTCTTAACTCAGCCTTCTCTCTTTGTTTTTGTCTTTGCTCCTGCTGCACCTCCAGACATGGATGAAGGGGACAACAGCACCAGCCTTGAGGTATGATGTGTTTTGCTCTTATTTCTGGACTTATTTATTTCCCTGTGAGTGTTTCCAGAAGCTGAAAGCAGCTGTACCTAATTTGATAGCATTGAGACAATGCCTTTAGATGCTTTTACATTGCAAGAGCCTTTCCTGCTGGGAGTTTTGTCCTTTCGTATTTTTAAGGATTGGTCCCATTTTATTGTGTGTGTGTGTGTGTTTTTATTATCTTTTTTATTTTTATTTTTTTTTAATTTCTTGCAAACCGTTCGTGCTCTGCTTCATATTCTAAACTGTTTCAATAATGCTGTGATTTAAATACGTTCATTTTTAGCCTAAAGAAGGAGGAGTTGCAGGATTTTGGCAGACTGCTCTTCTTACATTTGTTTTTAATCATAAATGTGAAACCCACAAACCAGCAAGGCACGTGATGCTTTCCATAGTTGTGAAAAACAAACCCTGTAAGAGGAAATAGTTCTCAGAACTAAAAAACACACACAATGTACTTGTACACGGCTCAGAATGTTTTCTGAAAATCCAGGTTCCATAGTCAAAACACAAGTATCTCTGAGCTATGAGGAAGCCTCGTGTTTTGGGCTAATCCCAGTTTTAAGTCGTTTTCAGGGCTGATAAGCCTTTCCCAGCCCTGCCTGGACGGGGAATGTGTCAGTGTTTGCCTTGGATGGCAGTGAGGAGTTGTTGGACTCCCAGCAGAGCTGAGTGTGGGGTGCCTGTACTCTGGATGGGTGTGAGCTGCCCTTGTGAGGCTGCCTGTTTGTGCTGATTGCTGCTGAGTGTCGAGTTCTTAGGGAAACTTTGACATCAGGAGTCAGGGAAATGCTCTTTATGCCAGTCCATACCCTCGGCAGGTCACTGCTCCTTTTCCAGGAGCAGTGAGGGGCCTTGCAGGGCTGTCCCACAGGTGGGTTTGAGGCTCCTTTGGGGCTGGCTGAAGTCCTTGTCTTGGGGTGCTGAGCACAGCCCTCGTCAGAGAGGAGCTGCCCTGGTGACTTGGCTGTGACCTCATTCCTGCCCCAGGAGCTGTCACAGCAATCCCTGACACGTCTCAGGTGTCTGCACAGCTCAGCCTGGCTGCTTTGCTTCCTCTGCTTGTCCACAAGGATTGTCCACGCTGGGAAAGATCCCCCCCCAAGTCTGAGCAGGGGAATATCATGTTTTCACTGGTGAAAACTTCTCAAGAGCCTCTTAGTGGTTCTTGGAACTCTGAATTTCTCCTTTCCCTCGTTGCTTTTCTGCACTGAGGTCTCAGCCTGGGCATGTTTGTGTTTTATTCTTTTTCCCATGGATTTGTTTCTCCCCCTGCAGCAGCAATGTGAGTGTCAGTTGGCAATTACTATTTTTGGTGTTATTTGAGATCTTACCGGCCTGGGGAGCAGCAGAACTGTCTGTGTCCCAGTGTCCCTGACACTGTCAAGGGGAAATAAATATGTGAAGTGACCACAAGAGGCTTCCACCAGGAACTCTGTGTCACCAGGTGTTCTACCTGTTGCTGACACATCTTCAGCTCCTTATTTCTTCAAAATCTTGTGACTTTTCACTGCAATCCCATGAGTAATAGTCTGATAACAATAGTGACAGAGTTAGTTTGACTCATGGTGGGAAGATAAACATTGAAGTGCTAAAGTGACCTGAGAAGGCAAAGTGAGCACAGGGATCTGTGTGAGGTGACTGGTCTGGCAGGAGTTTCATTTGTGCTGTAAAACTGGAATGAATTCCATTGGAGAGACCAGTTTGGTGACTTGGTGTGCACTTCATTTTTCTCTTGCTGGCAAAGGTGAGTTCAGCTGTCATCCAGGTCTGGAACCAAGTGGGACCTGAACTGTGTGTAGGGCTTAATTCAAGTACTTTTAAGGCTCAAGACTTAGAGGGGGATGAATTTGTCCTTGCACTCCTGTTGTTTTCACTTGTTCCCCAGGGGTTTTGTCGTTTCCCCTTTTCTCTTCAGTTTTGGGTTGGTGTTTGTGAGACTATTTCAAGTGCCAGGTTTTATTCCTGAGTGTCACTGGTGGGCACAGCTCCCAGGACAGCACACCTGAGCTCAGGGCTTCTGCCCATGTACATCATCCTGCTTTTTATGGTGGCTTTAATATGCTGGTTGGTGATTTGTGTCCTCAGTCTCATAAAGTCCTTTGCATTCCATTCTAGTCCTTGTTGCTCTGAATGACATAGAATGATTTTTTAAAAGTGTTCCTCTCACTGTTTGACCCTGGTTTTGGGCTGTTGGAGAATGCACTGAGCTGACAGCAGCACAAAACTCCCTCACTGACCCCTCTCCACTGAATGTCTCTGTTTGCAAAGTGGGTTATAAGACAAAAACACAATCGAGTTCGTTGAGATGTTTTTATGGAGGCTTTTTTCCAGCTGTGGGAAACTAATTTCACCTTCCTTTTGGTGCCAGGCTGTGCTGCCAGGAGGTGGGACCCCCATCCTGCAGTTTGTGGAGGACAGGATCCAGACCACCATGGTAAAGTAGAGCTGCAGTCAGCTGGCTGAAGGGTGGGGGTGCATCCAGACTGGCTTCTCCTGAGCTCCAGGAGCTCTGCCAGGTCGCTGCCAAAGCCTGAGTGTTTGTTTCTCTGCTGTCACTGTGCATGAAGCAGGAATTAATTCTCATTTAGAATCACAGGCTGGTTTGGGTCAGAAGGGACCTTAAATCCCATCCAGTGCCACCCCTGCCATGGGCAGGGACACCTCCCACTGTCCCAGGCTGCTCAAAGCCCCAGTGTCCAGCCTGGCCTTGGGCACTGCCAGGGATCCAGGGGCAGCCACAGCTTCTCTGGGTGTAGGAGTGGTAAGCATGGAATTAAAACCCCAGAAACCCCGTGAGAATTCGTGGTGGAAAGATCCTAGTTCCACCCCCAGGATAAAGACGTCTGGGGTATAGTCTGAATGCTGGCCACTCCTATGACTCCTCCTCATTGCTTGTCACTGGTTTTCCCGTTCGTCTATCCAAGTTTGATCCTTTCCCTTCTTCCAGAGAGTTCTCAGTTCTGTACATTGTGATTTGTCTGTTGCCGGTTATCCCCCCCCCCGGTTCCTTACCATTGGAAGTAAACCCCTGTCCCTTCCCCAACTCCACCCCTTCGGTCGTTCCCTATTGGCCCTCATGTTCCGTTATGTATCCTTGCATGAGCTAGCTCGAGGCTCTTCTGCCCCGGGATTGAGAGCAATAAAGTACTCTGTTACCCAAGGCGAGAGTCCTCCCTGATTCTCCGCGGCACCCCAGGAAAATCCAGGGATCCTCCGACGCTCCCTCTCTCCTAGGAGACGGCTAGTCTCCCACGTCTGTCCAGCGAAAGCTTAGGACATTCGTGGTCCGCTGGGAGGGGACGGGGCAACCACCGGCAGGAGGCTCCCGGGACGGGGATCCGCAGAAAAACCCCTCAGCGGCTTTTCTGCGGCATCTGGGCACCCTGTGCCAGGGCCTGCCCACCCTCCCAGGGAACAATTCCTTCCCAAAATCCCATCTCACCCTGCCCTCCTTCAGCTTGAGGCCATTCCCCCTTGTCCTGGCACTCCAAGCCCTCATGCACCTCCTGTGCATTGAGTTGATCAGCTCACAGATGTGTGGGAAGAAAAACATGGAATATTTTGCATGTGAGCTTAGCACTGGTCACTGATGCAGTTTAAGCTTCTTGCATGTGAGATGTTTGAATTAAAAATTAAGTATTTATGAATGTGCTTGGCTTTTAGACCTCTCACTGAGCTGAATGTTCTTCAGCCCTTCTAGTAGTAACTTCTGAAGTTGAAAATTACTAATTTCTTTCTCCCTAAATTCCTCTCCCAGCTGACTGGAATTGCAATTGGAGCTGCAGTTGCCCTGTTGCTTATAGCAGTCATTGTGTTTGTCGTGTACAGAAGAGTGAGACAGTCTAGTAAGTACTTGATAACCCTGTCAGTTTTAAAACCAGTTTTTCCATCAATCTTGAGTCTTTTTGCAGTTTTCTGTGGTAGTTGTTTGCTGTTGAGGTGTGGCTCTTGCAGGACAACAGCTTTAAAGGGTTGATTCACTTCCCCAGGTGTGAACCCAGGGCTGGCACATGCAGGACCTGGAGGTTTTTATTTCTTTGGTGGGTGAGCAGTGTCAGCCTCAGTGTGCAAATGGTTTCAACCCTACTGTGATTTCACTGCCACAGCAAGGAGAAATGATTAAATGAGAGGTTTCCTTCAGGAGATTAAAAGTACCCGAGCCTTGTGTCTGTTTAGAGAGAAGCCTTTATCTCCCCTGGGGCTGAGGTAGAACCCAAGGCAGCCCTGCCTTGGTCTGGCTTGGCCAGAGCTGGGGAATGAGGGATCCCAGGGTGGTTGAAATTCCAAACACTGCCCACAGGAGCTGTTCTGGAGGCAGCAGAGTCCCCAGGCTGTGCTCAGGTGCTCCCCCAGCTGCTCAAGGTGGTTTCTGATGTGATGCTTCTGTTTCAGAACAACTTCAGCCACACGTGCCTCAGTACAGGTTTCGCAAGAGGGACAAAGTGATGTTCTATGGGAGGAAGATCATGAGGAAGGTGAGGGCACCTGGTAAAACCCAGTTTGGGAGGGGTGAAATTTGCAATACTTCAGGTGTTGAGCCTGGCCCAGGTCCTTCAACTTACAAAATGTCTCTGGGATTGTGTGGATATTTCAGAACCCCTGGATTGCTGATGGAGCAGCAGTAGCTTCTCTTTCTGGCCAAACTTTTCCTCTTTGAAAAACATTTGCAGTCAACGAGGGTAGTAACAAATCAATGAGTATCTAACTCATTGTAGGGAGTTAATGATTGTTTAAATATCCCAGAATCCCAGACTGGTTTGGGTTGGAAGGAACCTTTAAGCTCATCCCATCCCACCCATGCCATGGGCAGGGACACCTTCCACCATCCCAGGCTGCTCCAAGCCCCAGTGTCCAGCCTGGCCTTGGGCACTGCCAGGGATCCAGGGGCAGCCACAGCTTCTCTGGGCACCCTGTGCCAGGACCTCCCCACCCTCACAGGGTCGTGGCTGTTCCCTGTCCTGCCAAATCCAGGTGACCATCCTTAGTCACCCTGTGTGGAGGAACACTTCCTCCTGTGAGCTGCCCCAGCCTCTGCCTCCCACACTTCACTGAGGTGGATTCAAACACTTTGACTTAATTAGGCACTGGTGGGTTTAATATTCACTTCTGGAGCTGTTTCATTGTGGAGGAGGTGGTTACTCCCTGAATCTTGCATGGCAGGTCAGCTTTTAAGTAGAACTTGGCCAAAGAAACCCTCAATGAGAGGAAATTTTATGTGTGCAACTTCATAATTTTAATATTCTTCGTGATTTTCATGTGCAGCTTCATAATTTGAATGGTTTTTAACCAAGCTGTTTATGTGTAACTCACATAAGTAAAGAATGCTTAAGAGTTCCACGTGGGAAAACAATTTCAGGTAGTTTTTTGTTTCAGTTTTAGTTCTTTATGGTTTTCTTCACTGAGTAAGGCATAGAACATTACACCCAAACTGCTGTAGATGGCAATTCATGGGTTTTTGATAACATACCAAGATTTTCCTTTTAAAAAAAACTCTCCAAACTAATTAAAGATTCCTTTTGCAACAGAAACTTTTTACAGAGATTCAACTCTTTGGGTAACAAATGGAGAAACTGGGAATGTTTTGGAAGTACCTAATGAGGGATTTTCGTGGTGTAGCAGTTGTGCTATTTCTCCAGTGGGTGGCACTTGGGAACTGGGAAAAGCAAGGAAAAGCCTTGGTTTGTCACCATCACAGCCAGATAGAATCCTGGAATGTCCTCAGTGGGACAGGACCCACCAGGATCATCCAGTGCAGCCCCTGCCCATGCATAGATACCCCAACAATGCCAGCCTGGGCATCCCTGGCAGCGCTGTCCAAACGCTCCTGGAGCTCTGGCAGCCTCGGGGCCGTGCCCATTCCCTGGGGGAGTGCCCAGCACCCTCTGGGGGAAGAGCCTTGCCCTGCTCTGCAGCCTGAGCCTGCCCTGGCCCAGCTCCAGCTGTTCCCTGGCTCCTGTCCCTGTCCCAGAGAGCAGAAATCAGTGCTTTACTCCTCCTCCTGATGCTGAGTGTTCCTGAATGAGGACCACAGCTAAGAATCTTTCCCCTGTACCATCCATTAGCACTGTAGTAGTTGATAGGTAAAATCAAACTATACTCTGCTTCCTTTATGATTCCTGAATTAGATATGTCAATCCTCCAAGGTCTTGCATGAGCTCTTCACTCTGCTCTCACTCTAATGGCTGGGAAATGTGTTGGTGCCTCAGCAGGGTTGGAATTAGCAGGTTGGTTTTTTTTGTTTTTGGTTTTGGGGTTTAGTGACTGGTTTTGTTTCCATTATTTCTTCCTAGGTCACAACTCTTCCAAACTCTCTGGTTGGGAACACCGTCCCTCGCCAGAGGATGCGGAAACGGGCAAAGGTTTTATCTCTGGCTAAAAGGTACCTGGCACTTTGGGAAGGGGAAAATTCACATCATGGAGGCTGGTTTGGGGTTTTTGTTTGTGGTGTGGAACCCATCCCTAGCAGAGCCCTTTTTTGTAGCTGTTGGTTTTTCCCAGTCCTGTCAGCTGTGGAAGTTTGCTGAACTGGGATGGTTTTGGTGAGGACATGCAGGAGGGTGGAATGTTTTAGCTAATTTATAATGTGTAACTTGGGATTGTGAATTTTGGTATTTACTATATACTTATTTAACACTTCCCATTAGTGCAAATTTAATATTTACTGTTAGTACAAATGAGGGACCATCCTGAATTTATGTTTTCCTTTGTAGGATTCTGCGTATTAAGAAGGAATGTCCAACCCTGCAGAGGAAAGAACCTCCTCCCTCTTTACTAGAGGCAGATCTGACTGAATTTGATGTCAAGAATTCCCATTTGCCATCAGAAGTCCTGTACATGCTTAAAAATGTCAGGTAACGTTAAATGGAAAGAGGAGTTTAGAGCTGGGTTTTGATGGATGTTCAAGTGCTGTAAATATTTGACAGTTTTGTGTCAAATCTCAGATTTTATGATTCCATGGTCAGAATCCTGAGGGACTTGGCTGAAATTCATCTGAGCATGAGGAGATAAAAAATGACTTTGAGTTTTTAGAAACATTAAATAATAGTTGAGTGTTTTAAAACTAAAAACAGAGATGGGGGAAAAAGAAGGAAGTAGGTTCATTGCCTCAGTTTGGGAATAGTGCTAATGGAGGTATTCTAACATGAGCAGATTTGGTGCATCTTAAAACTTCTGTTTAGGCCGTATCAGACAACTTTTTTGTACAGAAAAGCATCATAATTGGTAAATGTTAATTGGATACCATATTGACAGCTCCCTGGGCTGCAGAATCTTTTTCTTATCTGCCTGAAAAGGTTGCAAATAAATCAAAGTCAACTTAATCCCCACAGCTCTTTGGCAGACTAAGGTGAAGGGATGGTCTTTGTGCCTCTTCAGCAAGGGGTTAAATTTGCTGACACAGCAGAGAGGAGATCTTCCAATCTGTAATTTTGGTTTTGCTTGTGGATGTTCATTTTTCCTCCCAGTTGTGACATAAAGTAGCCCTGAAGGTCATATATTCTCAAATAAAAATGCTGTTTAAGTCATCTGAACTTGCTACTGTGGAATTATGATCTCCTATGACTAATTGATGGTGCAGTAGGATTTGATGGATTGATCCTGATAAATGTGAGCTGTTGGAGCTCTGTGCAGAGTGATCAGGTGTAAAACCCATATTTCTCTCTGCCTGGCAGTGACTGACTGGGGTCTAGGTCACCTGCAGGAGATGGAATATCCCAAATTTGCAATTACATGCTCATGACAGAAGCTTTTCCCAGTTTCCAGTGTTTCTCCTGTGTCCTGCTTCCCAGGACAGGGCAGCTGCACTGAGAGGGAAAGCTCCAGGGGCAGCTTTTCTCATGGACTGTGTGAATCTGGCAGGTTTTTATTTTCATTCCCCTCCAGAGACCGTGCTGGGGTTTGCTGGAGGAAGTTTGGCTGCACTTCCTTCTGAGCCTGCACTCCTTGGAGGGCTCTTCCAAAGGACCCCAGAATTTACAGTTCTATGTTTCATGCTGCTCTTCCACCTTTATTTTGAGGAGCTCTTTGAGGCTCCTTCGCTGCAGCCGCTCCTCACACCTGGAGCTTTGCTGTTTTAGGAAAGATTTTCCAAGGACTGTGGGGATTTCAGGTTTTCCCTTTGCATTTTCTTTGCTGCAGGGTCCTGGGGCACTTTGAGAAGCCCCTGTTCCTGGAGCTGTGCAAGCACATGTTCTTTGTGCAGTTGCACGAGGGCGAGTACATCTTCCGTCCGGGCCAGCTGGACAACAGCATCTACGTGGTGCAGGATGGAAAGCTGGAAGTTTGCATCCAAGAAAGTGTAAGAACCCACTGCTCTGCACTTCCTGAGTGAAATCTGTTGGCACAGCAGACAGGCTGGCATGAATCATTAAGCATTGATTAAACTTAGACATGTGAATCACAGTGGTTTAGGAGGGATTAATCGCAGCTCTTCGGGGCCGTGGTATTTGTAAAGATCAAGGTTTGCAGCTCTGGTCCCTCGTGTCTCAGATGAGAGAGCAGAACACAAAGCTGATGAGGCAGCTGGAAATATCCTCACACAGGAGTTGCAGAAGTTGCTGAGGGGGGACAGGGTGCAAGGTGGGCTTGGAAACATTCACCTTTGGAAAGGTTGTTACAGTGTATTTGGGCACAGGAGGGACCAAGCTCCCCTCAGAATAGTCCAACAGGAGTCAGTGGGTTTGTCTGGGAGGTGGAAGAGTCAGATTCACTTTTGGGCAGACAGGGGAAAAAAAAGATGGTTTGTTTTCCATGTGAGTCTTAAAATCTTCAGCACCAGCCCTGGTGATGCCTTCTGCCAAGTTAAATTTTTAATTTTTACCTTCTTCCTGACTGAACTTTGAGTTTAACTTTAGGATGTGAACAGTTTTCCAATGGCTGAAAGTTTACTGGGCTTGTGTTTGGAAATTATATCCAATTTGCTGATTTCTGTATATTTTTAGATTTTGCTGCTCCTGTTTTGTACAACCTCTTGACAGGGAGATCATTCTGCCTCTGGGTGAAGGAAGCTTTGTTCTGTTGGTGTTACATAGCAAAGACAAGCAGGTCACAACATCCCTGGGCAAAACTGGCTTGTAGTTTTTTTTTTAATTTATCACTCTTAGAACACTGGTTTAAAACTCTGTGGTTGGAATTAACACATTTCCATCAGAGCAGAGAGAAGAGAAGCATCCAAGCTTTCTGAAATGCTCCAGGTTTGCCAAAATGCAGCTGTGGGGCTGCAGTGATGCTGTGTGTGTGCTTGCAGGATGGAACAGAGGTGGTGGTGAAGGAGGTGCTGGCAGGAGACAGCGTCCACAGCCTGCTGAGCATCCTGGATGTCATCACGGTGAGTGCTGGGAGGGGCAGGCTCCTGCTGGATCCACAGAGCCTGGAACATTCCTAGGGAAGAATCAGAATGCAAAATGGTTGTTTTTTATGAGTTCTCCTCCTCCCAGGCCTTCACAGGTGTAAGCTGAGCTCTGGAGTGTGGAGGTTGGTTGTGGAATGTGTGCTTGACTGGCTGCCTCTGGTTAGCAGGAGGATTTGAATGGTCCCTTTATGTCTGGAAAACTGAGAATTCAGTTTGATTTGCTCAAGTCACAGCTCAGGCATGAACAGGACTAGGCTGGGGCCCAGCACTCCAGGCTTTTACATGTTTGGTGGGTTGCTTAATGAATTTGTTTTTATTTAGTATAATGAATATAAAATTGACAGTTGTTATTACAGTAATTATACAGGGAAACCAGCTGATGGATTTATTTTGTCTTGTAACATCAGTGGTGCTGGTGGCCAGCTGAGGGCTGTGCTCTTTGGCAGGGGCCAGGGTGAGCTGAATGCTGATCCAAAATTGGTGGATTTTGTTTCAGCTGGAATTACACTGCTGGTTTTGCTGAAGTCACCACAGTGCATCTCTTTAGGAATGCCTAAATGGCAGGTGTTGAATTCAATATCTTTGACAACACCCAAGCTCTGAAGGTGTTTTCTTGAAGGTTTTTGGTAGGATAGGATTTGAGGGGATGAAGATGAATCTAATCAATGAGTTGTTCATGTTTGACCTTTGTTTCTGCCATGTTTGGCTCTGTTTATCTAAAGGTGCCAGTGCTCTGTGTGTGAGCAGTTAAAGGATTCTCTGAAGTGTTCTTTGCCACTTCCAAAAGCAAGAATCCACCTCTATATCCACATTATCTGTGTATCTGTATTGTGTATATCTGTAGTTCCCACAAAATTGTTGACAGTGATGACATTTTTAAGCTTGCTCAGAGTTTCTTCAGTAGGAAATGAATAATTTGGACTGTGCAAGTCTGGCTCTTGCTGTCAAATTCATAATACCTTTGTAAATTCATATTAGTACCTTGGCCCTTGTTACTTCCACCACTAAATTTTCTTAATGACAGTGTTCTAAAGAGGTGGGCCATCATAAAGGAACATGAATACCAGTCATATTCTTGCTTGTTCAAAAGGAATATAGGAAAAGAAATCCTTGTGTAACAGTGCTTTATGGCTTTTTTGGTTTTTTTTAAAGTGGTTGCCATTCATGTTGTGTTTTGTTGGGTTTTTTCATTTTTAGTTCTCATTCTGTCATTTTTTTTTCCCTCTTTCTCATTAGTTGTACCACTGGTAAGTAAAAAAATAAAAATGATTGAAAGTGTGTGGAACAGAGTAAGCAGCCTGCAAAAGAATCTGTAATGAAAAAAACCTTGAAATATTTTTTGCTAAACTTGTTCTCATTTATTTTTACAACTCTTTTGTTCCTCACTTCCCAGCTTCGTGAACTGTTTGTTTCATTGCTGTTTTTCCTCTTCCTTATGTTCCTTGCAGACTTTAGGTAGAGGAGTAGCATGAAAATAGGCAAGGAGAGAGGAAGTAGCACTGGATCAAAATAGAGGAGACCCCTCAGTGTCATCCCAAATCAGTGAGTGAGTCTTAGAACATCCTGCAGATGCCATAACCTGAATTAGATTTCACTGCACCACCAAACACCTGGCTCTGACATGAAGGAAGGGTGTACTCAGGGTGGATTTCAGTTGTCTGAGCTGGATTTGGGATTGTTTTGACTGATTTTGCAGCCTGTGATGTCAGGCTGGTCCCTCACTTCGCTGAGAATCGTGCAAGAAAGTTGAGGTTGCTGCAAGAAGTGGTGAGATCTTGTTGGTGGACCTAAGAGAAAGGTCACACCAGAGGTGCTTTTCTAATTGAATCTTTCAGCTTTTAAACTGAAAAGTCCCTTTAGCTGAACTAAACACAAAGGTAGCAGCTGTGCCTTGAGCCTCCCCTTATTCTGAGAACAGATCAATGCTGCTTTCTCCAGACTCTGAGGAGAAACTGGTAGCTTTTGAATCCAAGTAGCTGCAGGCCCTTTCCTGGTATTCTGGAACAGTTCTGAGGTGCAGTTAATGACTCTGACTTGATTCTGCCTCAAATACCAAAGAAATCTCTGAGCTGAGCCTTGTTGGTGTCTCTGTTTTCAGCAGCTCTCGCTGAGAGCTCGTGTGTGCAGCCAGAGCTTTTCCCAGAACAGTCAATGCTCATCCAGAGTGAACTGGTCCAGCAGAGATGTGAGGCTGATTGCTGGAGCTTTGGGCTTCACTCTTCTCTTGTCCTCCACATGGAGATGGTCTTAGGAAAACTGGTGGCATAGTTGGAATAAGAAAGTTGGAAAAAGAAGAGGCTGTGAGGGATATTGATCAAATGGCAGTGATTGAGGGAGGGAAAAATGAAAGTCAGGATTAAAAGAAGCTGGAAAAACACTTGGATAAAGGTGAGGCTGCAGGGCTGACAAGATAGATGAGGTTATAAAGGAGTGATTGATGGCTGCAAGAGCTTTGGGTGCAGCAGTGCTGATGTAGAGGACGTCAGGAAGGAGCAGAGGAAGACAAAATCCAGCCATGGAAACAGGGAGAACATCCCAGATTTTTGGGTTCAAAAAGGAGTTACCACTGCAGGTAGGAGAAGGTAAAGCACCAGTGGCTCTTGCAGCAGATTTCTTGACCAAACTGGATTTGATTTGGCCATTAGCTGTCACCTGGGTTCAGCTGCTGCTTGGAGGTGATGCCTCAGCTCTTGGAACAAGACAGAAGTAAATAGGTACCTGCCCTGAGAACAAAAAGTTCTCTGTTGAAAAAAAACCCTTGTTTCATAACTGATTATAACTTAACTGTTCTTGTCATCTCAGTGTGTGATTGCAAAATAGTATAATTTGAACATGGTATTCTCCCTGTGCTGCTCATAATGTTATATCTGGGAGAAGTGACAATTACAGAACATTTCCTCCTCACGCTGCTCTGACAGCTCTTAGCATGTTGCAGCCCCATTAGCCATAGGCTTGGCCCTTTCAGGAGAGCTGCTCTCATGCAGGGATTTCAAAGAGGCAAAATTATATGCTGAAAACTTGGAGGAATGGGCTGCTCTTCGGAGAAAAAGGTTTCTACATCATTATCTGTTATTATCCTAAAGCTGTTTTTCTGAGCTTGTCAGCACTGGCCTCTCCTCTCATGAGCACTTTCCAGAAAAACCCAAACCCTTCACTGGGTTCTTGGACACCCAGGGCTCAATTTGCTCTTTGGAATAACTCATGAAACACCATTAAACTTGGTGCTTGTTCTTGTCCAGTAACTAATGATTTAATAATGTCATTAGGTTTTTAGTACTTATTTACTGTAGGAAATAGTTGATGGCAAATGCAGTGCTTAAAAGCAGACCATATACATTTCCTTGTACATGTAAGTATAAGAAGTCCAAATTAATTCTTCATCTAAAGCCATACTTAAAACTGGCCTGTAAAAGAGGATTGTTGCATTTATTTTTGGGTACAGCCAAAGCACAGAAATCTTATTTGTTAATTTCTTTACTTAATTAAAAGAAACTTGGGAAAACTGAGGACGCTGGCAGCTTTGCAATGTAGGTCAAAGAGATGTTTAAAATTTCAGATCCCTCAGGAACTTGAAAATCAAGGCTATTAATATCATCCCCAGATTTTATAAAAAGGTCAGCTGAAGTTGGTGTAATTAAGAAATCGGTTCCAATTAATTTAATTTCATTTTAGAATCTGTTTCATGGTGCCTTCCAGGCCAGCAGGCAGACAGAGCTGCAGCTTTATTTTCCAGAGTGATTAGAGAAAGTCTCTGGTTTGATTTTGCTGGGTTCTTTAGGCAGGAATTCCTTCAGAGTGCTTGTTTTGAATTGTCTGATATTCTTTGCAGGCAGTTTGGTTTGTAATCAGCATTTAACATCTGTTTGTCAGTGTTGGGAAAAAGGTGCCTTCTGTTGCTCAGGAGGGGAAAGCTTCCAGAGCTGTGAGGGGTCTGTTAGAATAGAAACTCCATTTCTTCCTTTGCTCCTGCTCTGTGCTGCAAAAAGGCTCATTTTATCTTACAAATACTGTGTAAATCAATATTTGATGAATTAGTAAATTATTTGATGAGTTAGAGATGTTGTTTGCAGCATTTATTAAGTGGGTAAAAGGGGCGTGGTCTGCCTGGAGTTTTTTATCCAAGTGTTTGGCAGTAGATTTTTGTTAAAATCTATTCTCATTTAAGGGGGGAAATCCAAAATCAGAGGCTTGCCTTCCCAATTTTTTTCTGTGAAAAAAAATCTGTGTTCTACCCACTTCTCATTTGTTTCTGAGTTCTCAATCTGTTCATTGAGCGGGATGGTCTAGACCCGCTTTGTCTCCAGTAAAGAGCAGCTGTTTGGCTTTGTCACATGGAATATTTCATATATATATATATATATATGAATACATATATGTATATATTGAAACACAGGAAGTCTGCCTGTCTTTTGTCTTACTGCATTATGTCTGTAATCACTGTACAATTTTATTGTGTTTCTCACTGGTTGTGTGAGTCTGGGGTTGTTTTTGCAGCAAATAGCTTGGCTGTCAGTGCAGATAATAAAATCAACAAACCCTCTTTTCTCTGCAGCCTTGACTAGCTGGGATTTCAAATGCTTCTGAAGGCTGGCTCTGTAATAAAACCGTGTCAGAGCTGAGAGCCTGGCACTTCTTCAATCTCTGATCCACCTCCCTGGAGCTCTTCTTTCCCTGCCCCTGTCTCTAATGCAGGTGTGAACTCACCCTCATTACACCCCCTGTGGTCATGGGGCACAAGCTCAAGGCTTTTTGTGGTCATTTGGTGCCTGTCAGACAGACAGCAGCAAGGCAGGAATTTGGGAAGAATTGGATTGCATAATGGATGGATTAACCCCGTGTCTCTGGAACTTTCTCTTAGGGTCACCCTGCTCCCTACAAAACCGTCTCAGCCCGAGCAGCCACTCCATCCACAATTCTGAGGCTTCCAGCCAGTGCCTTCCAGGATGTGTTCCAGAAATACCCTGAAACCCTTGTGAGAGTGGTGCAGGTAGGTAGAGCTGAGGGGGAAGGGGGAGCCACTCCCATTTCCAGGTTACAGGAGGATGTTTAGAGGCTCAGCAGACTCATCATCCATCCTTTGGTAGATACAGAACTGCTCAGCACAGTTTATCAAGATTTGGGCTTATTCTGCTGTTCTCCTGGCTGTTGAGCCCTAGACTCAATAATCCAGCATTATCACAAACAGGAGACAATAATTTATGTATCTGCAGATCTCCATTAATTGGATTTGTGCCTGTGGCACCATCATCAATCAGCCAGAGCTGTAGTGCGAGTTTGTTGGTCCCTGGTGGGTAGAAAGGTGCTGGCCTGGGCTCTGCAGCTTGGGGTGCACCAGGAGGGCTCCAGAATGGCTGAGAGTCATGAACAGACTGTCACATGTTCTGAACCCCTCAGGAGCTGTTTGGTGAGGGCTGATGCTTTGTAAGGGTCACAAAATTCAGACTGACGTGTGAATTTCCACTTCTGAAGCCTCTGTCAGCACCTGAGGAAGGAGCTGTGCTTTGTGTCAGTCCTGTGTTCACCTTCTGTTGCTTTGCAGGGGCTCAGACAGCTCTCAGGTGAGCACCTCGTGCAGGTGGGAGGTGCTGCAGGGTTAGGGATCAGGATTGAGGATTTCCAGGAGTGCTGCCTTGTCCCACAGGTGTAGCAGCCACAGTGACCCACAAGTCACTCTGGGCTGTCCTTTTGCTTTACTATCACTTCTGAATCTGTTTGTCCTTGCAGACTGTTCTGGTCTCTGGATGATTTATGAGCAGCACATGAACCTCCTCACACTGATGGCTGAAGGAGAACAGATCATTAACACCAAATTAATTTGCTCTGGGAGAGCTGATAGAAAAGAGAGGATGGGTCAGGAGTGGGAATTAGCTGGCAGCGCAGAGGGAGGTGCCACTGATTCCAGTGTTAAGTTCGAGTGCTTGTGGAGCAGTGGGACAGGCTCTGTATGGGAAGAGCTGGAATAAATTTTTTAATGAGGGGGAAAATTGGAAGCCAATACTTCTCTTTCAAGGCACTTTTATTATCGATGTTTATAGAAAACAAAAAGCATTTGGTGTTTGGGAGTGAGACTTGGGATTCTCGTGCCATCAAATGATTGTGAAGTCATTGGTAAATCATTTGAATCTGTCGCAGTTTATCAGCTGCTAAGAAGGAATTTCAGCTTAGGGTACAGCCTGTATTTTATAGAATGCTTTCAGGTACTCTGGTGCATGATTGTATCTAAATGCCAGAATGAGTGTGGGAGAATGCTAAATCCATTGCTATTGCTTCTTTACTGCCTGTTTGCAGATCATCATGGTGAGGCTGCAGAGGGTGACATTCCTGGCCCTGCACAACTACCTGGGGCTGACCACGGAGCTCTTCAGCTGTGTGAGTTTGGGAGGCAGGCCCTCAGCTCTCCTGACAGGGCTCAGGGAGGTTTTCCTTCTTCCAGAAGGTCATAAAGCAAATGCTACATATTAATTTCATAATGACAGTGCTTGAGGACTGAGGCACTTGTATAACCAGCCCATAAAACCCAGCCTACGCCGATGCCTGGGGAATTGGTGGGGAGGCTTCAACTTCCCAAGTGCATCATTGCAGAGTGATGTGTGTGCTCTGCTCGGTGCTTCAGCACTTCTGACCTGTGCTGATGATACCTGGTGCTGCTCCTGTGGTGGCAGAGGGCCAGGGAATGCTCAAAGTGTCAATCTGGGAAGTCCCCAGGCCCTGGTGGGATGCACTGAGGGAGCTGCAGATCCCAGGGCAAGTCACCCTTGGGGATCTGGGACTGAGCAGCACAACCTGAGCTGTACATGGGGGTCTGTGCAGGCTGCAGGGTATGGAACACGTGTGAGGGGTGGCTGATGTTTGCTTGTCCCCTTGCTGCTTCCAGCAGAGCCAGGCCATCCCTCTGGTCTCTGTGAGCAGCGTCACCGCCGGAGGCAGCGCTGGCAAGGCTGGCAAGAGACAAGTGCCCAGTGCTTTGGAGGAAGATCGTGGAGAGAAGTTTGAAAAGTCTGGGGAAGCACTGGAAATGGGTAATGCTTCTGGGAACAGAGCTGTGCTCTGGGGTCTTCTTTAATTTTTGTACTACTCACAGAATCTCAGACTGGTTTTGGTTGGGAGGGATCTTAAAGCCCATCCAGTGCCACCTCCCACTGTCCCAGGCTGCTCCAAGCCCCAGTGTCCAGCCTGGCCTTGGACACTGCCAGGGATCCAGGGGCAGCCACAGCTTCTCTGGGCACCCTGTGCCAGGGCCTCACTGCCCTTAATAGTAAAGAATTTCCTCCCCAAATCCAGTTTAACCCTGCTGTCCTTCAGATTGAGGCCATTCCCCTGTGTCCTTTCACTACAGTTGATCCGTTGTTGATATCACTGCTATTGATCAGAGGATTTTTATTTTGAAAGAGTAGTTAAGGATTGTCTTAGATTAATTTCAGGTTTGAAGGCTTTGGATAGTCCTTAGTTTCAGTGGGGAAATATTACTGTGTTCTTAATGAATGATGAAGTAAAGGGGAAAAATAAGTGACTCCTAGTTTTGAATGAAGAGAGAGCATCAGGAAAATTCAGCACTGTAGATACCAGCAGAAGAATTACTGGATATGTGTCTTTTCAGGCTAAAGACACAGTACTGGAGGTAAAGTCAGGAAAATAGATGGAGTTGAATTTTGCCTCCGCAGGTGGAAAAAAATGAATTAAATCAAAACCAGGAATAAGGTTTAAACAATATTTAAGTCTGTTTCAGAATATCTGTCAGCCTTTAATAATGAGTAGTTAAAGGTTCTTGTTGTTAGTGAAACTTATTTTATTAGGGGGTGCCTTTTGTTTACAACATTTGTTTTTAAATTTTAGACATGATGAGGGTTTCTGGTGCAGAGAACTCTGAGCATGTTTTCAGAAGGAGTCTTTCATCACCTCCCTATGCAGGGTCTACAGAGGCTTCTAGTAAGTAGTGCTTGGCAAAATTGTGGGAAATACGTAATTTATTTAATCATGGGGGGAACCACATGATCTCTGGAGTGCTGGCTTAGATAATTTTCCTGTTTATGGTAGATAATCATCTTGCAGTCCTGTTCATGGTAGATAATAGTCTGGCAGCGGTGCTGCTTCCTAACTCACTGGTCAAAAAGATTCTTTCATAACAAATGGACTATTATCCGAGAGAGCATTCCCTTGCTGTCATTATCAGCAATGGGGAACATCATTTGGCTACCTAGACCTGCAGATGAAGAGCTTTATTAATTGATATTACTGAAGCAAACTGAATTATGGTGATAGGCAATCATCTTTCACATAAAAGATGACACGTGCTCCTTGCTTGGCTGATTGTCCCAAAAAGCACATTACATGGCTTTGCTGCTTTTAGAGGAATGTTCTGTGGAGTGGATAATAAAGGTGATTGATCATGGGGTGCTCTCAGCAGACATTTATGAGACCGAGCTGCTTTGATGCTGCAGTATAATTTTGGGGAGCTTTACTCCACTGTAGACATTTTCCTCTGGGCCTGGTGTTTAGGGCAGCTTTGTGTTCCAAGGTGGAGAAACTGGAGTTCCTGTGGGAATCACGGAGCACAGGCATCTGTCTCTGTTAGATGAGTACTAAATTAACCACTGTGAGGGAATTCCAAGGTCACGCTGAGGTGCTGTTAATAGAGAAGTGTTTAATCAGTGGAATAAAGGTGCCCTGGGTACTTTAGAAGGTGCTTTTATTGCTCACCTTGGCTATTAAATGACTTAGGAGAAAGGAACACACTGTGAGGGGTTGAAGAGCTTGGAGACAAAGAGGAAGGAGGGAGCCAGGCTGAGGGAGCCCTCAGCACTGAGAGCTTTCCCCAAGGTGAGGTTTGTGTCACTTGTTGCTGTCAGATGAAGTTGCAGGTGTGCACAGAGGAGAGCAATGGGGAATTCCTTCAGTTTTAACACTGGAGGGCTGATTTGTTTCCTCTTCAGGTCCTGCTGGGCAAATGCAAAGGGTCTCACTTAGATTTTTTCATGGTTTCCATGTTACTGTGCAGAGGGATGGATGTGATGGAGAAGTAGGATTTTGGCTGGGCTAAGCAGGGAGACAAATTTCCCTTTCTAAGCCAGGGAGACAAATTAAGAGAAAGTATTGACTGACCCACACAAGACTTGGCTTGATTTTCATGTGTGTTAGGTTGTTTTACACCAGGAATTACAAAATGTGCCAGCAGACTTGATTTAGTGGTAAATCAAATAATCCTTGCCCTGAACACAGCCACTTCCCCCAGGTAAATGAGGCAGTTCAGTGAGCTCTGCCTGTGCATCCCTGTGACATTGTAAGGGACAGTCCTTGTGTGTTCTTAGGAGCTTTTATGTGGAAGGATCCCTGCAAACTTCTCAGTCCGTTTGTCCTTCCTTTCTCCTTTTATGTATCATAAAAGTTTTGTCAGGGTACACAGAGCTTAGCAGAGAGAGAGAGAATTAATTTTTACTGACAGAAGGAGCAGCTCTAATTGGGTAATTATGATTTGCCTCAGTTAACAGAGCTGATTTCTTCTCACTGCTCAGCTTGCACAGAAAGTGTCTTGATGTCTGTAATGAAAAGATCAAGATCTTGCTTCAGATTTTATTCCACTGCTTACTGTGTGTTCAGACTCCATGGAATATTGATTATGTTTATTATTAATTTAGAGAGGAGAAAACTGTCTGTGTTAGAGTCATACAAGTGCTGTTATCTCAACATCTCCTTGATTTGCTCGTTGTTAGAATTAATAAACACTGCTAAAAATTGCTCTGGGAGAAAACTCTTCTGCCTTAGTTGCTCTTGGGGCTGGCTGTAATTTGTTCTGGTTTTCCTGTGTGGTTATCTAACTTGAACCATAGCAGTTGTGTAGATGAATACACATAGGGAATAGGATCCTGCCAGCTCAGGCTACTCTGCTTTATAAGTGTCCTAACTTTGTGTGGAGAAAAATGGGATTAATTCACAAGAAGCATCTGGGCTGGGGGATAGAGGAATCAGAAAGCAGAAATAAAACAGCGGGGCCTTTTGGATGTAACAGCTTCACCCCTTCCTTGTCCCTGGAAGTAACTTCCTAACTCAATTTTTAAGGTTAAACAGCAGTTGTCTTTTATTGTTTGGGGTGTTTTTTTCCCCAAGAGCTGGAGAAGCCACCGTTCTCCCCAAGCCCTGATGTGTGGTCAGAGCTTGGCAGGGGAGAGGCTGGGAAAGCTGCCAGGGACTGTGGCATTGCCACTGTTGGTGCAGTGCCTGCCTTCCCCATGCCAGCAGTGTGTGGGGCTCTGTGTGTCCCTCACACAGGATCTCCATCCCTCTCCTTCCCCAGCTCCTCCTGCGCTCCCGCGCGTGCGGCTCATCTCGCTGGAGCAGCAGGAGCTCCATTAATCACTGTGTGGGCTCCTGCTCTGAATAGCACTTGAGCAGACAGCAGCTTTCATTCTTAGAATGCTTCCTCATTCTCCTCTCCCCACGTTTTTAAGGTGCAGGGTTGGGTGGGAGATGCTTTCCCTGCCTGCGGGGCCGAAATCAGTGTTTGGGTTGAACCTGAGTGTTCCGATTGAAAATGCACTTGGCAGGTGTTGGGGCTCAGGAGTTTGGCTCACCCTGGGATTTGGGGGGCAGGGAGATTGACAATTCCCATATTGAGCTGTTCTTTGTACTATGCCAGTTTGCTGTTTGTAGCTGATTTAGG
The DNA here is from genome assembly GCA_034509425.1 of Eopsaltria australis. Classification (NCBI taxonomy): domain Eukaryota; kingdom Metazoa; phylum Chordata; class Aves; order Passeriformes; family Petroicidae; genus Eopsaltria; species Eopsaltria australis. Next base: position 50,406 of record JAVTVJ010000183.1, read on the forward strand.
GTCTTTAATGCTGCAGTGTGTAGGAAATTCAGTGAATAGCATCAGCAGCATTACTGTTTATTTTTATTTTTTATCTTATGACTTAAGTTCTGGTGATGATCAACTTTGGGTCAACCTGTCGGGTTTCTTGTTTGGAGGCTGATCATTAATTGAATTTATTATGACACCAGTGGCAGGTTTGAAATGTGCAAAGGTTTGTATATATTTGTAGCTCACAGAATCATTATTAAGGTTGGAAAAGTCCTTTAAGATTTTCAAGTCCAACCATCAGCCCAGCACCAGGTCAAAAGGAACTGGGAAATCAAGAGGAATATGAAGGTGCCACTTGCTGAAGTTGCTCCACCTGCTGTTCCTGAGGAGCTGCAGTGCAGGAGGTGCTCAAACCAGGATTTTTGTGTTGCTTGCAGACAATTCCAGCAGTGCCAAGTCGGACATGGACATGGCCTACGAGAGGGCCAGGGTGCACCTCGCCCCCGAGGACGGCGCCGGCAGCCCCGCCGTGGCCAAGGTGGGTGTGAGAGCCCAGCCTGTCCTGCCCTGGGCTGCCTCACTTCATTCTGCCTGGAGCCATTTAAATGTTTTCTTCCCTCCTTCAAAATGCTGCCCTTGCAGCTCTGTAGGAGTTGGGATGTTTGCTTTTATGGAATCCCTGAATGGTTTGGGTTGGAAGGGACCTTTGAAGCCCAGCTGGTCCAATCCCCCTGCCTCTAGACCATCCAACCTGCCCTTGAATGTTTTTTGTGTTATTGTTTCTTTAGCTTGCAGTTGTTTCAGTAGATTTTAGTGGCTGGCAAGTAATTTTATTGCACATCTTGAAATTCTCTGTAGATTCCCTTGGTGAGCAATGGGAAACCAGTGCTGCATTTTTTTAATGTATTTTCTTCCCCTGACTCATGAAATGGATTATTTGGATCTGTCAGACCATGCTTTATTTGTGAGAGGGACTTTACAGCAAGGAATTAAAAACTTGTATCAGCTGTAGGTTTCCAGTAATTTATAAATCTGTTTTTATTTTTGTGGTCTGCTTTTTACAAATACTGACCTGGAAGTCGAGCACAAAAATACTCTTGAATTATAGAACTGCAACCCAAAATCTGGAATGAAACTGTTGCTCACTGTGACCTTGACAGACATTTTATCTTTTCCTCCATCTTTGTGTACAGGGTTGATAAAGTTTTAGTTCTATCAAGCTGGCAGAGGCCCAGTTTCTGGAAAGTCTCTTATTCTTCCCTTTCACAAGCTGTGATGAGTAACTTTGTTTGAATCAAGTGTCAGGCTGTGCAGAAAAATGCAGGGATAGTGAAGTTAGCAAGCTGTTGCTTTTTTGGAAACCTAGATTTCTTTTTTGCAGACCACCAGTTGTGGTGGGTAGAGAATGTAGATGATAAAGGCAAATTTTGGCCAGGCAGGTGCCAATTTTGATGTTTAAACTGATCCTTGGTGTGTTTGTTCTCTTTGCAGTCGATATTGAAGAAGACTGTGACAGTGACAGAAACTCCTTCAGCAGTTTTCCATTACAGTGCAGTGCAGGACTCCTGTAACAGCAAACACATCGATGCCATCGTGGAAGCAGCAAAGAGAGACCTCTCAACCCTGATGAAACTTGATGTGAGTTATTGCAGGGGGAACTGCCTTTGCTTCTGCTTTTCATCTCATTCTGCCAAGAACTGAAAAGTGGATTTGTCTCCTCAGTGTACTGAGATGGGCTGGATGTTTTATTCAGCAGCCTGTTGAAGTCATTAGAAAGGCTGAAGTAAATTGGAATTATTCTGCCATTTGAACAGCCCATGCTGGAATGCAGTGCATGGATCTTCCCTCTCTGTGCAGAGTCAGCCCTGCAAGCAGCATGTGTGCAGTTCCTGCCACCTCATTCTGTGCTCTCAGTGTGGGAAGTTATCTAAAGGTGATATTGCTGAACCCATTAATCCTGGTGGCACTGCATCCCAGGCAGTTGTTTGGGTTTGGAATTGTGTCCCTGTGCTTGCCCAGTGGCACTGGCAGCACCTCCCAGCTGGGTCCTGTGCCCGTGGCAGGGGCTGTGCCTGATCCCTGCTGAGCTCAGCCCCTGCTGAGCCCCGTGGTGCTGTGAGAAGGATTGAAAATGATTGTTTTCATCATTCCAGTCATTCCAGCTGCATTTCATTACAGAGGTGTGTCTGTTGGTGTGGATAATCAGCCAATTTGGGAAAGCTGTGCATCTGTCTCAGTCAGCCACAGACATCCTTGCTTTGTTCCAGCCTGTGCTGCAATAATTCCAGTCTGCTGCTGCTGCCAGAGGCTGGGCACAGCTGCTGCACCTCCTCTCTGCCTTCAGAGCTGTCACCAAACAGCACTTGCTAGAACTTAAAAGATTTACTTTTGGGTTTTAGCATTCCCTCCTGACTTCCAAAATGATCCCCCTTGCAGCTTCACAATCCCTGTCAGGGTTTTTCAGCTCCCAGTTGTGAGGCTGGAGGTGCCTGTTCCACATGATCACTGATCTGAGCTCTCTCAGTCTGCAGGAGCCTTACCTGCCTCATTATGTTAATTTTCAAGTTTTTTTTCAGGCATTTATATCCTCATGAAAGGCTACAGACTATCTTAGAAGAAATTCTTGTTGCAGAAGGAGTGAAGTAGGACTTCATTTATTCTGTTCTTGATCCAGCTATCAGATCATAAGCAGAAATTCCAAGATTGCTGAAGCTCCTGATTACAGCACTTTCCTTTTAGTGCAGAATAAATTTCTCAGTAATTACCAAGTAGCAGTTTAGAGGTAAAGTTGTTTTCAACAGTATCCTTAAAATGAAGTGCCTAAGGAACTGTTTGTAACATGAAGATCTAAATAATGGGAAAATGAGGTAGGATTTTCAAGCACCTGAGTTTTTCACAAGCAAATTAGAATCTGGTGGCCAAATGCCAGAAATGTCATTGAAAGCTCAATTCTTTTTCCATGTAGGAATAGCAAAAGTTGATTCTTCTACAGGCAATGCAAGAAGAATCTTACCATGTGCACAATATTTTTGTTCAATGCTGCTTACATGAAAGAAAATGAATTCTTGCAAGCTCTTCTCTTAAAAAAATGAGATCTTTCTTAGCTGGGTGGAAGCTTTTTAAGTTGTCATTTTTCAGAGCAGCCAATCAAAGTGAATAAAATCAAGATGTTTTAATGACACATGGTAGGTTTGGGGTTTTTTGGTTGGTTGATTGTTGAGGTTTTTTTTTCATGTGACAGAGAGGGGTAAATGTCTCTGGAAAAGAGGCATTATTTCAAATAGCCTTCAGGTATCTGAATTCAGAATGAAAATTTTCTCTTTTTTTCTTCTGTTTTAAGTAGCTTGAATTCCTTGGATCTCTGTCATGGATGGTTTTCAGGCTCATCCAGTTTTTGTGTGTTTTCAGCTCTATCTGCAGTTATGATGGGAGGGTTAAGCAGTGTTGCAGGGCATCTCTTCTGTGGGAGTTACGAGGGAATTTCCTTTGACAAAACAATTGTTTGTCCCAGTTAATTATTGCTTTATTTAAATTGTTTATAATTGGTTTGTGTTTTCACTTCTGTACCATAAACCCCTGCTAATCTGTTACCCATAAATAACCTCTGTTGCTTCTTATACTTGCTGTTGTAACCACATTTGTTGGGTTTCCTGCTGCAATAATTTGTTCCAATCATGCAAAGAAAGAAACTTGCTGGGAAATGGAGTTTGTTGGGGTAATGACTTTTTTTTTTCCTAAAATCTCGTGGCTGGAGGGGATCAGTGCAGGTTTTTAACCTAAACCCTGTAACTATGCAATGCTGGTTTTGGGTTTGCTGCTCTCACCCATTTGAGAGAGACAGGATGGGTTTTATTTGTCAGCTCTTTCATTGCTTAATGGGGCAGCAATAGCACAGCAAAGGAGGATACCAAGGTCTGCCTGGAGGTCACCCAGTCCCTTCTCATGCCTGAGGCAGAATCAGATATTGCCAAGTCATTTCTGGCAGGTTTTTGGCTAAGCTGTTCCTAAAGATCTCTGATGATGAGGCTTTCACAGCTCTGGGCACAATCTATCCCAATACTTAAGTAGTCTTAGACATGAAGAAAATCTTTGCAGCATTTTTTCTTCGAGCTGATGCAGCCTGAAAGTGCTCTTGATAAGAAGAGCTCATGGGGGAGTTTGTATTCCCCTACTGAGAGGTACTTTCAGAGTTATCTTTAAGAATAGATAATACTATACAACCATAAATGTCTAAATATAGAAAAAACATTATAGAAATTAGTTGAGTTGCTGTTGCTGAACTGAAATATTTTGACAGGTGCCTGTCAGGTTCTCTGCACTGGATATGTTCCCATGAAACAGATTGGCTTTAATAAAACTATTTTTGATGGAAATATGTTCTTTTTATCAGCAGTAGGTGTAAAGAATAATTGTGATTATTTTACTTGCACTATTTTTTTTCACCCTTAAATGGAAAAATTCCAACCTGGCGGAACAATTACGCTGGTGAAGTGTTTACATCTCTGCTTTAAAGAGTCTGGGGGGAGAACTGACCAATAGAAAATCCTTAAGAATCCAACTGTGATCAATTAAAATGGATCAAACCTTTTTTTCCTCTTCTGGAAGAAATGCCTGTTGGGTAGGGAAATACAAAAATAAGTGCCATATTTTAAGGAGATTCAAGCACTTGTAATGTAGTTTTGAACTGTTATTCTTATTTGCTTTGTTTGGGTGAAATAATTGTGATTATTTTACTTGCACTGGTTTTTTTCACCCTTAAATGGAAAATTCCAACCTGGCAGAGCAATTATGCTGGTGTTTACATCTCTCCTTTAAAGAATGGGGGGAAAATTGACCAATAGAAAATCCTTAAGAATCCAAGTATTTTCAATTAAAATGGATCAAACCTTTTTTTCTCTTCTGGAGGAAATGCCTGTTGAGTAGGGAGATATAAAAATGGATGCCATATTTTAAAGAGATTCAAGTACTTGTAACATAATCTTCAGATATTCTTATTTGCTTTATTTGGATGTTTCCTCACATTCTGGGACCTCTACCTGTGCACAGAGCAGTAAATTGTACCTCACATCCTGTCTCCTCCAGAATCCTGCGCTGCTGAATGGCAAAGTGACGCTGCACCAGGTCACTGCTGGCACTGTGCTGTCCAGGCAGGGAGATCAGGTGAGTGTGGCTCAGCCTGTGCCCCCCTCCAGGAGGTGTTCATACACATTGATGGCAAATAAAACATTCCCACTGTTCCCTCCCAAGCTGTCACTTCTAGAGGTTAAACACCCCCAGCTCTGGCCCTTCCTGCACAAAGGGGTTGGTGCTGCAGCCAGAGCCAGAGTGGGGATCTGGTGCCTGGGTGCTGTCAGCTCTGATGGGCCCTGTGGGAAGGTGTGGAGTGTCCCACCTTCAGCCTCCCTCAGGAGCTGTGGGGACTGGGAAGCCTTTCCTCACACCCTGCACTTCGGGTTTGTGTCATGTGGCTCAGTTGCAGCAAAGCCCTCACACAAAACCAATCCAGCATTATACCTTTATAGCAAAGTGTGTTTGGGATATAACAAGCTTCATTTATAATAATCCTGTGTAAATAGAGGGGCTTAAGCAAAGCAGATGATGGGCAGCTCCAGTTCCAGCTCTGCTGACCTGCCATGCCCCTCATACTGCAGCTGTGAGTCCCCATTATCTCCTCCACTCCCAATTCTGTTGTTATTCCTTGATATCTCAAAGATGCAGCCTTCATTTTTCATAACCACCCAAAGAGAAATGCACTTTTCAATATTGTGCCTGCTTAGTTTTAAATATTCATAACCTGCTTTTAATAATTCACTATTGTGTCTTATTTTACCATCTAATTGTTCAAAAGCTGTAGGGGAGCTTTCTGGGGAACAGATCGCTCGTGATAGGGCTGTCACTGGGATAACTGCTTTTCAAATCTTGGGGGATTCTTACTGAACTCTTTTATTTATTTTTTTTTCCCATTTCCTCCAGGATGTCAATGTTTGCTTTGTGGTCTCGGGGATGCTCCACGTGTACCAGAGGAAGATTGACTCTGAGGAGGACACCTGCCTCTTCATCACCCATCCCGGGGAGCTCGTGGGCCAGCTCGCTGTCCTCACTGGGGAGCCACTGATCTTCACCATCAAGGCCAACAGAGACTGCAGCTTCCTCTCCATCTCCAAGTCCCATTTCTATGAGTGAGTTCTGCCATTCAAACACACATTGATCTGGGGTTTTTTTAAGTATCTTTTAGAATTTTTGTATGGCTCTTTTGAATAAAGGACCAGTGCAGTGACTGTCCCCTTCTGTTGGGCACTGGTGGGGCTACTCATCAAATCCTGGGCTTAATTTTGGGCCCCTTTTTCCTCAGGATTATGCGGGAGCAGCCCAGTGTGGTGCTGGGTGTGGCCCACACTGTTGTGAAGAGAATGTCCCCCTTTGTCAGGCAAATTGACTTTGCCCTGGACTGGATGGAGGTCGAGGCTGGACGAGCTGTTTACAGGTGAGATGTGGACAAAACTGTGCATTTGTTGAAATTTTCCTGCTTCATGAGCAGTGCTCCCTTGGGGATGTGTAAAATGAGAACCTCAGACTGTGTTTATCAGCCATTCCATCGGGTTTATCTGTTTGCCTATTTTGAGATTATTTTCTTTTTGCAGTACCTTCAACATTGCTTCAGTCTCTCGTCTCCATGTGCTGCTAAATTATTTTATTCTATTCCTCATCTTTTCTGTTGTCTTGGCAAACCTTTTAAGTGACATAATTTATTAAGACACAGTTCTGTGTTCTGGTGGTAGTTTCTGCATTGTTGAGGGTATGAAGATCTACTGCTCAGAGGTTTTCAGCCTTTCTGAAATAAACAGCAAAACTCAAAGGTAATTCAGTTAGGCTTATTCAGCAGTAAATTGAAAATAGGAATTTTGTGTTTAAGGGGCAAAAGTTACCTTGGGAAAACTTAGTTTTATGGGTATGTACTAGGATGCAATTGAGCTGTTATGTGGTTGCTGCAGTGCTGGGAGAGTAACAATCTAACTTAGAACATGATCTGTATAATTGTAATTTTTATAACCATACCTGCAGCACCAATGCCAATGGAAGTTTTGGATTACTCTGTGCATCAAAGCACTAACTGTCAATATCTTGTTAAAATCTTCTGGAATTCCTTGCATTTGTTTTAGTCCACCACCATAAGTGTGGCATTCCCAGCAGCACTCCTGATCGTGCTAGCTGAATAGAGCAAAAAGTTCATGGTAGACAAAGGTGTGTGCACCAAATCTGGAGCCACCTGGAGGTTTTTCTCTTTTCCTGTACACATCTGTGTTGATTTTGCAATGAGAATGAGCTCCTGAGTAACCAGGGATGAGCCTGTGGTGTCCCCTGGGGTCTGCTCACACCCTGGTCACCCATTCCAGTCCTGACATGGAGCCCCACACTGGCTTGGGTTGGAAGGGACCTTAAAGATCATCCAGTCCCATCCTTTGCCACGTGCAAGGGGCACCTCCCACTGTCCCAGGCTGCTCCAAGCCCTGTCCAGCCTGGCCTTGGGCACTGCCAGGGATCCAGAGGCAGCCACAGCTTCTCTGGGCACCCTGTGCCAGGGCCTCCCCACCCTCCCAGGGAACAATTCCTTCCCAAGATCCCATCCAAACCTACTCTCTTTGAGTTTGAAGCAATTCCCATTTTGTCCTATCACTCCTTACCTCATCTAACTGTGCACAGCCTGTACATTTACACATCAACCATATTTCCAGTCACCTTCTAACAACTGCCTGTTCCATTTCTCGTTTGCTCGTTAAATGTCAATTAAACCCTTCCTTGCGTCTTCCACGCCAGGCAGGGGAAAAAAACCACCAACTCACTCAAAGCCTCCAGATGCATTTGCTGAGCAGGGACTCTTCCTTAATGCTGGCTGTTGATTGTGTCCCTGCAGGCAGGGTGACAAGTCTGACTGCACGTACATCGTGCTGAACGGGCGCCTGCGCTCCGTGCTGCGCATGGACGACGGCAAGAAGCACCTGACTGGGGAGTACGGCCGGGGGGACCTCATCGGAGTGGTGAGAGGGGACAGGGACCTGTCCTGCTGGCAAACTGGGCTTTGCTCCACGCCAAACATGCTCTCATTCGTTGTTCGTGAGGTTACACTATGTGTGTGATAGAGGAGTGGGCCTTGAATGCTAACACGAGCCTCTTTCCTAGGCCCAAAGGTGACCATGGAAGCACATCCAGGTCACCAGGGATGGGCTGGGAGAGAGAGAATTGTGGGTTTGTGGCCTTCTGGACCTGTTGAGAGTGAGGGTTGTAGTTTGTGACCTTATTGGGCATTGTTTACCTGTTACCATAATAGGTAAAATCTGTGCAATAACCCAGGTGATTGGGGAACACTGTGGTGAGCCTTTTTCCTGTTTATGTGATGACACATCCTGTCTGTGTAATGGTATTTAAGGAATTTTCACTGTGTGATAGCTGGTCTTAGCCTTAGTCTTTGCACAAGAAGTACTGCAAGGTGAAGGTCATAGTAAAAGTCTCTGCACCGAAGTCTTTGCCTGCTGTCCTCTTGTGTGAAGTCCAAGTATCTGCCTAATCACTGCAAGAATTGTTAATCTTTAGGGCTTCCAAAGCTGAAAACACTGATAACTCCTTTCTGCGTGGAAAGTTTTTGTAAGGGTTGGTGAATGGGGTTGTTAGACTTGGTTTGAAAAGAAAAATTAAAGCCCAAGAAGGTCACTGCCCCACCCAGTGCTCCCCTGGGCTGTGGGTTGCTTTCCTCCCAGTGAGAGCAGTGCAGCCTGTTAGATCAGCTTTGCAGCAATGTGCACTAAATGGGGATTTGAATAAATTTAGTGCCACAGGAAGATTCAGTTTGGATGAGCCCCCCCCAGAAGTGTCTTGTGTAACTTTCTCAGAGTTAGCAGAGCTGACTTCAAAGCTTTCTCAGGTTTTTCAGGGAGTGTGTAATTGTTATAGCTATTAAAGCAGCTGTTTATTTCAAAATTGTAGTATTTATCTGTGTTCAATTTCTCTCTTATGTTCATTTTTTGTTTCTCAGACCTAGTTAACAGCAGAAATAGGAATCATAAATGTGTGGCTTGTTTGATTTTTATATTTAAAATCAGAAGATTCCTGGAGTTCTGAGCATGTTGTTCAGGGCCTTTTCTGCTTTCTGAGCTGAGAACTAAACACTGAATGTGTATGTGTTTATAGGCAGAATTAGCATAGCTCTGAAGCCAGACAACATGTGAATTGGGATTAGTTCTATGGGAAGAAATTCTCTTTTATAGGAATGGAGAGGAAGGAGGAGTCCAATGCTCCCCTTAGAGAGCTGATCCAGAATTGTGGCTGTGGGGAACATGAGGCAGTTCTGGTGGTGCTGGGCTGCTGCTTGCCCCATATTTGATATTTCCACGTGCACAGTATTTAAGGATCTCTTCCCACATTCAGTGCTACTCTGGCTGAGGGGTTGTGTTGGCTTGGGATTGTGTTTGGAGAAGCCAGGTCTGTGCTGGAATGTGCTAAAGCACACCCACAAATTTTATTTGGTTTTTTTCTTTCTTTGGGATACCTCATTAAGGGTGAAATGACATGGTTTGACAGGAACTAAAGCTGACATCTTTTGTGACTGATCACAGTGGAGTGAGGCCTTTTGGTGTGTGAAGGGTTTGTCAGTTCTGTCACATCCAGGCATTTTCCTGCTTTCCTCTGCCCGTGGTGATCTGCAGCTTTTCACTGTCAAGCTGCTGGAGTTTTGCAGAGCTCCCAGGTTAAAAACAGAGCTGTTCTACTTTCTGAAAGCAGTTTGGAGTGACAGGGCAGCATATGGTGCTCAGAGGGTGGGCAGGCCCTGGCACAGGGTGCCCAGAGAGGCTGTGGCTGCCCCTGGATCCCTGACAGTGTCCATGGCAGGGGTGAAATGGGATGAGCTTTGAGGTCCCTTCCCACCTAAGCTTTTTTTACAATTCCGTGATTCTATGAAATGGCCTAAACTCTCACCTCCCTGTGCAAGGACTGGTGCTGGTGTTGGTGTAACACTCCAGGCTGGCCCAGCTGTTTCTCTGGGCAGGAAGGAGGAGCTGGGTTTGGTGGATGGACTGGGCTGTGTTTGCTGCTGAGTGCCCAGGCAGGGGTACAGAAATACCCGTGCAGTTTGTGCCTAAAGCACCAAGTCACTGTTTTGGATCCATATTATGACATGAATCATGTTGGAGACTTCAGTGACTCTGTGGACGTTGTCATCTCCTTCCTGCCCACAGCTCCCAGCCCCACTGACTCACTCTGCCATTTGTTGGAAGTGTCTCCATGCTCTGGCTGCCTTTTGCAAACATGGGGGAGGATCTGTGAAGAATGCCAGCATTAATGCAGAGGGCATTAGCAAAATGATATTTTTTGCTTTTAGAAAGTTTTGTTTATCCCCTTCTGCGGAATCTGTTATAAACCTTTAAAAACCTGCTGAAGGGTTGGGTTTCTTCCCCCTGACATTAACATAATTGAGGTTCTGGGTGCTTGCAGGGAATGAAAGCAGCAGTTGGTGTTGGTAATTGGTTTTTTGGTGAGCTGGTGGCTTGTTCCTCCCATGTCATCCCTAATTGTGGGCACTAAGAAAACACGTGAGTCCTGTAGTCGATGGCTTTTTGTTTACTGCCTTTGTGTCAGGACTTTTTCAAATGCCATGTGTCATTTACATAAGAGATGAAGCTCTGCCATTTCTGCTTTCAGCAGCAAAGCAGTGCAAGATGAAGGGTTTCAGACAAGATGTTAATTTTCAAGTGTGTGTGTGTGTGTGTGTGCACTCCCAAGGCTCAGCTTGTGGCTCGAACTGTTTTGCTCCCTGCACTGACTCAATGGCACCTGTTCCCAGTGCAGGGGGAGAAGAACAGATCAGAAGCTGAAGTTTCCTTCCCTATGGAGTTTCTTGAAGAGCTAACAAGGACAGTTCTGTCAGGAGAAAAGGATCCTGACTCTCTGGGAGCCTTTTTTGGAGGGACACTGGCTTCTGTTGGCTCCATTTGATGGTCAAATCATGTCAAAATTCAATTTAAAAACTTCCAAGTGATTTTTTTAAAGGACAGTGATGAATCTGTTAAATAATTCCCTCCCTGTTAAAATACAGTTGACGTAAGTCTTGCTTTCTAGAGACTAAGATTTGATCCATTAAGGGGAAATCTTTTAATTTGGTGCTCCATTGCTATAGATGCTCTTATGGGAAAATGTTGAAATGTGAATTTTATCTACCAGCTAAAGGGTCACTTTTCTAGTATCACTTCTGCCATGCCCAGGTAATCCCAGAGGAGATCAGATAAGCCCAGCTGTGTGTTGATTGAATAAAAAGGCTTCTCTTCACCAAGCTACTCATTTAAAATGCTTGTCTTAGTCTCTCAGTTCTTCTCTTGATGTTGCTGCTTTGGTTTTGATCTTGATTAACCACTGGAAATTGTCGTTTTTACTCTTGTTCTCTTGATCTCATTAGCACTTCGTTGTGTGTGAGAGAGAATTCCTTTTAATTTGATTTCTGTGCCTGTCAGTAGCAGGTGATGGCCCAGGCTCTGAGGTTGTGTTGTTCCTGGCAATCATCCCCAGGTTTATCCCAAAGTGCAGAGCAGGCTGTCAGAGCACAGGGTCACAGCTCCAAGCATGTGTTGAGCTGGGTGTTCTTTGCTTTTTGCACTCCTGGGAGTGAGGAGAAGGCAACAAACCTATCAGAGTCCTCCCTCAGAATGATCTGCTGCTGGATTAAAGTTGTTTGTGCCCTTCAAACACCTGCAGGGCATGGAACCTTCAATGCAATCAGGTTTTTATGCGAGGCCACACTTTGTCTTCATTGAGTTCTGAAGGACGGGGAGATCACTGAATGCCAGGCAGCTCTCAGGGGCCTCAGCAGCAGCTCTTAACTCCAAATATTTCCCAGAGCTGGGCTTTTAGGTGATGCAGAGCTGGGTTTACTGGTAACCCCCTCCCAGGACACTGTAGTGTGCAGGGTCTGACCCAAAACCAGTCAGCTTTCAAAAATCCCTGCTGAGGGGGGACGCTGCAGCGATGTTTTGATTCATTCAAGACCTTTTCTATTTCTCTTTAACAAGCAGAATGTCCCTCTTATCAGGAGGGCTACACACAGTCACTTTTGGGTTGAGAAACTGCTGAGCAAGTGCAGAAAGGCATTTGTGCAGTGACTCCTGTAAAACAGGGATAAATGGCACAAAAAGAGCCCTCAGCTGCCAGGGCTGCAGCACACTGGTCCTGCTGGGCAGGAAATCATGTTTTCCATTCTAGAAATAAGATGTTTTAAGTATTTTCAGATGTTAAGCTGTTCATCTAATTAAGACAGCTAAATGTCCGTGGCTTTTTTTCCTCTCTAAAAAGTTGAAACACAAGAAGAATCTGTAAATGGCTTATGATTACCTCAGGGGATTGGAGCATTGTCCTTTGGAAATGTAACAGTTAGAAATCTTTAATTGCTGTGTAATCCTCACAGGAATCACACAAAGGGAAGTATCAGGATTACACTTGTCAGGCTTTTTTCTTTATCAGTATTAATGTTATCAGGCAGCTCCCAAGCCAGCTGAATGTCACTGCACCCTCCACATTAAGGCTGTTTTTCTCTGCCTTTTTTAAATGTGTGAATTTTTTTGCCAATTCCTTGCATTTTTGTGATTTTGTCAAACCATGGCTGCTTGATTTGCTGAAGCTGTAAGATACTACAAAGCTATTTCAGGTAAATTTGGATTCGTGTCACCTCAGGCACGCTGTGCACAGCCTGTAGCTGTGGGAATTGGAGGTGGATGAGGTTCAGGAACAGCGCTGGAAGACATGGCCCTGGAAGGGATTGTTCTTCTTTAATCCTCTTTCTTGCCTCCTCTCTTTCTTGCCTCCTCTCTTTCTTGCCTCCTCTCTTTCTTGCCTCCTCTCTTTCTTGCCTCCTCTCTTTCTTGCCTCCTCTCTTTCTTGCCTCCTCTCTTTCTTGCCTCCTCTCTTTCTTGCCTCCTCTCTTTCTTGCCTCCTCTCTTTCTTGCCTCCTCTCTTTCTTGCCTCCTCTCCTTTTTCCTCTCTCTCTTGGTGATACATTACTAAAAATGATTATTTTCCTAGCAGCATCTTAGGTGTGAACTTGTATTTAAAACAACCAACAAAAGCAAAGCAAAAAAACTCCAAAGCATCCAAAACCCCAACCAACCAATCCCCAAACCTGGGGAACAGCAGAGGTTAATATTTAACCCCTTTAATCCTGGAAAATTCACAAGGCTGCTGATAGCAAAATAATTTTTTGTTTTCCTTGATAAAATGTTTTTTTTGGGCAAGCATCATTAAATAAAAGCCACTGAGAGGGAGAGAAAAAAGTATGATCCTTGTCATCACCACCAGAATGCTTAGAGGGCAGTGAGTGGTGGGAGAAGAGTCCAGAAAGGATTCTGGGGGGAAACTTCAGCAGTAGAGGGTGGAGAAGGGTCCCTGATAAAGTTCCAGTCAGGTTTGGGACTCTTGTGTGAAGCTGAGTTGAAAGCAATTGGATCTCTCCCTTCTAGGAAATAATGTCAGCAGCTCATCATGGATTGTTCTCTGTTTTTCTCTTCTGGAAATTCAGGTATAATTCCCCCAGAGAGGAGCAACCTGCCCAGGGCATTGCATTTACAGATCCTCTTCCAATGACCTGGAGAAATGTGATGGTTTTGGTGGGTGTTTGGTGTGGGTGTCTCAGGTGGCTTCTGACATGGTTTTTGGTGCTGTTTTGACCCTAATGTTGGATTTAGGGCAACAAAACATGCATGAAACTTCAAATCTCTTCTGTAGCCACACGTATAGAAAGCGTAAAACTTAAACACAGGAGGCTGGGCTGTAACCAATTCCCTTCCCAGCTTTAATCTTCCTCTTTTCTGTCCCTTAATGACATTCAGTGCTGCCACAGGACTGCCATTGCACTGCTACAAAGTGCAACCTCAGTCCTTTGGGGAGAACCTGTGGCATGGCTGCATCTGCGCTAATTACAAAAGGCAGCAAGCTCAGCCTTCTTTCATTTTCTTCTAGATCTACACTTACATATTGCCATGTATAGATACACAAGCCTTCATGCTCGAGTGTGTGAAAGTCTTTCATGTTTTTTAATACGTTTGTCTATTAAAAAAAAATGAGAGAGGGAGGTTTGGGTTCTTCTTTGCATACAGCAGAAGGGATGGGTGTCCTCAGTCACGGGGTTAACTTGGCACACAGGAGATTGCAGAAGGTGGTTGGTAGAACAACTTTGGAGAGTACATGGTGTTCTGAGTTCATCCACTGGCACTGCTCCCACAAATAGCATCGATTTGCAGCTTGTCTGCTTGCTCTTCCCACTCATTCACTGCTTCCAGGAGTGTCTCCTCCTTTGTCCTTTTCTGATACAAACAGGTTGATATTTCAGGTCCTTCTGACCTGGGGCTGGAGCAAACACTGTTGGGATGAGCATCCTCTGCTGCTCCAGGTGCAGCTGAGCTGGAGAAGGGTCTGAGGGCAGAGTGTTTAAGCCAGAAAACCCCAATATTGCATGGAGTGTTTGGTTGCCCTTTGTGTACCATTGGTGATGTTGTGTCACTGGTTTTGGTTGCAGCAGCAGCAGCTCCTGCCCTTATCTGGACACAGACACTGCTGTGGCAGCCCACAGGTGGCTCTTTTGTGCCCTTCCAGTGCTGGAAGATACAGGTGTGCTACCTGCCAGCTGCCTCACTGCCTGTCCCTTCTGCAGAGCCTTCTGGACTAGCAGTAGGTGTCAGTGTTGATGTCTCTGCTCCTTATCCCCTCCTGGGGTTCATCTCTGTGTCCTTTCATCCCTGTCCTTTGTGTCCCCTCTGTGCCGGTCCTTCCCCAGCACCCTGGAGTGAGCTGGTGTCTTTGTGCAGAGCCTGGCCTGCTCTGGGGTGGGTGTTTTGGGATGGAGTGAGGAGTTTGGGCAGGTGGGTGTCTGTGCACCCCCAGTGTCCCCCAGCTGTGCCTGGAGCTGCCCCCTGTAAGGACAGGCCCTGCCTACTCCCTTGGTGCTCCTGGTGGGAGCCAAGCCTGTGCTGAAGAGAAGACAATACAAGTATCAGGCTAATTACCAGACATTGATGGTGGCTGTCATGGAGGAGGATTTGGAAAGTGAAGAGTTTAAGCTACATAATTTAATAATCCTTGGGGTCCTGACCTGCTCCTCAAGATCTCCTTGTAGCTGGTGCTTTCCCCTGCGTGCTCTTACACAAGGAGGGTTCCCTTGGTGAGGAAAAGTTGCTGCTTTGTGTGAGCTGGCAGCGAGGAAAAATCAATGGGAGAGGAAGAAATATGATGTGTGAGAGGATGACAGATTCTTGGTTGGAATAGTGGCCATAATGAAGAGAAACTGAAGGCAGTGCATTACAGAATGGATGGGATGGGGAGAGCTCCTGGTGTAAATGTGGCTGAGGCTGGGGAGAACAGGCCTCTGGCTCTGAACATTTGCACTGGACGTGTCTCCTCATGCACTAGATCTGCTTGAAATCTCACTTGAAAAAGAAACAAATATCCCCAAGAAGCTACTTGGAAATAATTGGCATTTTTAGTGGCTGAAAGTCACCCAACAGTTTGTCAAACTCGGGCTGAATTTGTCTGGGGAAGCAACATTTTCTTGCCAGCAAATTGACTGCCCTACATCAGCCCCAGTTTCCTCCAGGAAGCCTCTGAGATGCTGAGAATAACTGTGCTCATCACCCTGGGGCTGTGCACGCATCAAAAGTTAAGCAAATAAAGTGATTTCTTGAATGCAGCCCAGAAAGGAATTTGTACTTAGACCAACTCACAGAATATGCTGGTTTTTACTTCCCAACTGTGTAATTTGGAAAGCTGTAAAGAACTGTCAGGAATGGCTGTTGGAAATGAAGTCAAAAGAGGTCGTGAGTATAAATTGCTTTTCTCCTCCCTTTAAAAGATTTACAGCAACACTTTTACTTCAGAAAGAATGTGTAAGGCAGGGTTGTGAATCATGTGGATCGTATGGGATGGAGGCAGCAAAACCTGGTTTTGTCACTGTTTAATACTGAGCTAAGAGAAGGTGTGGGAATCATGGAATTCCAGATTGGTTTGGATTTAAAAGGACCTTAAAGCTCATCCAGTTCCATCCCTCTGCCCCTTCCACTTGATTGCTCAAAACTCCTCCCTGTCAGAATTCACTGGAACAGTACAGAGAGCACAGGTCTGTGTTTAGGGGGTTTTTTAAGGTGAGTTGGGGTGTTTTTATTTGTTTTGTTAGGATCAACAGAACCACAGCAGTGCAGAAGGGCCCTCACCCATGGTCATATCAGGATTAGTCACAAGAACCACAGAGTGCTTAAAACTGGGAATGGTTCTGTGCTCCCTGCTGCAAATTATTCCAGCAATTGGGACAGTTCCTGTGCAGTTCCCTCGATTTAGAGGGAGTGAAAGTAAAGGCAGTGATGGATGACAGATTTCTTGGGGTGGGCTGGAGATAGAGGGGGATTTTGAGGATGAGAAGCCAAGGGGTCAACCTTGGACACAGGGGAGCAATGAAGGGAACGTTCAGCATTTTTGTGGGGCTGCTGAAATAAGGCACAGCAGGATTTCAGAGAGATGGAGTTCCAAGTGAAACCAGCACTGCAGTGTGGGCTTGCTGAGTTTATTGCATGAGAGAAAACCAAACAACACCAGGCAGGGAGGTGGCAAAGAGGAGAGCAGCCAGTCCAGGTAGAGCAGAGGCCGTGGTGGGCTCAGTGAACCCCAGGAAAAGCAGAGGATTCTTGGGACGAGAGAGAAACAACCATGGAAAATGCAGGAAACTGAAAGAGAAGCCCAGAAATGGGCAGTGAGGTGGAACTTATTTAGAGGCTTGTTAGGAAGGAGGAGGAGGAATGGATGTGACATGAGAAGAACAGGGATGTACAATTGCCTTGAGCAAGAAAAGGGTTGCGTTGGCTTGAGTTGAAGTGGGGAAGGTTCCTCTGGTTCTTTTTTGCTCTGGAGCAAATGCTGTGGCTGTGTTTGTGCTGGTGTGGATGAGTGATGCTGATGGCGGTCTGGGAAGGAGCTCAAGAGAGAGCCTTGGGTGATTATGAAACCAAATATATAAATAAACGCTCGCCTCAGTCAGCTTCAATAAGATCTGCAAGATAATAATGCTATTTCTTGAAACATTTGGTTATTAATGTTATTGTGGAGGTGGTTTTGTGTTGTTTGCTGCAGCTGTGGTAGGTGATCAGAATGTTAAATTTGCTCTTTTATGACCAAGGAAATAATCCTACGGTCTTCTGATCGCAAGTGGATTTTGTTCATTTTGAAGTTCAAGCTAGATCTGAGTCTTGTGCTTTTACAAACCTGGGAAAATAAGAAAAAACTCTTCAAAAGCTTTGCTGTGCAGAGGAGTCCAAGGATTTGAACGTGGCTTAAGATTGAAAGGATTTTAAATACTTACATTGCATGACACTTCTGGTTTTTTTCTAAGCAAGAAGAAAAAGATCTGAATCTCTGAACAGCTCATATCTCAAATGGTTTATTAAAAAATACAGAGTTAAAAAGTGTTATTTTCAGGGGAGAGCTGCAGCTCAATGTTAGAATGTTTTTGATCTCCAAAGGAGATGGGAATAGCCAAGTTCAAATGGGTTTGGCAGATTTCCATGTGCAGGAAGTGTAGAGCCAGTGCAGAAAAGGCTCTAAAACCACAGGGTGTGAAGTGGAGAGAATGTGATGAAGGTTGAGAATCATCCTGCAGATGATCCAAATGAGAGCCCTCACACTTCAGCGAAGAGGAACTATTTCATTAATTAAATATTTGTATATTCAGAATTATTTGGGTTGGAAGGGACCTTCAAGTCCATCCAGTCCCACCCTGCCATGGGCAGGGACACCTTCCACTGTCCCAGGCTGCTCCAAGGCCCAGTGTCCAACCTGGCCTTGGGCACTGCCAGGGATCCAGGGGCAGCCACAGCTTCTCTGGGATCATTAATAAGTGAATAATTTGGATTATTTATAAATTTAGAGATTGGGAGCTCAGATGATTATACCCAGGAGGAAAGCAGAGTTTGAATTTCTTTGTGGGCAGTGTCTGGGACCCAGATATTTTCCATGCTGGAATCCTGGGGTGTGTAAATGAAAATATCAAAGACTTCCATAGTACCTGCATGTAAGAACAGTCCAAAATCCAATTTCTGTATTCACTTGGGAATTGCACTCAGCACTTTCCTCTGGGACTGGTGGTGTTGCACATCTGGAGATCTGAATGGCTCCTTGGGAAGGAGGTTTGGAAAAGCTCTCCCTGTGCCCTCTGCTCTGTCAAAAAGACAAAGTCACACTTTGGAGCTACAAAACCCTCCCTGAGGCTGTGTTTAAAGTTAAATTTTAATTCCCTTTTCTACAAATTTACCAATCCCATCTTTTCTGAGAGGCTCAGGAGCCCCTTGGAGCACAGTTAATTTTATGCACTCATATATCACAGAAATTGTGGAAAAGGATCTGGGACAGTTTGAGTGTTTTTCTTCTTGATACAAATTAAACTCAGTCAGGAGGTGCCTGGCTGAGAGGAAAGGTTTTATTTTAACAGCTGAAACTCTTAACCTGCTTTCAGGAGGAGGAAGGTGAATTACAGAGCCAAGAACCTGTGATAAAAAGCTGGTAATAGGGGAGAGAGAGAGAGAGCAGAACATACACAGCCCTTTGGGGAGCCTTAAGGGGCTTTGTTTCTCCATAAATGTATGTACAAAGATGGTTTTTTTTTTTGCCCTTCTATATAATGAGTTTAAAATGTGATGACAGAACAAAACATCCCTGGTACCTGAGCAAAAAAAACAAAGGCTGGAGCTTGCAAAATGAAGGTGCTTTAAATTTCCCTGTGCAGTTTTCCATGCAGAGCAGTTGGTGCTGGTGAGATTCGAGTTAATGTTGGCAAGTTCATCTCAGTTTTCTGGACTAATGGCAAGTTTCTGAGCTCAAGATGTTCTGGTTGGCTGGATTGTCCATTTTGTGCACATGGAGCATTCTAAGCCGGAATCTTGGTGGAAGTGGGGTCACTGATCTGTGTGTTTTGCATAGGGCATTATTATTATTATTATTATTATTATTATTATTATTATTATTATTATTACTATTAGTATTATTACTATTATTATTTCTATTATTATTATATATCTGGTGCTCATTTTGTGTGTCTGATCCCAATTTGTGAGGAATTAATTACTTCCGTTGGAATTTGCTGTCGATACAAGCTTTGAAAAAAAAATCCTGAAAAATGCCCCAAAAATCAATCCAACAAATAAAACCACCAACCCCTCAACCTCTGAACAACTCAAACAGCTCTAAGCTGATATATTATTTATTTCTTTTTCTAGTGGAAAATTAAAAATGCAAAGTCATGTTCACTTTGATTTGAAATGTGAGTAAATGGCAGTTGGGGGGGATTTTTCTGGTAGTGATTTAACCTCAGTAATTACAGCTGCTACGGTGACAACCATTTTTTTGGAAATGGCTGATGTGTGGATTTTAAGCCCAATAAAAGTTGCCTGCTCTGGAACTCCCAAATTGGAGCAGGAGGCTGTTCCCAAGCAATTAAAGGTTGTAACTCCAGTGATGCCATCTGTCCTGGCAGGAAAACTCACTGGCCATGGGCAGAGATTTCACCAGGGAATTGGATTTCTGCATTTCCAAACAACACAAGAGGCAGGGGCAGGTCTGGGGCAGGTGGGGATTTGGGCAGCAGGTACATTTTGCTTTGCTTACCCCAGGTTGTTTCTGTGGTGGCAGATAAAGGAGAAAATCTCTGTATTAGCTCTCTGTATGTCACCATCTTCTTCTTTATACTCCTACTGTCGATAAAATAGATGGTTTTTTAGGTGAAATAATTGGGCACTGGTCAGGGAGGAGTGTTCTGGTGTAGGTTTTCCTTGTCTCACCTGTCTGGACCCTGCTTGAGCAGGGATGTGGAACTGGATGAGCTCCAGTGCTCCCTTCCAGCCTGAACCATTCAAGCATTCCTGTTCACACAGCACAGGCAAACATGCATATGTAAAAAAAAAATTAAAGTAATGGAAAAGCAATGCTTGTTTTTGGCCCAAATGTACTGATTTGTCCCTAGAATCTCAGGCTAGATTGGGTTGGAGGAGACCTGCAAGCTCATCTTGTTGCACCCCCATGGCAGGGCTACCTTCCACCATCCCAGGTTGCTCAAGGTCCACCCATCCTGTTATCACCTCTTTTTTTAATTTTTAGGAAGTCTCAGTTATTTCAAGGTCATTGACATTCAGCTTCCAGAGGCAAAATGGAATTGCTTCAGGGTGGCATTGAGGAAAGAGGGAGCACTAGAGAAAAGTGGGGTTTTCCTGGCTCTTGGATGGCTCCTTCACCATTAGAACTGAGGGGTGAACAGCTCTCAGGGCTGTTGTGGTGCTGAGCTCACTCTGGTGCTTGTTCTGGCAGCTCATGGAAGCAGCTCGTTCTCTCCCTCTGGAGATGCTCAGGGTGTGAGGCTGCCCAAGCTCACACAGAACTTTCCCTCTGGGGGCTCTGTGGGGCTGTGGGTTCTGCTTCTGTGCAAACTGAGCTGCCCCACGGCAGGGGGTGAGATCTGGGGTGCAGAGATGGTGTGCCTGAGAGATTTGGGGAGCAGAGATGGTGTGCCTGAGAGATCTGGGGAGCAGAGATGGTGTGCCTGAGAGATCTGGGGAGCAGAGATGGTGTGCCTGAGAGATTTGGGGAGCAGAGATGGTGTGCCTGAGAGATTTGGGGAGCAGAGATGGTGTGCCTGAGAGATTTGGGGAGCAGAGATGCTGGTGGCAGCTGTGGTGCCCTGGCTGAGACCCCTGGGATGGGCAAGGCTCTGCTCTGGCTGTGTGGGAGCAGCAGCAGTTCCTGGGAATGGCTCAGCCTGTCCCTGCTGATGTTTGTTGTGGGTGACAGGCTGTGTGGATGGATTGGATTGTCACTGATGCTGTCCCTGTGCTGTTGCAGGTGGAGGCCCTGACCCACCAGCCCAGAGCCACCACGGTGCACGCCGTGCGCGACTCGGAGCTCGCCAAGCTCCCCGAGGGGGCCCTGATCTCCATCAAACGCAAATTCCCCCAGGTAAGGCAATTAAAAGCATTTTCCTGTCTCTCTCCAAGGATGTCTGAGAGGCTCAGACTCCCTGTTAGCACCAGCTCCTCTGGATTTTCTGTGTGATTGATGCATTCTGAGGAAATGTCGTGTGCTCCGTGTCTGCCTGAGCGGATCCATCCCAGACTCCAGCAGCTTTCCTTGCTCTGTCCTCTAATCAATTGCAGCAGGTTTTTATTGCAGGGCTGCTTTGTGTATCTGGGAGGAGCTATGCTTAAATGCAGGAGGTTAGCAAAGTGGAAATCACTTAGTGCTACTGATGGGAAATGGAAGTTTGGCTTCTAAAATCCATTTTAAAATGTTATTCCTTCCTCCTCCTCACTGGGACCCAGAGTCCTCCCTTGGCTCTCTCTACCTTTATTTCCAGAGCTTTGATATTTGGGGGTTGGTTTCCCTCTTCCTGCCATTTTGAGTTGTCAATCCTCATTCTGCGATTGCCAGATCTGTCTGTGTCCTGAAGGTTCTGATTGGTCCCTTTGAATCCATCAGCTCATCCATCTTCTTTAATTCACCTGACATTACATCTCTGTCCTGCAAATTTGGAGACTGACGGACTTGAAATTTAATTCTTTTGTCCCTAAGTGCATCAGGGACGTTATGCTGACCACTAAATCATTGCACTGGACTTACAGGCAATTCTTTAATGCTGTTACTTCAAATCATTTTTGATTTGTCGTTTTGAAGTCTTTAAGACCTAGACATTTTTAAACCAGATTTCTTTACAAAAAATCCTGCAAAGATAATAAACCTAATTTAAATACCTGTATTTGCTTGCTTTCCTAGCACCCATAATAACTTTTTTTTTTTTTAACTGTACAATATAAAGCCTCCAGTAAGGCATTTTCGTAGTACCAAAACTGTGGGGTTTTATCTGTATTATTGCCAGGAGAATTTAATTATGGCAATAAGTGTTCTGAAGTTATGTCAGTAAAAAATAATCTTCCTGGTTTCCCTGTAAGCATTATTTTTGCTGAAGTGTTTCTGGACTTCTGTTGAGGATTATTAAGGGACTTCTCGTCCCTGGAGCTCACTTGAGCAGAGCTGTGAGTTTATTCCTCTCTGTTTAATGTGATTCCTTGCCCAGGTTCATGAACTGGGAGCTCAGTACAGAGCTCCCCACAAACTGGGGACATCCCAAACATGTGACATCCACTCTGAGGCTGCTGTGAACCATTACTGTCCTTGTGACTGATCCAGGAGGGAGGAAATGGCCCAGGGAGGATTCAAACCCACCTTTCTGCCTGTGTAGTGGATGATTTGAAATGTAACTGCTAAACAGATAGACTGTAAATTACCAATGTCACAGCCTGGTTTGGGTTGGAAGGGACCTTCAAATTTATCCTGTTCCACCTCCTGCCATGGGCAGGGAACCTTCCCCTGACCAGACCCATCCAGCCTGGCCTAAACATTGAGCAATGCCTTGAACACTGCTCTGCACTAAGGCTGGGTTCTAATTCTGCCTCTTTATCTGGGGCAGGAATTTATTTCAGTGTCTCTCTTCTCTCTCTTCCCTTTCTGCCAGCTGGCAGAGTTGTTTTCCCCTGAACAGTGATCTCTGTGGAGCTGTGAATCTCTTTGCTTTGCAGTTAAAATTGAGCTTGAGTGTTACATTTATAGCACAATTCAAAACATTTATTTGTAATAGAATTCAAATGTCTCCCTGTGTCTAAAGAGTAGAGCCCATCAGCCTTGAATTCCTGACCTTTTTCAGTATGGATTTAGTTTTCTCTAGACTTGCTTATAATCTGGCTAATTAGTTGCAATGAAACAAAATGCTAAAATAGATATTTTAAGGAAATGTGTTGCAACACAGGTTGTTAGAAAGACACATTCGTGCTGCTGTTTGAGGTCTCCAAATTCTAAGTAGATGTTAAACACGTATAAAAATGGGAGAACTTGCATTTTTTTTTCCTATGGGATTATTTTAGGACCCCACTAGAAATAGAAAGAGGAATAGAAGATAGACTTATGTAGGTGATTTATGCAGTTAATGCTTTCAGATTGCCTTAAGAACTTAAGGTAGAATATTTTAATATAATTTCAGAGTCCTTGTGTGTTCTCTTTTTGCCGGTTAAGTCCATCATGGAATGGTTTGGGTTGGAAGGGACCTTAAAGATCATCCAGTGCCACTCCAGCCATGGGCAGGGACACCTCCCACTGTCCCAGGCTGCTCCAAGCCCCAGTGTCCAGCCTGGCCTTGGGCACTGCCAGGGATCCAGGAGCAGCCACAGCTTCTCTGGGCACCCTGTGCCAGGGCCTGCCCACCCTCCCAGGGAACAATTCCTGCCCAACATCCCATCCATCCCTGCCCTCTGGCACTGGGAAGCCATTCCCTGTGTCCTGTCCCTCCATCCCTTGTCCAAAAATCTCTCTCCAGCTCTCCTGGAGCCCCTTTAGGCCCTGCAAGGCCACCATGAGGTCACCCCAAAGCTTCTCCTCTCCAGGCTGAACAATCCCAGCTCTCCCAGCCTTTCCTCCCAGCAGAGCTGCTCCATCCTCTGATCCCCCTGGAGCCTCCTCTGGGCTCTCTCCAGCAGCTTCAGGTTCTTGCTGTGCTGGGCCCAGGGCTGGGGCAGCTCTGCAGGTGGGGTCTCACCTGAGCACAGGGGCAGAATCCCCTCCCCTGTTGCCCACCCTGCTTTGGATGCAGGTAAGAGAGGAAGGACAGAAGTGAGTGAGAATTGAAGTGATGAAGGGCAGAAAGTTGGAAGACAACTGGAACAGCCAAAGTAAACTTGGAAGGATTTTACTGGAGAGAAATTGCTTTAACTGG
Source organism: Eopsaltria australis (assembly GCA_034509425.1). Lineage (NCBI taxonomy): Eukaryota > Metazoa > Chordata > Aves > Passeriformes > Petroicidae > Eopsaltria > Eopsaltria australis. The sequence goes on from JAVTVJ010000183.1 coordinate 74,191, forward strand.
GAGCTGATAAATGGTGTGCAGGGGACAGGGGCTGGTTCTCTGTTTCTTAGAAAAAGAATCCAGGCAGTAGAGGATCAAAAGCTGCCCATGCCTGGACAGTGTCATGCAGTTGCAAAAAAACCCTGAACTGTGCTAGCAGAATGTTTTTTGGAGTGCAGAAATCCTGACATTCTCCTTGATGCTGGAAAAGCTTCAGCAGCAGCCTGTGGCAGCACATCTGAAGGCAGAGGCAGAGCAAAGGAAGGGAGTCTGGAGGACAAGGAGGCAGCTGAGTGCTGGTTAGAAATACTGACCTATAAAGACAAAAAGCCTGTGAAGGGTTAGGGGAAGATGTGGCAGCTATTTTCAGATGTATAAAGTTGTGCTAGAAAGAGCAGAAGCTGCTCTCCATACTGGAACAGAGCAACTGGGACTGAACTGAAATGGCAGCAGTTGGAGTGAGAAAAAGCTCATTCTACTCTCCAGAAAGACTAAAAGATTGTTACTTGTTTTTATAACCTCTTCTAAAATGATCAGTGAAGTCATGCTTAGTGCTGAGCTGAGGGATGGACCAAATGAATTCTCTCTGTCCTATTTTCTTGGCTGTAATTCTAGGAAAGTGATTTATTTACAGGGTTTATGATGTTGTTTTCCCCATTCAAGCAGAAGTAATAAAGTAATGAAGGGATAGCAGGTGCAGTAGTTCTGAAATAATTGACTGGGTAGCAAGAGCTGGCTGGTGAATCAGCAGAGTGGTGGAGGATTTCCCTCTGCAAAGGAGAAAAACACAAGACAAAAAGCAACTCTGCCTCTGTGAGCTCCATGCTCCTGCACTGCCTGGTGAGGGTAAGTTGGCATGAGTGAACAATGATTAAAGAGTGGTGCTGGTCCCCTGAGCCAGGTGAAATCCTCTTATTTCCAAAGAGAACTGGATTTTTTTGGTGTTCCTCTTGGCAACTTCTGCAGAGCCCAAAATGTGTGTGTGTGCTAACAGCCAAAAACTGGGCAGCTCCTGAGCTTGGGTCTCCCTCTCAGTTTTATTCCTGAGCTTTACAGAATCATGGAACCACAGAGCATCCTGGGCTCTGGAGTGGTCCACCAGGATCATCAAATCAAACCCCTGTCCCTGCCCAGACCCCCAGCAATGCCAGCCTGGGCATCCCTGGCAGCGCTGTCCAAACGCTCCTGGAGCTCTGGCAGCCTCGGGGCCGTGCCCATTCCCTGGGGAGCCTGGGCAGTGCCCAGCACCCTCTGGGGGAAGAGCCTTGCCCTGCTCTGCAGCCTGAGCCTGCCCTGGCCCAGCTCCAGCCGTTCCCTGCCTCCTGGCCTGTCACATTGGAGCTGCCCCTGGTGAGGAGGCTCCAGACAGTTCCTATGAAGGGTGAAAAACCCTTTAATTTTAGGAGTCAGTGGGAGGACTCCATCCTGCAGCCTCTTCCCCAGCCATGCTGTGTTTGTAGGTGATCCAGGAAGGTTTCCAACTCCGGAATGCATTGTAAGAAAACATTACCTGGTGCGTAAGAAAATTGTAGGACGTGGGTGGTGCTTGCCAGTGAGAACTGTGTGAAATGACAGAAATCGTGCTCTGTTAGTCCAGGCAGTGGTTCCAATTCCTTGAGCTGCAGGGCACAATCTGGAGAAGTGGCATGGCTGATCCCTGGGGAAGATCCATGACTGCCTTCTGTTTTGTCTCCTGGAGAGCTGCTTTGGTCCTGGGAGAGACAGGAGCTGATCTGCTGGGATCTTCCACATGACCCAGCACAGCTCCGGTTATTCTGAGGGCTAAAACAGATGGGTGAGCGTGGGGAGCCTGACCTCAGTTATAAATAACAGCCAAACCTTCAGATTATGTGCCCAGAAATTGCAGATGTTGATTTCTAGATCCTGCTCAGTGTGCAGAAGGCAAGCCTACCTCATCTGGCTTCTCAGGAAAGCATCTCAGCCTTGATTCACTCTGGATATGGCATCCTGGACATTCCCAATGGGAAGTGGTCCATGGTGCCAAACTCATCCTGATGCCCCCAGCTCTCCAGCACAGCCCTCAGGGCTCTCTGCCAGCCAGAGCATTTGCTCCCTGACAGCCTCCCTGCTCATTTCTGGTGCCTTTCAAAGCTCTCCAGCCTTGCAGGAGTGGAAAGAAATTGATTCTTTCTATTTTCATCCCTGCCTTCAGTTCTGGAAAGTAGGACAGGGAACCAGCTCACGATTCCTGGCACCGCAAAGCAGCGTCGAGGCAGCAGCGAGAGCACAAAAACCTGTGAGCAGATCACAGAGATGTTCCAGCATCACTGCAGAGCTGGGATCACATTTCCTAGATTAGCTTTGCCTCTCCTGAGTTAGTTTTTAGAATTCTAACGTGAAATTTAGACCTGCTGGTTGCTGAGATGGAAATGGTGCTGAGAATCTGCTCGGGAGCTGTGGGGGCTGAACTGTGAGACAACCTTTGGCGTGCTGGAAACGCGTGCTGAGAAATAGAAAGAGTTTTTCTGCATCTTCCTTTTAATTCTCTGAGTCTGCCCTTGGGGTTTAAATATATTCAGAACCTGTCATCCATCTCCAACTGGAGTTCTGCTATCTTTATATGAGTATTTGAACCAGAGCCTCTGTGAAGTGGCTGGAGCCTTCCCCAGGGTTATCTGCCTTACAAAGTGAGCTCTGTGAAGTGCCCTCTTTCCAAAATGCTGCCCACAGGAGCTGGGCAGATTGTGCGTCATGGCTTCAGCTGGATGTGGCACTGGGGAGTAGGTCAGGAGAGGCTGTGCTTCTGGATTTTTCTGTATTTGTTCTCCTGCTCCATTCCAGTAAGTGTTCCTCGACTGAGAGAGGAGTGGATGTGAAAAGGAAAGAAGGAATTCAGTGGGAACACTGTGGTCACTGAGCAAGGCTGGTAGGAGGGGGGTTTAATCAGAGCATCAGTGCCAGAATGACATTTTCCTTCAAGACACGATTGATCCCAAGTGTTAGAAGCTCAAACAGCCCCAGGACAAAGCTTCAGCTCCTCTGTGTGCTTCAGCAGCATTTGAAAAGGTGCCAGGATTTGTTGAGGATTTGCTTTGTCACGGCGCTGATCAAACGTCACAAGTTTCAATCGCAGCCCCCTTGCTCAGCTCCCTGATTCCAGGACAAGCCAGTGTTTATCTGATCTGGGGCCATGTGAAACTTCAATAACACCCTGGTTTTCTTCAAGCTGAGGATCTAATTTATGTCTCCTCCTATCTTGTCCCTTAGAAAAAGCCCTTAAGGAAGCTGGTAGAGGATAATCTCAGCTCCTGGAAAGAGCTCCCCAGAGCTGTTCTGTGCCTTTGTGTGGGGAAAATGGCTGTTTGCACTATTTTACTCCAATTGTTCTTACTTTGTAGAACAGAAAACCCTTGGCCTATTTTTCATGGCAGCTCATCCCAGGGTCTCTGTGTGGCACAAAACCCTTTTACAGGTCCTTTAACTAAATCACATCTGGATGAGAAGCTCTGCAATACCCTGCTGTGGAGGCAGCAGTAGATTATTTAACGTATTTAATCTCTCTGTAGTGACCAATGACCTGTGTCAGGGGAGGTTTAGGTGGACATCAGGGAAAGGCTCTTCCCCCAGAGGGTGCTGGGCACTGCCCAGGCTCCCCAGGGAATGGGCACGGCCCCGAGGCTGCCAGAGCTCCAGGAGCGTTTGGACAGCGCTGCCAGGGATGCCCAGGCTGGCATTGTTGGGGGTCTGGGCAGGGACAGGAGCTGGATCAATGATCCTGATGGGTCCCTCCAGCTCAGGAGGTTCTCAAAGTGTGATTGCAGTTTGGGGGTGACCTATGAGATGGCTCGAGTTTTAAAAGCTGAAGTGGGAAGCATCTTATTTTCAGCCTTCAAAGGCACTGATGAGTCCACAGCTCACCTCCAACTGAATTCTCATGAAAATCACTTTCAATAGAGCTTTTTAGAAATCAATTCTTAAGTTTCACGGTTGCATAGGAACAAAAGCTTTAACCAGAACCCAGCCTTGGAAGATTAGCAGGGGTTGGTGATGATTTGAACTGTTTAAAGGGATTATAGGAAATTCAGCACTGCAGAGTGACTGTAACCTCTTGGTGTGGAAATTAGAGTGGCTGTGGAGCAAGAGGTGCTCTGATAACACCTCAGAGCCAGGATGGATGGAGCACTCAGCTCTGTGCTGGCACCATCAATAGCAGAGCTGAAATCCTGCCTGGCCACATCCTGCTTGTGAAACAGGAATTAATCATCCTAAAGTAGGGAAATGCAGCCCCTTTGGGATGTGGTGTTCAGGCCTTGCCCTGCCACGAGTGCAGAGGCTGCAGGTCTGTGGAGTAATTGGACATTAGTTAAGCAGAGGGAAAATCAATGGTTTCCCAGAAGCTTCTCTGTAGCAGGTGCAGGAACAGACTGTCACGTTAGACAGGAGAGATCTGGGGCTTTGGGGTGCTGAGAGAGCCTGAGTTGATCCAGAAACAGCCAGGAGGATGAGATGTTTGTAGGGAGATGAGGTGGTGAGTGGTGAGCTGGGTCAGAGAGGTGCAGTCGTGCTGAGGGAAGTGCTCTCCAGCACCATTTGAGAAACAAAAACTCCTTGTCCTGTTTTGCCCTGCACAAAAATGTTCTGGGGAGTTCATCTGAAGAGGGGAGTGGGTGGCAGGAGGAGGAAGAGGAGGAGGAATGGTCATTTCCCTTGCAAAATGTCTCACCTGAACATCCTGCTCTGGGCCAGGGTTATGAGGTGACATCTCCAGTGGTGTCTGTGGGAGCTGCAGGGGCTTTGGGGCTTTTGGAGAACAGCTCTGATGTGCCTGGAGCCCCAAGTAGCTTTTGAAATGGAGATTCACTCTGTTTTTTTAGACCTGTAAGGTCAAATTTTGTTCTTCTGGCCTGAAAACTCTTGCATAAGCTCAGGAGAGTGGGGTTGTGTGTGCTGTGGGGATGTTTTTGATGGTGAACTCAGTCACCTCCCCGACCTGGGCAGACCCCACAGCTCCAGGCTCGCTCCATGAGCCCCTGTAGTGCCTCTTTAGGTGCTCTGTGCCCTTCCTGAGTCACCTCCCATCTTGGGCAGGGAGCAGGGGGTGGGACTCTGTGTTCCCTGGCAGTTTGGGGAGCTCTGAGCAGCCCTGTCCTGGCAGCCAAGTGTCCAATGCACGGCTCTGCTGCTCGTTACTGTGATTAACTGAGCTGGCTGCACTCGCTGCTACTGCTGCTCCTAATCATGAGGAAGGACTAATTCAACTTCCTCACCAACTAAACCAAGCTCAAATCCATCCCCAGCATGAGGGGTGCAAAAGCTGCATTTGCTTTACAGGCAATTAACGATCCTCACCCAATTTAGGAACCTGCTGGTGTTGTTTGATCTGTCTGGGCTCCGACTCGCTGCCTTCCTGCAGATTTTTCTTCAAGCCCTGAATTGAGTCTGCCTGATGCCAGCAGGAGGGGTTTTTGCAGGACTGGGTGCTAGAAGAGACTGTAAAATGCAGGATGTGCCATAGGGATGAGCACAGCAGGCGCTTCCGACTGGGAAGGCTGTCGAGCCCTGGGTGATGGTGACACCCTGGGGATGAGAGAATTTGGCTTGTGCACATGTCTGGGGAGTGTTCTGGGCAATTCTGGCTCTGTAATTGGGAAGGACTGGCGTTCCCATGGGAAGGGAGGCAGACGGCTCTGGGAGAAGCAGTGCCCAGGCTGTCCCTGGCTCAGGAGTGCTGGGGCTGCACCCCCAGAGGAGGGAAACTCACTGTGTTTGCCAGGTCAATCCAGTTCCTGCCCAAACCATCACTGCCAATTCCCAGAGTTTTCCTTGAATTGTTAAGGTTGGAAAAATCCCCTAAGATCATCCCCAGTACCACCATGATCACCACTAATCCAAGTCTCCAAGTGCCACATCCACACGTGTTTTGAACACTGCCAGGGATGGTGACTCCACCACTGCCCTGGGCAACCTGTGCCAATGCTTGATGTCCCTTTCAGTGATAGAAGGTTTTCCTAATATCCAACTAAACTTCCCTTGGCATAGCTTGAGGCTGTCCCCTCATGTCTTGTCACTTCTTACCTGGGGGAAGAGACTGAGCCCCACCTTGAATTTCCTGCAAGGGACTGCTGACTCACAGCTCAGGTCCTGCTCTGAGGTACCCACCCTATACCTGTCCTTGTGCCTCCATCTCCTCCAGACACACCTGGAATAACTGTTTCCCTTCAATCCCTGGCATTTTGCTCCTAGCCCAAGGGCTAATTCCTGCTTATTCCTCCTCCTCCTCCTCCCTGCCCAAGCTGTCCCTGTCCTCTCCCAGGTCCCTCGGCTTCTTTGTTGTCTCTTGGGCTGCACTGAGCTGTGCTGCTCCTTCCCGTGCCCTGCTGCTGTGTGGGAGTGAGAATAAAGGGGCTTGGAAACCTGCAGGATGAATTTTACCTCTTGGTTTTCAGCTCTCCCCAGCTGCCCTGAATTTGGGGAGAGCTGCTCCTGCTGCCCTGCACGCTGAGGGCTGTGGGTGGATCAGGTCAGGTCTGCTGTTGATGGAGGGATGTGATTTGTATTGACTTCTCCCTCAGAAGGATGGACAAATCCCTTTTAGAGGAAAACATTGCCTTTTTGTGAAAGGATATCTGGTGTGTGTAATATAAAACTCTGTGGAAATTTCAGTTCTGAGCTCGGATCCCAAATTGATGTTCCTTGGACGTTGCCATGACTGCGACAGAGTGACTCATCCCGTTCTGGGGAGCAGCTTTGCTTGTTGTACAAAGTCACCAGGGAAATAATTTTCCCTATCTATACATACCAAGGCTGTAAGGTTTGCTCCAGCAAACAAGACAAATAATATTTCCCGGTAATAGGAGCAGCCAACTGGAAAATGAGACCAATAGGTTCTATTCTTAGTCCCATCATTAACCTTGGACATATTTTGTAACTTAGCTGGAGCTCTCCTTAGCTGCCTGTAAAGCAGAAAAAGTTATAAATACAGGAGATGGTTTTAGTAAGTAATTAAAATTCTGATGCTTAAGTGCTTCAGAAGTGTAAAATGTTCCCAGCACCTCCCGAAACTGCTGAAGGAAAGTCCTGCTGTGCTGATGCAGGTTTAGGTGAAACCTGTGAGCTGGGTATAGCAAATGTGCTCTGGGGGCAGCTCATCTCCTTCAGCAAGGGCAGTCACTCTCTATTTTTGTTAAGAATTCCCTGTCTCCCAGAACTCTCCCTGTGGTTGGGGCAGTTTTCTGTAGCCGCATGTGGGAAATCCCAGAGCCTCAGAGCTTGGTGGTGTTTGAAGTTGTGTGGTTGGGTGATCATCAGATTGTTTGGACGAATGGAAGCATTTTAGATCCTGTCTGAGATTCCAGGATGAGGCAGGAGGCTGGGAGCTCTCCTGCTGTCATTCCCACACCGGGGGCAGCAGGCAGGGACACTGAGCCTGCTCTTGGGGCCAGGAGGAGGCACTTCCAAGGGCTTTATCCTGGGCACTGAGGAGGTGTTGATGTGGCATCTTCAGGAGCTTGCAGTCGTGCCTGTGGGGCAGAACTGGCACAGGGGGTGCCCCTGGATCCCTGGAAGTGTCCAAGGCCAGGTTGGATGGGGCTCTGAGCAACCTGGGCTCAGGGAAGGTGTCCCTGCTCACTGCAGGGATTGGACTGGATGGGCTGTAAAGGTCTTTTCCACCCTAAACCATGCTATGAAATAACCTTGGTCAGCTTTTTTCTGTGTTCCACTACAAGTCACCCTGTGCTGGAAGCCTCCTGTTTGCTCTTCCCCCTTTTCCCATAGAGGACTTAAAATCTGTCAGTGCTTCATGCACAGCATTTCACAGTGCAGGGCAATTTGCTGCATTGGATTTCAATTTTAAGGCAGGATGTATAAATAATTCAGGTGTGCATCCTGACCTGTCTTGGTGCCTGCATGGCCCTTTATTTCAAAGAAGCATCCTGAAGTTCCTATGGGAACAGCTTATTCATGCAGGGTCCCAGCTAACCTGGCTGCTCATTGTTTTGCTTCTTAACCTTGGAGAACTTTTGTTGTAGCAGTTTTGGGGTTTTTTTATGTTCTCCTGAGCTATTTTAACCTTGAATTATTTGTCTGGGGAGGGAAATATTTAATGATTGCTCTATTAATCCTTAATGCATTCAAGTAACTCTTTTCCTTGTTTGGTAAAGCATCTGTGTAGAGCTTTCAGAGCAAATGCTGCATTTTCCATGTCTGTCACTTTTTGATATTGCAATGATCAGTCTTCTGCTGGCCCACTTGTCAGGAATTATTGATTGGTCGTGTTGGAGAGAGGCTTGTCAGTTTGGAGATACATTTGGCTATTGGAATATTAGTTTATATTGATGTGAGTCCTGCTGGAAAAACAGCTGGGAGCACATCTGTGCCTTCAAACATGAATTACCAGGCAAACATGATTTGAGGGGAAAAGCAATTTCTTAGGTAGTTTGTTTGGATCCTGCAGGTGTTTAGGGGGTGTACTTATCCTTTTTCTTTTCCCCCAAATGTTTTCAATTGGTTGCTGTAAACCATTCACCAGGGCTGGGGAAGGGTCTGTTTGAACACAGACTTGAAGTTTTTTCAGGCTTCAGCACCTACAAAAGGTGCAGCACCCACTGAGCAGTGAAAGTGCCTTAGAGGTGCAGGTGCACTGCAAAGAGAAATGAGGAGAGCTGAAATTTGACATCCTCTCCCAAATAATTAGGTTTTTTTCTTTTTTCCCCCAAAGCAAGTTAAATCCTGCCTGTTCTGGGGCTGTTTTGTTTTCTTGTTTTTCCAAATTAAAGTAAAACAAGGTAGGAGAAATCAAGACAAATGATCAGTCACTGGACATTACAGCCAGGAAAGAAGCTACAGCTACAAACCATTGACTCTGTGTGGCTCAACTTGGGGGAACATCTTAAAAAAGTTTGGAAGTCTCCATGTGGATGCTCTACTTTCAGAACATTCTGCCTGAATATTTCTCTTTTTTTCTCTTTCTCTCCCAGGTTGTGACCAGACTGATTCACTTGCTGGGCGAGAAGATTCTTGGCAGTCTTCAGCAGGGAGGTGAGACTCATTCCTGGACTATTCCCATTGATTCTGGGGCTTCCTTGGAGCCAGACTTGCATCCTTAAATTTGGAAACAGGCAGTGCACACTTGGAAAGGAAAGTCATTGCTAAATTTCAGTCTGGAGAAGAGAAGGCTCCAGGGAGAGCTCAGAGCCCCCTCCAGGGCCTAAAGGAGCTCCAGGAGAGCTGGAGAGGGACTGGGGACAAGGGATGGAGGGACAGGACACAGGGAATGGCTTCCCAGTGCCAGAGGGCAGGGATGGATGGGATGTTGGGCAGGAATTGTTCCCTGGAGGGTGGGCAGGCCCTGGCACAGGGTGCCCAGAGAAGCTGTGGCTGCCCCTGGATCCCTGGCAGTGCCCAAGGCCAGGCTGGACACTGGGGCTTGGAGCAGCCTGGGACAGTGGGAGGTGTCCCTGCCCATGGCAGGGGTGGCTCTGGATGGGCTTTAAGCTCCCTTCCACCCCAAACCAGGCTGGGATTCTGTGCTCTGTTCCAGCTGCAGGCACAAGGGATGATGATTTTATTCCAACTGTGTTCACATGTTGTTTTTGGCAGAGCCTGGTTAACTGGAGCTGGGGATGGAATGATTTGCAATTGAGATAGAGAAGTTACTGCCTGTGTACAGTGAAATTTCCCTGGAATTTCTTGCAGAGCAATGCAAAGGGAACATTGGAAACAGCAGCTGCAATAGAATCAGAGCACTGTGCTGAGCAGCAGCACAAAGATTGACTAAGTTTAAATTAAATGCCTGCATTTGCAGTATTTTAATGAATTGTCTGGGAGGAAATGGCCTGCCATGGGTTGGTTCTGAAGCTTTGTGCCAGCACCAACACAAAGTCTCTTTCCTGACTGAAAGGAGTAGCAGGGAATTTTCCCATTTTTCCTGAGCAGCATTTAAAAGCAAACAGGTGCCCCTTAACTACTGAGGGTGCTGTCGGGCTCTTTGATGCTGAGGATTGTTTGGGTTTTTTTTCTTTTGGTTGGGGGTTTTTAATTACTTCAGTTGCTGGTTTTGCCAAATTCTAAGGAGACTGAAAGTGAAGGTCACCCACTTTTCCTGTTTCAGAGTAGTCTGGGGAAGGGAATCTGCTCTCTCTTCACCTGCTCAGCTTTCTGGGCAGAACCACTTGTGCACAAATGCCTGGTGATGATTGTAGTTAAACTTGTGTGCCTGCTGAAATGCCTCTGTGGCCCAGGGCAGGGTCTGCACTGCCTGGGAAACAGGGAAAAATGGGGGAAACAGAGAAAGTGAGAGGAAAATGAGTGGAGTAACAGGAGTTCAGTCAGAGAATCACCATTGAAGTTCTGAGAGGGAAGGGCCTGTGGATATGAAGGGGTTGAGCTGTGATGTGTAACCTGTTTGAACCTACAGAAGTCTTCTTGAAGATCACTAAAAGGAGAGGGGGAAAATGTTTAATGTTCTGTGCAGAGCTGTTTCAGAAGATTTGAAATTAATAACTCAATTGCTAAATATATTTCAAAGAAAGCTTATCAGATATTTCTTTGTGTCCTGCAGTGATCTTGCAGTCTGGCATTGAGCCTTTGAATGGCTTTGCACAGGGGATATCAAGTATTTCCATATGCCCAGCTCAAGAATTCATCTTGATATGGTGCATCTTAGGCCTTTGCTGGGTGAAGTGAGATAAGCAGGATGTAAAATCCTGACTTAGATTCAAATTTTTTTTGTGTACTTGGAGCTGAGTTGCCAGGCATTAGCAGCAGAGTGAGATTCTGAGAAGGCTCAGCTAAAGAGAAGAAAGAGTATCAGAACAAGAACAGTTTGTAGAACATTGACCTTTACCTGCTCTAAGCTGTCTGGGAAGATCTTGATCTCCCTCACATGCATTGCAGATTTCTCTCAAAACCTGCTTTTCCTCTCTGTCCTTACTCACCAAATTATATTAGAGATGGTTCCCAGGTACTTTGCAGCTACTTCAGAGGTTCCATATTTTATTTTAATACTGCCAAGCCCATATCTGTAAAGCTCTGCATCTTGCAGAGAAGGGAAAACAGGTGGAGATGTGCATTTTCTATAGGAGCTTTGCTGAAAACAGGTATTTCCTCCCTTGCTTAGGAATACCATAGAAAAGGGATAGTTAATTTTTGGAATATTTCAATACTGACAACAGGTTTGGGGGATTTTAGTTGAGCTAATTCCTCTTGTGGGCTAAACCAGTTCCAAAGTTGTGGCAAAGGATTTTAAGTGCCTTTTATCTTCGTCTTCCTGGGTCAGGTAAATCCATGTCTCCTATATTCCATATTCCTGGCATATTTTTAGCATTGCCTAACTTCAACCCACATATGTGTACCAGCAACCAAAAATGACGGAAATTGATCTTCATCCTCTCAAAATGAACTAAGTGGGAATATCTGCTGTGGAGGTTTGTGTTACATTGAGCAGCTCGGTGACACAGTGACACTTTCCCTCCTGCCTGAAGGTGACATTGTATGGTTTGCAGACTGATGGCAGGTGATTTCTCTGTGCACAGGTCATCCTCTTGGGCTGCACGGCTCCAGCAGCAAGTGGGATGCAGGGAATCCTGCCAGCAACCTGTCCACGGTGGCCATCATGCCGGTGTCCGAGGAGGTGCCACTCACAGCCTTCACCCTGGAGCTCAAGCACGCCCTCAGTGCTGTGGGTGAGTGTTTCCATGTTGGCATCACAGCAAACAAACCCTGCTGGGCACTGCAGAGTGGCATGGCCAGCTGCTGTCACCTGTCAGAGAGGGGTCCATGCTGTGTTGGGGGGTAGCAGTGCCTGGGGATGGTCGCAGGGCTGGGGAGGAGGTTCCAGAGAGAATCCTGTGACCCTGTGAAAAAGGAGGGGGAGGGATTTTTTATATGGACAGGTCCCCACAGAACAGTGGGGAATGGTTATAAACTGGGGGCAAGATTAGGTCAGAGATCAGAGAGAAATTCTTGCGAGGGTGGGGAGGCCCTGGCACAGGTTGTCCAGAGAAGCTGTGACTGCCCCATCCCTGGAAGGGTCCATGGCCAGGTTGGGACAACCTGGGATAGTGGAAGGTGTCCCTGCCCATGGACAGGTAATCCTTGAAGTCATTTCCAACCCAACCATTCTGTGGTTCTGCAGCAGTGCTCAGGATCAGCCTTTTTCGTGCTTCTTGCTTCTCTTTTCCCATTCTTATCGTGCATTAATCATAGTGGAAAACTTTAATGTCTTTGGAAATACTCACCAACCTCTCTGGCCCTTGTCTGGGCTGCCCTCAGCTCCCCTAAATCCCTCCAGGAGACACATCCCACACCAGAGCACTGTTCCCATGGCACCTGAGGGTCTGAATCTCTCCAGCTCGTGGGTGAGAGTCTTCCAGGCCTCCTCAGCTGGAAAGCTCCATCCAGCAAAGGGTTTCTTAGGCAGTTTTCTTGTGTTGTGGTTGTGGAAGAGGCTTGTGGAGGAGATCCAGATTGGCACTGGAAACCCAAAGTTTAGTCTGAAATCATTGTCCCGTTTGTTGCCAGCTTTCTTGTCTGTCTCATGCCCACAAAACCATGTGTTCAGCTCACAGTTGAGTCATTAATTGCTTCATCCATGGGTTGAAGTTGCTTGTGCAAGTTCCAGTTCCTCACAAAATCATGTATTTAACTCGGAATTCATTTTATGTTCATTACTGGTGTTTGACATTTCCTGAACGTGCTCTTCTCATCCTCAAATGCTGTTACAGATCTCTTGAGTGTATCTCCTGTAGTCCTTAGAGGAATCATTAGTCTGCTCTCTCATGGCTTATAATTTTAAAAAGTACAGGTTACATGATGCTTGAGGTGTAACCACTTACTTTTATTGGTAATTTTCTTTCTGACTTTTGGTGTCTGGAGCTGCCACTCCCCTTTGTGCTTAAAAATCTTCTGGGTGAACAGGCACAGGAAGAAAGCTGGTTGTGCTTGAGCTCTTCAACTTCCTGAAGCCTGAATTTGTGTGCAACTTATGGTGGAGACTCGTTACAGTAATTTGTGGGTGTTTGAAGATTCCTCTTATTTTGGAGATGGCAGAAAAATGTTCCATCCATAATGGAGCTGTGTTGCTAATGGGGACTCCTTAGGGATCACTGCCAGCTTGTTTTGATGTGTGACAACACTGAGAGCCTGTAAATAAAACAAACAGAGACTGAAGTAGGTAGATGGACTGTTGAGAATAAAAACACCCATTTGGGCTGAAAGCAGCAGGCACATGCCCAAGAGGGGGTTTGGTGGGGTCTCTTGGCCTCTCCTCCTTCACCCTTTTCCCTTTCTCTCCCTGTGCAGTGCTTGGCAGCTCGAGATGGTTCTGCACACCCTTGGCACCTGAAGTTGTTGCCAGCAGGGAGCAGACGGCTGCAGTGGGAAGAGGAAAGTGTTGTGGGCAAACACAGGGAGCCATCTGCTCCCAAACACCGCTGGCACAGGAGCTCTGTGGCCCCACAGCCCTGCCCAGCCCCAGCTCCCTCAGCCCCACGGAGCTCCCAGGCAGTGCAAAACCTCTGCAGGGCTGTGCTGGGGGTGCACGCAGCCTGCAGGTTTTCTTTCTTTATTTAGCAAAAGCAGTATTTTCTTTTTTTCCTCCTGTTTTTTTTTGGTTTTTTTTTTAACTTGCAGCTTTTATATTTTCTCCTTCACCTTCTGGCTGAGGTTGTTCGGGTGTTTCTCCTCAGTGCCTCCCTGAGTGCTGGGAGCCACGTGCAGGTGGTGTTTTGCCTGTAGGGAAGGTGATGGGGTTTGGAATGATATTTTTTTTCCTCTTCTGCAACAAAAAATGAACTGAGAAGTGGAGTGAAATTTTGATTTGTTTTCAGGTTGTTCTCCTATTCACCTGCACGTTTGGCACGAGGGGAACTGTTGCCCAGAGGAGCTGTGGCTGCCCCATCCTTGGGGAGTGTCCAAGGCCAGGTTGGACAGGGCTTGAAACAGCCTGGGATAGTGGAAGGTGTCCCTGCCCATGGCAGGGATGGAATGGGATGAGCTTTAAGGTCCTTTCCAGCCCAAACCATTCCATGATTCCATGTGGAAAGGTTTGCACTGGGGCCTTGCTGAGCAGCTGCTGCCACCTGAGCCTTTCGCTGAGCTCGCAGCTCCACCTGGGCTTTAGGTGTGACCTGGGATCAGACCTGCCCTGGCTTTATGGAAATGAGAGCTGTTAATGTGCTTGACAAAGCTTAACTGAAAATCTTCTCTGAAAGGAACTCTCAGTTTGGAAAATCAGGGGTTTGGCTGTGTAGATTTGCTGCTGCTCACGGTTTCTTTTGGTGTTGATTTTTTGGTTTTTTACCTTGAACTAACCTTTTTTCTAATTGTAAGTTAAATGGCAGCATCTGATTACAATACTTAACATTTAATCCATATTTCACATTTGATCCATATAATTTCACTGCTCTGGGCTTCAAATATGTTCCAGACCAGTGGAGAGCAGCCGTAATAGGTGGGGAGAGCAGCTGGTTTTAGCTTTCTTTTGCAATTTAATATATTTATTAGAAATATAATAAATTCCTTCCCCTTCCTGTTAATATTGCAGTGATGCCTTGAATTTCCCTGCTGCAGGTTGGAGATGAGGATTGAAGGAATTAGGAGGATGCAGGCAGGAACACAGAGATCATTGTAGGGATTAGGAGCTGCTGCAGCTCTGGAAGGAGCCTGGCTTTGGGTGCAGGCTCACCCCAGTCCTGGTGGGGATTCAGGCTGGGTTGTAACACAGTATAACACTTTAAAGGTGATTTTCCTTTTCCTAGAACTGGCATGAGAAGGCTGTGGACAATGCTTGGAGTTGCAGGTGAATCTAACAGGATTTTGGGGCTTGTTTTGGTGATTTTTAGCTACTTCTCTATCATTAAAGGGATATAAAAGTAATAACTAGAAAATCTCAGTGTGAGAGTGAATATAATACTGTCCACAAAAACTGCAAAAGTATTCAGAATCTTCCTTCCCCCAGAAAAAACCAAACCCTTTTGCCTGTAATGAGACAGGACTTGGTGGTTTCATTGCTTAATTCTTTTTTTTTTTATTTAATTACTTTTTTTTTCTAATTTCTTTTTTTTTTTAATGTTTTCAATTGTAATGGGAACAGCTCAGTTGAGCAGCCTGCTCTCCATCAGGGGTGCATCCTGCACACAGCACCAACGTGTGGGACCACCCACAGGTTTCCCCAACCCCTTTGTGCTGGTTTCTTTGACATTTGGTGTTTCTGTGCTTTATGATAATTCACATATTGTTTCCAGACGGTGGGATTGTGTCCCACTTAAATGCTAAGGGATGTTTGTGCTTCCGTGGAGCTTCCAGTCACAGAAGGTTTGGGTTGGAAGGAACTAAAGCTCATCCAGTGCCACCCCTGCCATGGGCAGCGACACCTCCCACTGTCCCAGGCTGCTCCAAGCCCCAGTGTCCAGCCTGGCCTTGGGCACTGCCAGGGATCCAGGGGCAGCCACAGCTTCTCTGGGCACCCTGTGCCAGGGCCTGCCCACCCTCCCAGGGAACAATTCCTGCCCAACATCCCATCCATCCCTGCCCTCTGGCACTGGAAAGCCATTCCCTGTGTCCTCTTTCTCCATTCCCTGTCCAAAGTCTCTCTCCATCTTTCCTGTACCTTCAGGCCCTGCAAGGCCACCATGAGGTCACCCCAAAGCTTCTCCCGGTTGAATAATCCAATTCTCCCAGCCTTTCCCCCCAACAGAGCTGCTCCATCCCTCTGATCCCCCTGGTGCCTCCTCTGGACTCTCCAGCAGCTCCAGGTCTTTGCAGGGCTGGGGCAGCTCTGCTGCTGTCCCAAGCTGTGTGATGAAGGATTTGTTTGAGACCTGGCAGCAGCAGCTGGACCTGCCCTCACCTTGGGACAGAGACAGGATGAGAAATGCCCTGAGCTCTGTGGGCAGAGCAGGAAGGGGTTGCAGAACACAGTGACCCCGAGGCTGCAGCCCTGCTGTCCCCTGGTTGTCCTGCAGGCTCCTCTGTGTCAGCCCTGCTGTCCCCTGGGTGTCCTGCAGGCTCCCCTGTGTCAGCCCTGCTGTCCCCTGGGTGTCCTGCAGGCTCCCCTGTGTCAGCCCTGCTGTCCCCTGGGTGTCCTGCAGGCTCCCCTGTGTCAGCCCTGCTGTCCCCTGGGTGTCCTGCAGGCTCCCCTGTGTCAGCCCTGCTGTCCCCTGGCTGTCCTGCAGGCTCCTCTGTGTCAGCCCTGCTGTCCCCTGGGTGTCCTGCAGGCTCCCCTGTGTCAGCCCTGCTGTCCCCTGGGTGTCCTGCAGGCTCCTCTGTGTCAGTCCTGCTGTCCCCTGGCTGTCCTGCAGGCTCCTCTGTGTCAGCCCTGCTGTCCCCTGGCTGTCCTGCAGGCTCCCCTGTGACAGCCCCTCCTCTCAATCTGGGGCTCCAAGGAAGGAGGCTGTGCAATATCCAACTTCCAGAAAGCAGGAGCAGAGTTTTCCAGCTCTGAACTGAATTGCCAGGAAGGGGGGCAGGCTTTTCTGCTGTGCAATTCATCATGCTGATGAATTCTGGTCAGTGCTCATGATGTCTATTTTTATTATTAATTCTTCTTAATCCTGGTAGAGCTGAGAGCATCTTTTGATAAGAAGTTCTTCTGCAGTATTCAGATTTTTCAAAAGTATTTGCCTGACTTTTTTTTTGTTCCTTTACTGAGACCAGCTAAAAGACACCACATGGCTGTGCAAATTCTGGTTCTATGTGGGAGCCCTCTGATCTCATAGAATTTCAAACTGAAGTAGAGAGGGATTCAAATCCAACATATGTGTCTCTCTCTCATTCCTTTCTGCCCTTTAAATTTTCGTTTTTTTCAGTTCTAAAAATGTATAATGTATTGGAGAGCTCACTGAAAAATCTTTGCTAATAATTTATTGGAGTTTTTAATTACAGTTCTGTCTGTCTTTACACACAGATTAGATTTAAATGTGAAATATTCACTGTGGTGCCTGAACCTTGGCACAGTTTAGTATTTTTTTTGCTGGGCAAGATCTTCTGACATCCAACTCATTTATCAATTATGTGACTTTGCCACATAATTTTGTAGACTTTTATTAGGCCAAAAGTAAATTTTCTTTTGATGGAGTCCAAGCAAGTAAATTTGCTCTGCTAAAATTCTTCCACTGGGCATTTTGCACTGGCCTTGTCTTTTGATGTGGGTTTGTATTTCAGGTGAGGTGGATTTGGAACAATTTCTGAGAAATCACTCTCTGCCCTCTGGGCCACTCATTTCTCGAGACAACTTTTGGACCATGTTTTATTAGACTTAGAACTAGTACAGCTGTACTCCTGCTCCTGCTTATCTTAGGAAATTAATGTTTTGTGGAAAAAAGTGACCAAAGTGAGTGCCTTGCTCATCCCTGGAAAGAAAGGGAGGGTTTATGTCTCGTGTGGTCCTTTTTTCCCCTCTCTGGGGCAGGAGGAGCTTTGCTGCAGCCCTTCTCTTCAGTGCCCTTGTTTGTTAGCAGAGAAAATGAACCAGACCTCTGGTATTTACCAGCTTTTCCTTCCCTTTCCTTCTGTTTCATGGAATTCTTAGTTCTGTACTGAAAAACAGATGGCTCTGGAGTGCAGCTTTAGATGCTCCAGGAGGTTTTCTCAGGGATCCCTGTGCCTGGGGTGAGGCCACTGCCTGCAGTTCTCTCACCTGAAGCACAGAAAACCTGGGATCCCTGTGAGCTCTTGGCTGCCAGAAAAATTCCCCAGGCTACTGAAATTCACCACCTCAGGCTTGAGAAATCCAGGAGGTTGAGAAAGCTGCGGATGGCTGGAGGCTCAGGGAAAGGCACTGAGCTTTCCTTGCTCTGATTCTCCTCCCCAGCAATCTGCTGCTGGCTGCTGGCAGAGACACCACAGGGCTTGGAGAAATATTCCACATTACCTCACATCACCTCTGCTGTGCTCTTCACTTGGAGCTGTTCTGATGCCACTGACAGAGTCCCAGGGGTGCAGGGAGGTGTCCCTGATGCCAGCTCCAGCCCATGAGGCTGATGCCAGCTGTGGTTAGAGGTGTGTGACTCTGATAATGCACTTTAGGGATGCCCTGACAGATTGAACTGGTCACTCCTGCCTGCAGCTGTGGCTGTTTGAGGGCTGTGGAGTTGAATCATCACAGAATCATGGAATGGTTTAGGTTGGAAGGGACCTTAATGCCCATCTCACCCCACCCTTGCCATGGGCAGGGACACCTCCACTATCCCAGCTTGCTCCAAGCCCTGTCCAACCTGGCCTTGGACACTGCCAGGATGGGAATGATATTTTTCCATTACTTTGGTTGCTCGCAGCAATTTAGTTGAAATAACATTTTTGTTGGTTCTGTTTTCTGAGCTCACATATGTTGGTGTTCTTATGGTCGCATTAATGGAGGGGTTTTAATGGCTGATTAATTGGGAGCCTGCTGGAAATTGGGAGTGCAGAGCAGATGGTTGATATTTCTGAGACAAAACAAGTTGGTTCTGTTGGAAGCATCACCGTGTTCCGTGCTGGGGATGAGGGGAGGTCTGGGAATCTTTGTCCCGTGTCCCTGGCATGTGGAGGGGATGGGGGCTGGGCAGCTTTTCCTGAGCTGGGCACCCTTGTTTGTGTCCTGTTCTGTGAACTGCTGCTTTCCCAAATCAGAAGGGAGGTCTGGATGCCATTTCTGAGTCTCTCCAAGGCTCTCTCTGGTGCTTGCTGGGCAGGTGCTGTCCACAGTCACAAGGTACCTGTGGCTGAAGGAGCACAAAGATCCACCCCAGCCCTACAAACTCTGCCTCTGCCTTGGATGAAAGCTGTTCTGGCTGCAGGTCTTTGCAGCAGGACTTTAGCACTGAGAGGGGAGATGAGGTGGCCCTGAAGATGAGAACAGCCAGTTCCAGATCTGTACCTGTGGGTTTTGCTTTTTGAACACACAGGTGTGAATTTGTGACCTTCTCCCATGTTGATTGTTCACACTTCCTTGATTTTTACTGAACACGTTATAACCTTGCCTTGAGACTCCTCACATAATGAAGTGTTTGTTATTTAGTGCATAAATTTCAGTTCTGTTGTTAATGAAACAATGAGGGATTGCACAATGAAAACACAAATACAAAGCGACTGCTCTGTCATGTTTTGTAAATGTGAATTTCTCTCTCAGTAAGAGACAGGTAGTATTTTCTCTAGGTGTGCAGTTCTTCCCTTAAGTTTTCTTTTCTTTGCATTTTTTTAATTTTAGCTGCACTCTACCACATATGGGACAAATTGCTGCTGCAATAGAATTGCTAATAAGAAAATTAAACTAAAGTGCCTGCAGAAGCTTTATGTGCACCAAAATTCAGCTCAGATCTGAGGTTGTTGCCAGATGTGGCTGTGTCTCTAGTGGAGTTTGACTGTGCCCTGCAGGTCTGGAAATGTTTTTGGGGGTGGTAGTGGTGTGGGTTCCTGTTGGCACATTGAATAAGCAGTAATGTGGAGAGAGCTTGAGGATTCACCTGGGGAGTTGGTTCAGTGCAGGATGAACAAGTTCTGTATTTTGGGAGGACAGTGGAATGGCTTTTTTCCTTGAAACTAGGATCCTGGGCTTCCTGTGGCTGTAAAGGTCTGTGGTATTTTGAATGCTGAGTTTGTGGAAATGCAGCTGCAATAGGAGCTGTCACCAGAGCCAGGCTGGAAGGGGCTTGGAGCAGCCTGGCCTTGTGGAAGGTGTCCCTGCCCAT
This sequence comes from Eopsaltria australis, assembly GCA_034509425.1. NCBI lineage: Eukaryota > Metazoa > Chordata > Aves > Passeriformes > Petroicidae > Eopsaltria > Eopsaltria australis. The sequence goes on from JAVTVJ010000183.1 coordinate 93,798, forward strand.
GGAGTGGGATGAGCTTTAAGGTCCCTTCCAACTCAAACCATTCCATGGTTCTGTGATCCTGCATGACACAGAGGAATGGGATAACAGAGCTTGTGACTAATGCATTGCCAGAGCTCTGGGAATAGGGAGAATTGGAAGATGTATTCATAGAAAAGTGGGAAAATTTTTGTGAAGACTTCATGCCAGCTCTGATTGATGCACTGATCCATCATTACCTTCAAAGCAAATTCATGGGATTGAGTTCTTGGAATCATAGAATGGTTTGGGTTGGAAGGGACCTTAAAACCCATCCCATCCCATGCCATGGGCAGGAACACCTTCCACTATCCCAGGTTGTTCCAAACCCTGTCCAGCCTGGCCTTGGACACTCCCAGGGTTGGTGCAGCCAGAGCTTCTCTGGGCAGTTTCCTCCATGGGTGCAGGAGCTCAAGTTCAGGTGTTCACAGATGAAATTTCCTTGCTCCCCCAGGTCCTGCCCTGCTGCTCACCAGTGACAACATCAAACAGCGCCTGGGCTCTGCTGCTCTTGACAGGTACCTGCCCTCGTCCCTGCTCAGGGAAATGCAGAGAGACACTGGGCTGCTCTTACAAATACACAGACTTTGGGAACAAAACCCTGTGTTCTGACATTCCCTGGGCCTTCTGCTCCAGGTGTTGGAGACAATGTTTCCAAGAGTATTTGGTGCAGGTGTGGGTGGGTTTTTTCCACAGTTACTTTCTCGCTTGTGAAATTGGAAAAGCTGAACTGCTCAGCGTGTGCTCATGCTTAGGGATGCTGTGGAAGCATTACTGAAGTGAGGCATCACTGCATCCTCTTGTCTTGGTATTTGTCTAATGGTGGAAATCCTGGTGGAACAGAGCCAGCAGGAGCTTGGAGCTGGGAGCAGCTCCTGGCTGAGCAGGAAATGCAAGGCTCTCCCTGTGTAAGATTCCCCTCTCTTCTCTAGGGAGCTGTGATATAAAACCAGTTAAACTCCCTTTTTTCCTTGTGTGCCCCCAGCATCCACGAGTACAGACTGACCAGCTGGCTGGGCCAGCAGGAGGACATCCACAGGATTGTGCTGTACCAGGCTGACAGCACCCTGACCCCCTGGACCCAGCGCTGCATCCGCCAGGCCGACTGCATCCTCATCGTGGGGCTGGGAGACCAGGAGCCCACTGTGGGAGAGGTGTGGGGGCTGCTCCTTCCCCTCTTGGCTCTGGGAACAGCCCAGCTCAAAGCAGGTTGCTTCACACTTGTGTGTTTTCCTGGGTTTAAGACCCAGTGAGGCATAAATAATGAACTATTCCTGAGAAATGCCTGTTAGGAATAGCAGAAGAATTGCATGAGAATCCCCTGAAATGGCAAGTTTTATGCAGGAGGGTTCCCAGCAAAGTTCTTTTCCTCTAAAGAGTCGTTCTGGCCAATGGTAAATCAAAAATTGCTTTGAAGCTTTGCATTTCTGCCCAGAATTTCTTTGTGTCTCCACACAGAGGGAGAAATTCTTTTCTGCCTGGATGAAATTCATGGTGTGTGCTTAGGAAAAAGTAGATTTAAATTGCAGTGTATGAATTATTTATTACATTTTATTACTGATCTTAAGCTGTAATTTTTTCCCCCTTACTATCTATTTTTATGGTTTTATATTTTATTACCAAAGTCCTCTGACCGGACAGAAGTTCTGCAAGGAATTTTAAAAAAGGGGTCACAGGTGGTGTTTTTTAGGATGGTGAAGTGCTGAGTGTGATCTGCAAAGAGCCTGGGCTGTCCCACGTGCAGCTTTCGTGTGTGTCCCATTGTGTGGGTTCTTCCTGCCTGGATGTGGGAGGCAGGAAGCACAGGCAGAACAAGCTGCCAGCAGTTGCCTAAAACAACAACAACAAAAAAATCAAAATCAGAAATGCAGGGAGGAAAAAAAAATGTGGACTGATGGGAAGGGAAAGAAGAAAACACTGAATATTTGTGGGCTTGAGTCTGACTCGGGCAGCGCCTCACATTGCAGGAGCAATGCCTGCCTGTGCTGTGCATTTAATGGCCTGGTTTAAGTCAGAAACATTCAGGTTTGAATCCTTGGCTGATGCAGGCTTCTGTGTGCTGTATGAGCTTGGAGTTAATGGTGATGTTGCCTAAATCAATCACATTTGGGGGTTGTGAGTGTGCAGAGTTGTTAGGATTCAAGTGGGAATAAGGGTGTGGGGATGTGTTTCACCGTGAGACTGGATCAGCCAGGACTGAGTGCCCTTTCCTTGGTGTCCGTGCCTGCTGCAGCTGGAGAGGATGCTGGAGAACACAGCAGTGAGAGCCCAGAAGCAGCTGGTCCTGCTCCACAAGGAGGATGGGCCTCTCCCCTCCCGCACCGTGGAGTGGCTCAACATGAGGAGCTGGTGTTCTGCTCACCTCCACATCCACTGCCCACGCAGAGTCTTCTCCAAAAGGAGCCTGCCCAAGCTGGTAAGAGATCCCTGATTTGGTGGCTGGTCCCTTGCTGTCACTTGGTCTGTAATCTGTGTATCAAAGGGGAGTTGGGATAATGATACTCTATGGTATTCTTACACACACGGGGTTCTCTTTAAATATGCTTGGCCTCAGTTGGATTTAGGGAACAGGGGTAAGGGGGCCAGGTTTTCTCTATGGATGCAGACTTGGCTTTTTGATATCCTGGAAAGAGTAATCTCTGTCTAGAATCCCTGTGAGAGATGTGTACAGGTCATAGAGTCTTTCTTCTTGGGAGGATCCCTGTACCTCCCAAAGCCCTGCTAAACATAAGGCAGAGGCAGCCTGGGATGCTTCAGATCCTTGTGAAAGAAGAGAAAGAGCTCCAAAGAAAATACTTCACTACCAGCAATTCCCCCAGCAGCTGTAAAAGACTGAGAGGTCACTGGTCACCGGAACTGTTTGGGTGGTTCACAACCCTCTGTTCCTTTGAAGAAGAGCTGTAACAGAGTCACTGACAGCTCCAGGCTGGAAGGGACCACTGGAGCTCCTGCAGTCCCACCTCCCTGCTCAGCAGGGTCCCCTGGAGCAGTCACTAGGATTGTGTCCAGACAGGATTGGAGTGTCTCTAGTGAGGGGGATTTCAGAGCCTCTCTGGTCTCTGTCCAGTGCTCAGTCACTGCACAGGAAAGAAATTCTTTCTCCCATCCAGGTGGAGCTCCTGGGCATCAGCTCCTGCTTGTTCTGGTGCCATTGCTGGGCCCCACAGAGCAGAGCCTGGTCCCTGCACACAGGGACACACAGGGATGAGATCCCCTCTCAGTCCTGTGTTCTCCAGGCTGAGCAGCCCCAGCTTCCCCAGCATTCCCTCACAAGAGAGACGCTCCAGTCTCCTCACCTTTGCGGCACCTTTGAGCAGGCTGCTGCTGGCTGTGCAGTGACCGTGGCTGCCTCTCCTCTGCAGGTGGAGATGTATGAACGTGTGTTCCAGAAGGCCCCGGACCGGCACTCCGACTTCTCCCGCCTGGCGCGGGTCCTGACCGGCAACGCCATCGCGCTGGTGCTGGGCGGCGGTGGGGCCAGGTAAGGCCTTGGGGCTGGGCTTTGTCCTGCACCTTGTCCTGGGCCTTGTCCTGAGCTGTGGGGCTGGGCCTTGTCCTGGGCACTGTCCTGAGCTGTGGGGCTGGGCCTTGTCCTGGGCACTGTCCTGGGCCTTGGGGCTGGATGGGGCTCTGAGCAGCCTGCTCTGTGCAAGGTGTCCCTGCCCATGGCAGGGCTGGAGCAGGATGGGCCTTAATGTCCCTCCCAACCCAGACCACTGCGGTGTTCTCTGCTGGTGCATCCACCAGATCCGAGAGCTGGCCCTGGGCTGGGACAGAGCCCTCAGGATAACAGAGATCCTGGGACACCAGCACTGCTCCGCAGGCAGTGTTTGGGGGAGGAGACACTGAGGAATTATACAAGCTTAGCCTGCTGTGGGGATTTGTGTAGGATTTCTGCAGAAGGAACATGAGTGTTTGTGACCTCTTGAGGCCTCTCATAATGGTTTAATACCAGGAGGTGACCAGGGCACGAGAGATGGCGTTTCTTTCTGTTGGCCTTCACTATGGATTTTTTTTCCCTTATGGATTTTTTTTTTCCCTTATGGATTCTTATATTAGAAAATGGCTCACAGTTTTTCAAATCTGTTCAAACTTTGAGCAGTAAGAGGAATTATGTCCTCTAATGGAGAATGTTCTCATCTTTATAATCCTCCAAACCCCCAGATAGCCATACACTTTGACAGCCTTACCTTACAGAAAGAGTGTGTTTTTGCAAACACAGGGACAAGGTGTGTGCTGAGCACTCTGTTAGAATTCCATCTGAAACCCCAGTGAGCTTTAGAAATAAATCATTACTGGCATTTTTCTTTGGAATCCCTTTTTACTTGGAGAGTTTTCTGTTGAGACAGAATTGAGTCGCCCTTTGTCTCAAGCGAGCGCCGCCTTCGCTGTCTCCATCACTGTGTTCCTGAAGCCCTGCTTTAAAAGAGTGCTTTGAAATACAGCTCTCAGGAAAACAAAGTCTCTAATTTGCACACAGCCTGTCTCTTGAAGTGCACAGAAATATCACATTTTTGTCTTTGGGCCAGCGCGTGCTTCAGGGGAACCTTCTCTGCAGGAAAGGCTGGAGCTCCTTTGTGCCAGCTCCTCCTGGGCAGTCACTGCTGCTGAGGCAGCCAGAGCTGCTTCCTCCAGTGGCTCACAGGTGCCTTGATCCTGCTCCCTTTCACAGCCCTTCACCTGAGCTGGTTTCACGATTTCATTTCCAACACAAGCTCTGTCCTGTGGAGACACAAAGCAGAGCAGCAGAGGGGAGCTTCTGTTTTATCTGAATATCTCAAGAGGCTTCTCATCCACTGATACAAACCATTTGTGGTTTCTTCTTTGTTCCCAGCTGATATCTCTGCCTCTACCAAAGCCTGTGTCGTGCTAAATATGTGCACTCCTGTATTGCTGGCAGCACATTTTGCTCGTTCCCTTCCTTCCTTCTGTAACACTGCTGTAATTTTTGCCAAACTGTTTATTTTTTTTTCTATTTTTTTATTCTACTACTTAATTTGCAAGCTCCCACCTGTGGGTGTGCAGGATCTGAGGTAAGGAGGAGCAGGGTCACTGTGTTGCTCCTGTGTTGTCCCTCTCTGCAAAGCTGCTCTGCTGCTGTGCTGGCTTTGGCCTCTCTGGATGCTCATCCCCCATTCAGCCACAAGCCATGGGCCATCAGCCATCACTCTGCTCATTCCTGCATCCCTGAGTGGGGAGGACTTGAAGAGGATTAAGGGCAGAGTGGATAAATGGGATATTTCTTCCTTTTCTGAAATGCTTTCTATGGCACAGACTGAGCTGCTTGTTCAGGGGTTCCAGGCTGGCACAGGGATGGTGTGAGCACTGTGTTTTCCCTGGAAGGGTACAGAATGCTGTCCTAGCCATTAAATAATTATCTAAATTGTGCTTAGGTAAAGATTTTTTTTGAAATGAGAATATAATTAAGACTGGTGTAAGGACAGAATTACGCTGAACCATGTAAAGGTCCAGAATTACTCTGAACCTCTGCCTTTGGAAGGGCAAAGTAAATACTTAGATTGCCCATTTCTACTAACAAGGGAATTTCAAGAGATTAGACTAGGTACTTAAAATCATCCTGTGGTTAAAGCAGAGTCAGACTAAAAATGTCTTCAACAGGCTGTTGATGACCTTTTGATAATAATTACATGAGTAACCTCCCACCTTGCTCTCAGAGCAGGAATCATGCAGGTCACACAGCCAGGGAGAGGGGACAGTGATAGGGACTGGCTGTGTGGGTATTTGTTCAAGGTATTGTGATCTGTGACTCCAGTAATATCAATTATTTAGTTGTTATTTTGGGAATGTTTGTCTGGCTTCCCAGTGACAGCTGGATTGGGAGGTTTTCCCAAGAGCAGCTTCCTTGTAATTATCATTGTGGTTTGTCATGACAAAAGGCTCATAGGAACTAAAGGTTTTCTTTCTCCTGTGAGCATAAAAATAAAACAACTTGAAGGGATAAGTTTCTAAAATTACAGTGCTTTGCTTGCGTTAAATGCTAACTTAATTTTAGTTAGAAACGTTGTGGGGTTTGAGGGAAGGGAAGGGGATTTGTGTTGAGGAAAATAATACCTTTGAGCTGTAGTTGCAAGAATAATGACACATCAAGCCCTGCAACAAAGGCATAAACCTTCCATAAATAATTGTCCTGACCTTTAGCCCTCCTACATACAGCCCACCCCTTCTTTGGTTTGCTAGCGTTGTCTTGGCAAAGCTGTTTGAAAACTAAAATTTCTAGGGAGTAAATAATTATTACAGGACTATCTGGGAATCCCTAAGGCTTTGGGGAAAAAAATGGGTTAGGCTGTTCCAGAATCACAGAGTATCCTGAGCTAGAAGGGACCCACAAGGATTTTCACTCCTGGCCCTGCACAGACACTCCAACAATCCCACCCTGAGCATTTCAGCCTCCCCTGAGGAGCTACTGTGGAAGACTATTTGTAGATATTTCACCAGGGTGTCTTTTCATTTCTCCTTTTTCTGTTTAGTTTTCTCCTCAAACTTATCATCTAACCTCAGCACTTGATGTGTCAAGTAGCTGGGTTTTTTTTGCACGCAGTTTTCTTGCTGACTCTACAAGCTCAGACCTTTTCATTTCGGGCAGTTCCCTTGTTTCAGCAACTTGTCCTTTCTGCCTTTTCTTTGTTTCCAGCTCTGGCCCTCTGGAAAGGGAAGATAAAAGCAGCAGTGTGTGAAAAGCAAGTTCTGCCCTTCTTGTTGTGGGATCTCTGTGTGTGATGAACTCCCCTGTTGTCTCCTCTGTCTGCCTGAGCCACGTGCAGGGTGCTCACACTCCAAGCTCATAGAGAAGAACAGGCATGTCCATCTTCAGCATCTTCCTTAAAATCTGGTTTTATCTTCCCCTTCTATGGCTTTACCCAGGGATGAAGAGGCTGGGAGAGTCCCTGAGAGGCAGATCTCAATTGTTCTGCTCTCCGGAGATCACATTTGCTCTCTGCACTCTGTGTTTGACTCCGGGATTGCAGGGAGAATAAACCATGAAGGATTTTCTGTGTCTGATGTTTTACTGCAGGTCCAGCTCACTCAGGCAACTTTGAGTAAAAACCTGCTTGTCAATCCTGCCTCCTTTCTCTGCCACCAGACACTGACGTGTTCTTGCAGAAGGCACAAGGAATTTGTTTGTCCTGTGTCTACACTGGGACAAAGCCCTGGCATGGGCAGGAGGGCAGAGCTGCTTTCAGTGCCTGGAAGGGATGCCCAGCTCACACTGTCCTGTACAGTGGCTCAAGCAAGGAGCAGGTGGGAAGTGCCCTCAGCCCCCTGGGGACGTGGTGGATGCACAAATGCATCTCCAGGAGCAGTTATTTGGAGGCTGGGCCCAGTGTGGCAGCACAGTGGGAGGCTGCTTCCCCCTTTGTGTCCCTGAGCAATCGTGACAGAAAAGAAATGATGCAAAGCTCCCAACACACCATAAGGAAGAACTTGAAACAGATTTTGAGAACTTCAGAGCTTTAGGAGATCATGTTCCTTTTCTGACTGTTGGTGCTTTTAGCCTGCAAGTGTGGCTGGGAGGTGAGGAGCTCTTGCCTGGGAACAAACCCTCTGCTGCTTCCCCCGCTCCATCCTGCTAAAAAAGGAATTGAGTTTGGGGATTGATGACCTGATCTACCCATGTAAAACACTTCAAAGCGCAAGTGAGTGCTGTGCTGTGAGATGTGATATTCCTGCTCAGGTTGTCTGGGGAGCTCCTGGCTGCCTTCAGCAGGCACAGGGACGTGGTGCTGCTGTTCCATGGCTAGTGACGCAGCATTTTAATTACACCCCCAGCAATTAACTGCTGGCAGAGCTGGCAGGATGCAGAAGCTGAATCTGCAATATGCTCATGTGAGGAGTCAGAGATGATTAATAGAGACACTAGAAAGTTTTGGGGGTGGATTTGGTTTTCTGTTTGGTTTGTTATTTTAACACGGAGAGAAGCCTTAAAGCAAACCCTTGTGGTCTTGTCCTGGCTGAGGCCAGCTGCTTCTTAATTCTGTCCTTTTCTCGTGATAATTGGGAAGTGGACAGGGTTTGGTACTTACCCTGTTTCTGAGATGCTCAGTGCTTCCTCCTTAATTGGATTTTGTATCTCAACTCTGAGAAACTTTCACTTCTCCACTGCCTGGTGTGGGTCTGGTGTTTGGGCAAGAGGGTCACTGCAGGCAAAAGAAATTCCTTTCTTGCCTCCTGTGAAATTCTCATCAGCTTTGTTTCCTGACAGGAGCCATGAAGTCACTGTTCCTTCCCTTGCTTGAATTCGTTAAGGAAAAGTTGACAGGGCTGCCAGAATTAATGAACATTTAAATTCTTATCAGCGTAATGTGGCAGTGCAACAGTGGGAATGACTGGGGAATGTGCTGCAAGGAAGGGAGGGTGGAAACAGCACCTCTGCTTTCTGGGGCTGTGTTTAGTTGTCCCAAGGTCAAATGGCAGCATGGGAAGGTCTGGTTTCCAGCACTGCTGCTGTGGGGAAGCGCTGGGATCCCTTGTGCAATGCCATCTTCTGCTCCATGGACCACAGCAGCAGAGAGAAGCACAGGGGCAGAAAACAGGGAGGACTGCACAGAAAATATCTGAGCTTAGTGAGGGTTTTGAGGCCTAATAAAGCTGATGTCCCCTGTGTCAAGACCAAGGCTCCAAGGGGTGGAGGGGACTGGGGCGGTTGGCACCACACAACCCAACTTCCAGCATGTGATGCAACATCTAAGGAATAAAAAGCTGGAATTTGAGGTGGAAATGCTGCTCCAATGGCAAAGTGCTGTTCTTGGCATGGACAATTTGCTCCTGTGGTGTTCACAACTCCTTCCCCAGGCTGCAGGTCCTTTTCCTGCATCGTGGTTATGAAACCCTGGGGTTCAGTCTTGAACCTCCTGGGGAGACTCTGAGGTTTTATGGTGCAGATGCTTCAGATCCAGTTCCAGCAGTTAGGGAAGATTAATTCTTATTCCTCAGCTAAGACAGGTAACTAATGATAGGAGGCTTTTTACCCCTATCAGGAGAAGTGGGAGGGTGGATGTTGTTTAAAAGTGCCACTGCAGAGCTGCAGAACTTGAGATGGAGCTAGTGGGCTCCTAAGATCCATTCCTGAACCTCAAATACAGGGAGGGAACTGGAAATATGAGGGGAGTTGCTTTTTTAAACTTAAACCTGACCACAGGCACCCAGACAATGAATTCTTAGGAGTGTGTGGGAGGAGAGGACAGGAATTTGCTGCCTGAAGGAGGCAGCTCCAGAGGAAGACACTGCCAGAAAGAACAGAGCAGTGCTTTCCCCTGTGGGATCCTAAAGACGCTCACAGAGATTATGGAAGGGATGAAAGAAAATCCCATGACAATTTCCTGGGCTCTTGATGTTCCTCACATAAGCTGGAACACAGCAAATGTTTTTCAGCTCCTTTGCTGGGTTCAAGATTTAACATGGGCCAAGTCTGGTGAGGGGCACCCCAGGGTAGGAGGGATAAGGGGTCTCTGGAGCCCAGGTGCTGTTGTGACCAGTTTCTTGTGCTGAAGGATAAGAGTAATACCTTGAGAACTTGCTTAACAATATTTCTCCACACTTCCATTCCTATCTAAATCGTACACAACCTATTTCCCCTTTTTCTTTTCCCACCTGGCTGTGTCTGCCAGTCTGTAAATCTCTTTTCCCTTTTTAACACATCCAAGCCTTGAGATTTCCTAATTTCTTTGCAGCATTTTTGCTCCACACTCATTCTTTCTTGTCTTCTTTACGTCTGCCCTTTAGTTCCTTTCTCAGTCTGTGCTTTCAAGTCCTCTCACAAATTGTGAGATTTTCACCTATTGAGAGAAAATGCAGTTTGCCAACTTTTTTTTGCCATCCTGGTGTGTCCCTGTGTGTCAACAGAAATGGACTTGGCTTTGAAATCATTCCAGATCATGCAGTGAGCTTCAGGACTGCACCAAGTTTGCAAACAGGTTATTGATTGCAGTGTTTGACGTTGTTCCCAGTGGGGCACAGGTATCCCCTTCATTTGGTGTCTCTGCCTCACAGTGCTTAAAATTCACCGGGCTCAGAGCTGAGAGCTTGAAATGTATGAAAATTGGATTCAGGGCTGTGTTTTTTCCTGAAGTGCCCAGAAAACACAGTCTGAGAAAATGCTTGTTCTGTAGTGAATTATGGAACAAAATTGTTGCTAAAACCATTGTTCCTCATTGTGACCTTGGCCAGGAGGGCTTTGGAAGGGCAACACCAGCCTCTCCAAGGTGCTCTTGGTGCCCTGAGCCACTGGCAGCTCTGGAGGGTTCAGTCACTGGGGAGAGGAAGGGACAGGCAGGATTTTGTGGGGCTGGGGTTCAGCTGCTGATGGGATTGAGGAAATGCCTTAAACCCTCAGAGCTGCGCTCTCCTGTGGTGAAACACAGCATGGGCAGCTGGGCAGGTCTGGAAACACAGAAACACAGCTGGGCACCCTCTGGAGATGGCTCTGGAGCACTTAGAGGGGAGAGAAATACAAACCATTACCCAAGGAGTTGTTTGGGGTTTCAGGAGGATGTTGTTGTTACCTCCAAATGTAAATGGATTTGTGCTGCTGCCTCGTGGGTTGGATATGTCTGGGGAATTTGCCACCCAATTATCCTGATGGAGCTGACTCCTCACTCCAGCAGGCACAGGGGTGACCAGATGACGCCTTGTGCTGTCTGGGTGCAGTGCCAAGGCACGATCGGTGTTTTTGCAGGGGCTGCTGAGGTTTGGGGGTATCTGTGCCTCCTCTGGCAGGAGGGATCTGGGTGCTGGGGGCTGGCCAAGATCCCTGGCTCCAGCCTGGTGTCTGGCAGCCCTGGATGGAGCCAGACTGGCACAGGCTGGGCCCTTCTGCACTGGGTTCACACAATTTCCTCATTTCCACTTACGTGAGACAAGAGCAAGGATTTTTTTTTTTTTTTTGCAATTCCTGTCTTTTCTTTCTCTCCCTCTGGTGCAGTCAGGCAGCATCCCTGAAATTCCTGTTCCATTTCCAAGAGCTTGCTGGAGGTACTGAGCTGGTAAGGGCTGTGCTTTCCTCTCCTCTAGCAAGACAAGTCTTAAAGAATATGGAATATGTGCTGCTAAAAGGATCCCATTCCTCATCCTGATCATGCTCTGAAGTTCCAGCAAATTAAGCTGAGATGTGAAAGGAACTTGAAAAATGCTTCTTCCCTGGATTTAAATGGAAGAATCAGGCTTGCTGTGCAGCATCTGCAGTCTGTCAGTGCCCAGGAACAGCTGAGGAAGCAGGATTTCTGCAGCAGGGAAGCATCAAAATGATACAAAAGGGGCTCAATGTGTTTTGTGTCATGGAAAAAAAAAAACCACTCCAACCTCTGAATACTTAAAATATCTTTCCTCTAGTTCCTGTTCTTCAAAGTAATCCCTTTGTACACCAGGCCAGTCTGCCTCTTGACTTTGGAAAGGCAGAAAGTTGGCAGCTCTGAGGTTAATCCTGGTGACCTTTGCAGCCTTCCCCCATCACAGGCAGCCTGCACTGGCTGGGAGCATTTTGGTGACCTATGCTATGGCTTTTGTGTGTGTAGATAAATGTCTGTACTCAGTGCACGGTAGAGTGGAGTTTTTCTGTGTGATATCCCTTTTTGAAGCTCAGACTGAGGCATGGGGGGCTTCAGAGGTGCTCGAGAAGTATCCTGTGCTCTTGTCAGGAGTGGAGCATCCATTGCCATGTGCAGATAACCAGAGGCAAAGCTCAATTCCAGAGTCAGGCTTCTGGATTTCCAGCATCTTTCAATATTTGATTCCAGGGCAATATTCAGGAGGTAAAATAGCAGAGAAGCAGCAAAACTCTTTATCCTTAAAGATAAAACTGCACCTTTGATTTGGTGTTTTACTTGTGCTGCTCTTTGAGAGAGGCCACAGGAGTAAGGTAAGGAAGGTGGGCTCCTGCTTGGAAAAGATGGTGATAATGTATGTTTGGATATCTAATTTGACTCTTATCCAGGTCAGCCCTAAAGTTAGGCTGTTTGAACAAACAAAAACAACCCCTAAAAATAAATCAGTGAGTTGTATTTGCTGTTGTCAAGCAAAGCTCCGGAGACAGGGCTGGGAGCTCCTCTGAGGGCCTCAGGCTCTGTGTTTGCAGATGGTTGGGAAGAGGCTGCAGCCCTAATTGCTCCTGAGAGGCTCTGCTTGGGTTCTTCAGGGAGAGACCATCCCAAGCGTGGTTTTAATCGTGTTTGTGCAGCAATTCAGAGCTCTGCCTCCAGTGAGCTGGGGAAAGGCAGAGCTCGTGGCTGCTCCCTGTTCCCAGAGCTGAATGCCAATTGCTCAGAGTTGGGTAACAGTTGGTCCACATCATCCCGTGCCCACAAAAGCCGTGTTCACATGGATTGGCACCCACGGAATGTTTAATGATCTGATTTCTCCTTCTCCCATCTGCAGCACCTCTGTAATTGCTCATTTGCTCCCATCTGCCACAGAGGTTGAAGGTTATAACAGCTTCTATTAAACTCTCCAAGCAGAAGGAGCTTGGGAGTCATCAACTTCAAAGTTATGGCTTAAAAAAACCCCTGAAATTAATTGCAGGTGGTTTAGTTGGACTCTCCAGTCTTCAACCCACCAAACTCATTTATTCACAGCAGTGCCTTGATAAACAGGTGAAATTAAACAAGGAGGTGGTGGAGTTGTGGGTCACCTCTCATTGCTAGTTTTGCACCTTTTTTTATCAGCTGTAAAAGCATGTGCTGTGTTCACTTCCCATGGAGCAGCTGTAAAGCTCTGTCCCTGTACTTTCAGGAGTGTGGTTCTTGCATTGCTGTGATGTTGAGGAGTCTCTGTCCAGCCATACCTGGGCAGTGAGCTTTCCTGTTGAGAAAAAGGAGATTGGAGAGAAGTTCTCAGTAAATTCAGTTACATTTTTTAAAGTGCTTTGGTCTTATTTCTGCAGCTTCCAGATGTTGTGCTCAGAATGGGTTCTTCCAAGGCTTAAATAAATAAGTCTCAGAGGGGTGGGGAAGGAGGATATATTTGTTTTCCAAAGAAATTATCTTCCTTTGCAGATGACAACTGGATTGTTCCTTGGCTCAGAGTCAGAGACAGGATTTTGTGACATCCCCAAGTGGGTGCAGTTTGTCATTCAGCCTCTTCCCTGCTCCTGTGCCCCTCTCCGAGCGTGCTGCTGCCAGCTGGGATCAGAAAACAAAAACTTTGGTGCATTTTATAATTTACTTCATCTACTCTGTGCATTTTCTCCCATCCAGTGCCTTCCTCCTGCATCCCTTCACACCCCAGGGCTGGGTAGCCCTGACAGCCCTCCTGCAAGGGCTGGACACATTTTGTTCATTTATTTCTGTGTCAGGCACAAATCCCTTTGTTTAAAGCTTGTTCTAAACTTGGTGTATAAAGCAGAAACGAGATCAGGGCTATAAAAGGACATTGGATTTGGATTTTCTTGCAGGAAGGGGATTTCACTGGACTTGTGATGAGCAGGAGATGCTTGTTCTGCCAGATGTGCCTGCCTGGCACGGGATGTGATCTCTGCAGCATGGCAAGGCTAAATGGAAATGGCTCCTGAGCTCTGGCTTTAGGAGTTGGTGGGAATCTGAGGGCAAAGCTGAGTGGGAGGATGGAAAGAGATTGTTGTTAGTGGAGGGAAAGACAAGAAAAATTCAGGTCTGTGATCAATACATGTGGCTGTGGAAGGGAAGAAGCTTCCTCCAGGGCAGCTGCTGGGAGAGATCCTGCTTGATGTTGGATGTCGGGATGGGAACCCAGTAATGTGGGGTTATTCCCTCTGTTTAGCTTAGAAATGACTGATTAATCAATTAATTAATGTTGTCAAGATTGGAAAGTTCCTTGTAAGTGCTCACGTAGAACCACGGCTGCGGAAATGCAGGGGTCTGGTTTCTGTGCTCCCTTGGAGCTGGCAGAAAATCACTGCAATAATTCTGGCAGATTTATGATGCTGGGAAGTTTTATGGTCAGGAAAGCAGGGAAATAATGTTATTGGAAAGATATAACTAGGATTAGATTTCAGAGCAATGTTTGGGTATATTGCTGCTGCTGCAAAAGCTCGGAGGTGCCAATTGGAGATAATCCAGTTGCAACTTGTAGCAGACTTGCTCCATTTCTGAGCCAGTGACTGAGCCACTCAGTGCCAGGATCAGCCACAGAACACACCAAAAAATGCTGCTGGTTGTGTAAAGAAAGGGCTTTTCCTTAGGTCACCTTTGCTGATGCCACTCTCTGTAGCTCTTCACATAAACAACATCCAGTTTCCCTTCATGCCAATACAAAGAACACTCCACAATGACTCCAAGAAGGACCTAGAACCACCACCACCACCCCTCAGTTAATGGTTCTGTAATGCTTGGAGCTGCATCTGTTACTCTGAGAGCTTCAGGCTCAGTCACCAGCCCCAGGTTTGGGATTGTGGTCCCTGTGTGCTGGACATGGTGGGTTTTGGGATGTCCTGTCCAATCCTGTGGGTTTGGAAGCTCAGGCACCTTCAGTTTATTTCTGTTGTGTTCACAGCAGGGCTGGGGGAGTGGTGGCCACTTTTTGCACCTCTCCAAAATGGTCGTGGTAAATACAAATTCATACAATTACAGAGTCGTTGAGGTTGGAAAAGACCTTTAAGATCATTGAGTGCAGCCATTGCCTCAGCACTGCCCAGGCCAGCATTAACCCCTGTCCCCAAATGTCACATCCATGTGGCTTTTAAACACTTCCTGGGCTGGGGACTCCACCACTGCCCTGGGCAGCCTGTGAAGGGAAAAGCTGTTCTTATGGCTTTGCTGCTCCAGGAGTTTTAAGCTTCTGAGGGGGTCTCAATTCAGGTTCGTTGGGCTCTAATGGAGCTTAATGAAGTCAATTGACAATTTCTCTGTTTTTCCGCCTCCTTTGCCAGGTAACTTCATCAGGAAGGAGGGGCAGGAAGCTGTGTCCCAGTCTGGGGAGGCTTTGGTGGGACACGCAGCAGAGCTCTGCAGCAGCCATGGCCTTAACCCTTCTTTAACCAAAGGAAGCAGCATCTTTTCAGCATTCAGGGAGATCTTCATCCTGCTGAGTCAATCAGGAGGAGATGGGGGCTGGTGAGGCTGAATGCCTGAGCTGGATTCCTCTTCAAATGCAGCTTCCCTTTTGAAGCTGACATGAATTTTGGAGGTCGTTGAGCTGCAGCCTTGCCTGGCTGCCCCCTTAGCCATGGTCTGTAAAACCAGTGCCCTTCTGGCAGCTCCCAGGCTGGGGTTGTTCTTTCAAACACAGGCAGGACCCTATTGATGTGTCAAACATGGCTCGTGGGGAAAATACTGGTGCACAAAATATTGGTTTTTGTACTGATGGTGTTTCCTTCAGCCCCTGCCCTGAGCAGGGAGGACAGGCTGCCTTCCTGCTGGCACTTTGATCTGGGCTGTCCTGCTGCTTTCTGTGCCTTCCCCCTGAGCCAGGTCTGATCCCAGCTCTGGCAGCACGTGCAGGGCTGGCACGTGCTCGGCTCGCAGGGGAATTTTCTTTTTATCAGTTCTGCTCTGGCCTTCGTGCATTTCAGTCACATGCCAGCAGCACTTCCCCAGGGGATGAAAGCAAAGGCTCATTTCAGCAGCAGGAATTTTCCTGCAAGGCCTTCTGGCAGAAAGGCTGAGCTCTCTGTGTGTGCAGGGCTGTTGATATTTAGGGAAGCAGGTCTCCAACCCTACAACTCCTCTCCCTGCTTTGTAATAATTTCTTTCCCAAAATCACAGAATATCTCAAGCTGGAAGGGACCCATAAGGATCATTGAGTTCAACCCCTGTCCCTGCCCAGACCCCCAACAATCCCAGCCTGGGCATCCCTGGCAGCGCTGCCCAAACGCTCCTGGAGCTCTGGCAGCCTCGGGGCCGTGCCCATTCCCTGGGGAGCCTGGGCAGTGCCCAGCACCCTCTGGGGGAAGAACCTGTCCCTGTATCCAACCTAAACCACCCTGACACAGCTCCAGCCTTTCCCTGGCTCCTGTCCCTGCCCCAGAGCAGAGATCAGAGCTGTCCCTATTCTTCCCTTCACAAGGAACCTGATACTGCAGTGAGGTCTCCCCTCAGTCTCCTCTTGCCCAGCTGACCAGACCAAGTGACCTCTTTGTGACCAGGAGCAGTGAAGAAGGAATGGTGCTTGGAGTTGAGCCAGCACAGCTTCTGGGGGCTCCTTCAGCACAGGGATCAGGATTTGGGGAGTGCACAAAGCAGCTCCTGGGGCAGCTTGATGCCCAGTGCAGCTCCTGCTTTGCCTTGCTCAGCTCAGGCTGAGGCAGTGGCAGAGCTGAGTCCTGAGCCTGGCTCTGGCCTGCAGCTCCTCCTCGAGCTGGGTGATGCTGGTTCAGCTCTCTCTGCAAAGGGCATTGATGCATCAGGCCTGTCCTGGGCTGGGAGTGCAAAAGAGTTTGTGTTCAGATCCTGACTGCACTTCCTGGGCACATCTTTGGATTCTGCTAGAAATTATTTGAAAGTCATCTTGTAGGTCACTTGTCACTGTCCTGGGTCAGTGTTAGTCCTGGCAGGGCAGGTGCTCCATCCAGCTGCTCCTTCAGGCAGCTTTAGGGTGAAGGAAGCTCCTTGTGCAGCTCCAGGGACACTCTGTGTATGCACCCCCTCTCTGGGGTGCTGCTTCCTCCCCCGTGACAGCACTCCCCTGTCCCCGTGACAGCACTCCCCTGTCCCCGTGACAGCACTCCCCTGTCCCTGTGACAGCACTCCCCTGTCCCTGTGACAGCACTGCCCTGTCCCTTTGCTCTGCACTGAGCGACATTCAGCCCTGTGTCACCCGGGAGGTTTTCCCTGTCCCCAGGTTGTCACTGCTGTGCAGGTACAGCACTGGCACAAGCATCTCCCTTTGTTCTCCTCTTGCCCAACACTTGTATTTCCGCGTTTCCTTAAACCAGGACATGTCCCCTGTGAAATTGGCCCTGGTATTACAAGAAGTGCACAATCCCTGGAGTTTTTTTCTGCACTAGTCCTCTGGCTGTTAACATGGATCTTGCTCCTGGCTTCAATTTCTTTTCCTCTCCAGTTTGCAGCTGCCCACTGCAGCTCTGTGGAAGCCCAGGGATGCTGTCAGAGGGGATGGGAGTGCCTGGCAGGGCACCAGCACATGCTTCCCTTGGCAGCCTGCCCATGTTTGTGGAGCTGGGAAGGAGTGCCCAGGAGAGAATCGACTGCAAGGAGATGTTGAGAAGTCCCACACAGTAACCTTGCTGGGGCAGTGATGGCTAAAGTTGTAGGGAGAAGGGGAAAAGAATCCCCATTTCTGTCTTTCAGGAGGTTGGTACCTGGAGAAAAGGGGGGACTCGGGCACATTTGCCTTTTTTCAGGATTTAGTTTGCAAATTCCAGGAATGTTCCTGCTTGGGGTGTTGGAGCTGGAAGAATCAGCTTTGTGGTTGTGTATAAATGTATAAATTTAGCCAGGCAGCTCATGGGAGGTCCCTTTACAAGCAAGGGAAGGACTTTGATTCCCATCTTGCTTTGGGATCAGTGAATCTGTTGGAGATCTGTGGCTGTCACACTTTAGTGGGATATTGGCAGGAACTCTGTGGATTCATGAGGAGGGGATGACTTGCCAATAAAAGCAGTAATGATCTTTTGTTATTCATTCAAAGGCATCATGCAGCAAAGTAGGAACAAATCCAGAGTGCTCACATCAAATCCCTTGTATTTATGGATGTGTGAATCAAGAGAAGCAGTTAAAGGGAGAGAATCCAGTCTGGAGCTGCTCATGGCCTGTTTAAAATTGTCCTGCAAGGAAAGTACTTCACATGGCCTAAAGAAAGCACCTAGTGTGGGCAGGAGGTGTAGGGAAAGGTCTGTTCCTTGGGGGAATACTGGGATGTAGGGAAAGGTCTGTTCCTTTGGGGGAACATCAGGGCTGAGGCAATGGGAGGTGCCAGGCACGAGCAGCAGAGTGCAAAAATAGCTGCACTCTAAAAGCCTAAAAACAATGGGCAGCATAAAAGTATAATTCCTTTAACTCAGGGCATCTTGTGGGAAGAAGCAGTAGGAGAAGAGGGGGATTTGGAGAGGGAAGGGAAATGAGCCATTTTCTGCTCTTGGATTGCAGCAGCACAGATCTGTCACTGAAGTCATTTACACCCTGTGTCACCACGAACCTGTCCCAAAGCATTTCAGCAGCTGGAGGGGATTTATTTGGATGGAAAGAATGTGTTCAGCATAGCTTGGCCAAATGACACCTACGGTGGACTTGGCAGCTGTTAGCAAGTATTTATAGGATGTAAACAGCAAGGGGAAGGAGGATGGAAATAGAGCAAACTGTGGGGGACAGAAAATGGGATGAAAATGGGAAAAGGAAGATTTTTTTTAAATTTTTTTTACTGCTTTGTGGCTCAGACTGCAAAATATCCATCCAGGTAGGATGAACTGATCAAAATGCTTCATATTCATTGGACAAAGCATCTGAAAGAAGAGGCTGCAGATTTGGACAGCTTGGAAAGCCTCCACTGCAGTGTTCTGTGGTTCTGGAATGGAGATCCCTCTCCCACTAGGGGATAAAAGATCAGATTTGATCAGATGTTCATAGGACCAGATCAAATGTTCCACCTCTGCTCTCTCATTTCTGATGGTGGGGAGCAGCCACTGCCTCAGATAGGAGTGTTTGCAGCACTTAGCAGCTTCTGAGCCTCCTGAACACCAGCTTGCACCTCCCATTTGTCACGTTGAGTAGCCACTGACAGCCTGGTACCTTTGATTCATCCTTTCCACATTTAAGTCCATTTGTGATTTGACCTCTCCAGCATGTGGTAACAGTGGCTTCCCCAGTCTGTGCTCTACGTACACCTGTCTGCAAATTCTTTCCTTTCCATTAAAATCTCTGCATGGTGATATCATTGCTGACCCTGCACGTTTCCCATCAGTCAGGATCTTCTGCAGTCAGTGATTCAAGTTTGGTTTCTCCTCATGTGAGGTCCATTCTGTGCTTCTCTCTGTCATTTTTCAGTTCTGCTCTTGTTTTGGGTGAGAAGTCTGAGCTTTGCTCGCAGTTTTCCAAAGGCTGGCCCATCCTGGATGTGTGTCCTTATGTCTTCTGTTTTATTCTGGTTTCTTTGATTTGCCATTTGAATTTGTACTGAGCAGTAGGTTAATATTTTTCAGGGAATATCCCCAGGGGTTCCCAAATCCATGTGAGCAGAGCTGGATAAAACCTGGTTGCTGTAGGGGCATTGCTGCTTCTATTTTCCTCTTGTCCCATCAGCACTGAGGTTCGTCTGTTGTTTATCCCTGACTCCATTGTTGCTCAGAATTCCTTCTGCACTTGAAATCAAGTCTCCTTGTCTTCCTCAAAAGTCGCCTCCTCATCTGCCCCTCTCCTGGGTCTGTGTGCAGACTCAACCTCTGCCTTCTCATCACTGTTTGTCTCTGCTTGCTTTTGTTTCCACCTTCAAATTCATTATTAATCCATGTGGTGCCCCCTCCCAATTCCCTAGGCTGGCTCAGTTTCTGTGGAGAATCACTGGAAAAGAAACTTGTGGGAAGGGCTGTGACCTCCAGCCTCTCCTGGCTGCTCTGGAAGGACCCCAGCAGCCTCTGCTCCCTCAAATCCACGCTGATGTTCCCCTTGCCCATCCACCAGCTCAGCTCTTGGCTGCCTCCATCTCCCTGCCTTTCCCACTGATCCAGGCTGCGTGGTCGTGTTCCCTGGGATCCTCTGGGAGTCTCTTGGAAGATTCCTGCATTCATAATGTTTGTTCCTGGCACCGGGGTTTGTTTAGTAAGAGATTGGCAGCTCAGCTGGCGCGGGCTCGGCTTCCTTAGAAGGCGCCATTCATCACCAGCCTTTGCACTCCTTCAATGACTGTTTGGCTGACAGTGCCTTTGCTGTTCCTCTCCCTCCCTGGCACAGGGGCTGCTCCCAGGTGGGCATGATCCGGGCGCTGATCGAGGCTGGCATTCCCGTGGACATGATCGGGGGCACGTCCATCGGCGCCTTCATGAGCGCCCTGTACGCCGAGGAGCGCAGCTACAACCAGATGAGGATCAAAGCTCGCCAGTGGGCCATGGTAAGCACTGGGAATGCTGGGCTCCATCTACCTGGAATGCTGGGTTCCCTCCACTGGAAGTGCTGAATTCCCTCCCCTGAGAATGCAGAGTTCCTCCACCGGGAATGCTGAGTTCCTTCCTTGGATGGAGCAAGTCCCAGGTACAGCAGGGCACAAGCAACACCCAGGAAGGTGCAGCCTCCTGAAATTCAGTGTCTGTGGCACTGAACAAGCCCTGCCTGGCAGTGATGGATCACCTGGGAAAGCTGCTCCATGCCCAAGGAGTCAGGAGGGAGTTGTCTGGCTTAGCTCAGCACAAATCCTGGTCATGCTGTCAAGACACAGTGGTGATGTTTGAGTGTGCTCACCTGTGCTTATCTTTGTTTTATCTTCTCTTTTTATGTGCTGGGGCCTGTTTCCTTGCCAGCTCTCAACAAATGTGTTTCTCTTTTGTGTAATTCTCTCTCTTTCTCACATGCTGTCATGTGTCAGTGGAACTGAGTGACAGAGGTAATCCTTCTCTAAACAACTCCCAAATGTCTCATTCCTGGTCCTGCCTGTGCACTCCACAGCACTGGGACTCTGGGTCAGGAGGAATTCCTAACTTTCAATATTTAGTACAAACAAAAAACTTATTTTCAGAGTTAACCCGAGTTTTAGGAAGGTTGTTTTAAGTAGTGACTTCAGCAGGTGAGTTTATTTATCATGGAATTAAAGGTTGGTTTGGCTTGAAAGGGATCTTAGAGATCATCTCATTCCAACCCCTGCCATGGGCAGGGACACCTTCCACAATCCCAGGTTTTTCCAAGCCCCCTCCAACCTGGCCTTGGTTTTATTTATTGATCAGCCGTTGGATAAAAACTGTCCCAGGTGACACTGGTTCAGACTGACTGAAGGTGAGGGTTATTTTTGAAGTTTGCTGGTTGCAACTTTGTCTCCCTCACATCAAAACCAGATTTTCCTGTAGATTTTCTCACTGAAAACGAAGTGACAGAAAGAATTTTATTAATATCCTTAGGTCTTGGGTTTCAGGGGGAAATAGGAGCCTGTCGTTGGCACATGGGCACTGTTTATGTCCCCCAGGGATCTTCTAATCTGCCATGGCTTTGGAACAAAAACTGTCTTGGAAGCTGGATTGTCTGAGGCATTAAAATCCAGATTGAGGCCCTGAGGTGTTTGTGCTGTCCTGGTGGGACTGATTCACCTCCCCATCACTGCTTGCCAGAAAAATATGGATTTTTATGCTTTTTATTTAAGAACTGCCTGTGCCTGGCTGGCTTGGGAAGCACCCAAAACATAAACTGTTTATGATCCCAAGCAGTTTGCTGGAATCACAAACCTAGGGGGGAGGCTCAAGATTAAAGACATAAAACCAACTGCCCTGAATTGTGTCAGACATCCCTTTAACCTTGTTCTCTCTTTCCAGCCTTGCTCACTGCCAGGTGCTTCCAGGGCAGCATCTGAGTGGGTGCTGATGCCTCCCTGCAGTGCTTTCCCTGCCCCCAGCACTCTGGGGCTCTTTGCCCTCTGCCCCAGCTCTTGGTTGAGCTACAGCCACAGAATTTTCTTCTGTGCAGTTTGTCCAGAGGATTCTCTTCTTGTTTGTAAGATCTCCCCTGTGCAGAGGATGAGGCAAAGCTGGAGATGTTTCCTGGGCTTTTCAGGACTGTGTTCCAGTTCTGGAACTTTTCCCAGGAATAGTTAGAGATGAAATTAAGGCATTTTATCTGTTGATTAACTTTTGAGCACAAATTGCAAAGCTCAGAGAATGTTTCACAGGGTAAAAGGCAATTTTTGGCCCAGCCTGGGGCTGTTCCAGGTGTTGGTGCAAATAAATAGTGGGAGAGGTGACTGACCTCTGTTAGAGCAAACATTTCATCTTATTAATGAAGACTGGATTTTCCTGAGGGCTTCCAAGAGTGTTCTTGCAGTTCCATGTCCAACCCAGAAATTGCTCAAGGGTTTGAGGAGGATAAAAGCAAAGCCTGCTCTGTTGGAGGCCCTTCCCACTGGTGCCAGCAGTGTCCAGCAGCAGGGCTGCAAACTGAGGAGAGCCATGAAATCCCCTCTCCAAGATCACACTGAATGCACAGAGAGTTTGGGGATTAGAAGTCTTTTCTCAGTGTCTGAGATAACATCTGAGGTGTTGATGGTGTTCATACTGAGCAGGGAGAGGGGAAAGGAGCCCCAGTGTGTGGGAAACAGCCAGGAGGTTTCTCGGGGGTTCCTAGAAGATCCACTCCAAGGAGCTGAGTGTGAGAGAAGCTGAAACATCCCCCAGATAACCGCAAATTCCCATGTCCCAAATGGGACCTTTCCTGCTGTCCCCAGAGCAGCCTCAGTGGTGGCTGAGCAGATGCTCCTTCCTCAGCCAGGGCAGAAAGGCTTTGGAGCATTCCCTGCTCCAGGAGCTGCTGATCCTGATCCTGCTCCTCTGGAGCTGAGCTTGTGCTGCTCAAGGTCATTGCTGAGTGCAGCCTGGGGGCACCTGGGGAATGTCTTCCTTGGGAGAGATTAGTTAACTCTGAGCTTCCCTTATGTATCTTCTGAATCCATCAGACTGAATGCTGTTTGTCCTGCTGTTACTTCTCTTTGTGGTATTTTTAGAAGCTGGCATATCTCTAGTTGTACACTTGGTGCTGGGAGAAGGTATATTTTTAATGGGATGTGTTTTCTGCACCTAATGAAGCAGCAAAGGAATAAATGACTCTTGTCAAAATACACGGGGAAATATGAGAATTCCCAGTCAGATTAGTTACTGTTTGTTGTCTCTGTGTGTCTTCTGCACCTCTATTTAACCAGCAAAGCAAACCAGCCAAAGCTTTTGTGTTTGCAGATTGTTTGGGTTTTTTTAATTGGAGGATTAATATCTCAAAGTAGAAATATTTCACAAAGAATGGAATATTCTTTGAAAGCAATCTGGTTATAGGTATGTGTGGGGCTAAAAAGCTGTTCCTGATGGGAATGAGGGCTGGCTGGGCGGGACACTGCCATCATTTGCTGCCTGTCACTGTCTGGTGGCACTGACAGCTCAGATAAATGTGGGGGTTCTGCCCATGGAGTCAGGAGGTTCTGTCTCTGACCCTGCTCTCTTTGTCCATTGGGAGTTCCTGTGCTTTAATGAGCTGATCTGACCAGAAATTAGTCCTGTTTGTTTTTTCCCTGTCATGCAAATTCTCATCCAGGCCTGAGTTATATTTTTTATTTTATTTATTTAACATTTTTTTCTGGGTGAATTCCTTTCCTTGTTTTATTGCAGCTTTACGGGTGAATGCTGAGATGGCACTGCATTCTTTTGAGTAGTTTAAAAATATTGGACCTGATTGAAATTTTTGTTACTGCATAAGTTTTCCCATAACCTTGGGGTTTTTTATGGTCAGGAGCATTGAAAAATCCTGGGATTATACTGACTTTTCACATCAGTTTGTCACAATTCTGCATCAAAGAACAAAAGATGATGAAAATGCCTCTTGTCCATCATCACGTGTCTTCACTCTTGTCCTTCTGCTCTGTGAGCTGAACCTTGTCTCTTCCTTGCTAAAGATTTTTGTACTCCAGGGTCACTTAAATTATTTTAGGATTGAAAGTCTTTGTAAAAAGAGAGCTCACCTGGCAGCAGTGCTGTGGAAATGAAAGTTCATGAGAAGATAATGAAAAATTGGGCAGGAATTGTTCCCTGGGAGGGTGGGCAGGCCCTGGCACAGGGTGCCCAGAGAAGCTGTGGCTGCCCCTGGATCCCTGGCAGTGCCCAAGGCCAGGCTGGACACTGGGGCTTGGAGCAGCCTGGGACAGTGGGAGGTGTCCCTGCCCTTGGCAGTAGTGGGACTGGGTGGGATTTAAGCTCCCTTCCAACCCAAACCAGTCTGGGATTCCATGACCTGCAAACCCTGCAGAGCTGGCTCAGAGTTGGGCTTCCCATCCTGGTGGTGCCAGGGGATGAATCTCTTGGAACTGCTGGAGCTGATCCCAGAGCTCCTGAGAGGAAGTGGAGCAGGAGCCAGAAGTCTCTGTCTGCCTCTCCAGAGGGTTATCTTTAACTGGATTTATCTGGGGAACAGGAGGTGGTTCAGCTATTCCTGGAAGGCTGAGGGAGGCTGTTGGCCATCAGAATCAGCTAAAGGACATCTTCCAGCTCTGAGAAATGAGAATATTAAGAAGTAACTGTTAATTAGAAGTACTTTGTCCATGTGCAAGATCACTGTCAGGATCAGGAGAAATGGAGAGGCTCAGCATTATAAATCCCATTTGCAATAAGGGAAGCCCTATGGCTGGTGCTGAGTGGGAGAGATTTTTCTTCAGTATTAAATAAAGGGCTCTTTGTAGCTGCCTCTTCCCCTGATTTAATCATTCTGAAGAGCCCTGATCCCTATTTTAGGTGCAGCACTAATTCCATCTCCCTCTGAAGCTGTGGGTAGCAGTCTATAGTTAGGTTGGCACACTGTCCTCATCACATCAAACCCAGAGTGGAGATGTGAATGAAGCATCTTTGGGTTTGTGCTCAGCCTTTTACATTCCCCCACATTTCCTCTTCCCATCCTTGTTCTTAATGATCTTTTTTTATCCTTGCACTCGTGTTCTCTGGGCAGGTCCCTGATGGGAATTTGAAAGCAGCTGGACATGGCAATGTAAGGCTGATCCTGCTGCTCTTCAGAGCACTGCAAGAGCAAAGCCAAGGCCAGATGTTGCTCACAGCTGCTTCAACAGCTGGCAAGTTTGAGGCTGTTCCATGTGTGTGCCTGGGAAGGATGCCCTGATCTCTGGGAAGTTGTTTGTTAAATTACAGAGAACGTGTAGAGAGAGAAAATATTTCATCTCATGGAAATACTTCATCCAGTGAAACCCTGTTTAATTTGAAAGGAATTAATTGGGTTTTGTGGTCTTCTTTTACATTTTAACTATGATTTAATATATTAAGCACTGAATTTTGTTAAGTTTATTAGGATTTGGCAGCAATAGCCTGGTTATGGACAAATACTATGGCCATAATGCCATAAAATGTAGGGATTCTCATCATTTTCTCTTGTAGGTTAGTACATAGCTGAAATAATGCTGTTGAAATGGAGGAAAAAAGGAATCCATGAAAGCTTAATTCCAGGATCTGTATGGTAGAAGGGTTGGGCAGGGACCTGTAGTGCTTTCAGAAACCTGATGTGGTTTGGTTTCCCTGCCTGGTGCAGAGTCTGCAGCAGTTTAACTGGGAATGCCAAGTAATGGATCCTGCTCCACAGAAAGTGTTTAAAGCTCTTTGACTGAACATTGTTGCAGTTCCAGAGAACCCCAGACAGGATTTTCTAAGAGCTTCCACTGAGGCAGAGAAAAGCTTTTAAGTCTGGGAGAAAAAATTAGGTGTGATCCCCAAATGAGAGGAGATGGATGAAGGAATTCCTCTACCATGGATTTATGGTTTCCTTCCCACACCACTGAACCACACAGGTGCTGTGGGAAGGATGGTGAAGGGGAAGACAAGTCATAACATCTTTTTTTTTAATTAAAAAATTACAAAGGATGGAGCTTTAAAAAAAATTGTAAAGGGTGGAGCTGCACCATCCATGGCCTTTGAGACCTGTGCTGGGCACGCTGCTGTGGGGCTGATTTGGGGGCACAGGGGGAGCAGTGCTCGTTCTTGCAGAGCTTTATTGCAGGGCTTGCTGCTGCTTTGGGGTTTACTAAATGTAAATTTATCACACAAGGAGCTCCTGGTTGTAGATTTCTGTCCCCTCAACACTTCCTGCACTTGTGATGCTTCCAGCATGTCAGCCCCAAGCTCTGGAATGTGATGTCTCTGGAATTGCAGCCTTTAATGCACACATTCCTATGGATCCTGGCCTGTATTTACCTTTGAAATGCCTTTCTCTTTTTCTTTTTAGGTGATGAATTCGGTGTTTAAGACTATTCTAGACTTGACATACCCAATAACCTCTATGTTTTCTGGAGCAGCCTTTAACAAAAGCATCAACAACATCTTCAAAGACAAGCAGATCGAGGTGGGTTGTTTATTCACCTTATGGACAGGAAATTATGTCCCTGTGTTCTGTTGGAGCAGAAACAGCTTTTTTTGCCATGCTAATAAAGAAATCTGGAGCTGTTGGGTGACTCAAAACGTGGTGAAGCTGAATGTGGTGGTGCATGACTGCAGTAAAGAGCCTGTCTGTTCTTTTTGGTGGATTTAGAAAACACAAACTGGATTATTTGTA
The DNA here is from genome assembly GCA_034509425.1 of Eopsaltria australis. NCBI lineage: Eukaryota > Metazoa > Chordata > Aves > Passeriformes > Petroicidae > Eopsaltria > Eopsaltria australis. Next base: position 119,972 of record JAVTVJ010000183.1, read on the forward strand.
GCTATTTCAGTTTGACAAAGGGAGCCCATTGTCTGAGAGAAGAAGTGAAAATTGTGACACCGAAGAAGAACACCTGAGATTGCCTCATCATTATTTTTCTACAAATCAGGTCTCAGAGACCTTCAGGGCACACCAGAGAAGTGCTTGAATGGGGTTGCAATGGGTTTGGCTTTTTTGAATTCTAGTTTGGAAGCTGGAGTGAGTTTTTTCTGAGCAGCCTACTGAAAACTGCAGCAATGGCAGAGTCCTTCATGTCCTGCTTTGCATCTGGGGACCTTTTTGTAGTTGCTGGGTGTTGTGTGGCTCACACCTGAGCCAAGAGCCACCTTTGGAATCCACCTCTCCTCCATCCCTCAGTAGCAGCAGATTGTAAAGCACTTCATCAGTTTTGTCTTCCTACGTTACCCAGCTCAGAGAGTGTTTGGGTAGCCTTGGAATTTCACCTGATTTGCAATTTTAACCAAATTATTCCTGTGTTTGCATCCTTGTGATGAAAGATCATGTAGCAAATTAACACTGTATATACTTTAAATATATTTGGTAGAAATAATCCAAAACATTCCCTACCTAAATGCAAGTATGAAAGCAAGTGATTAATCATCATGTGGCTTAAAATAGCAGTTTGCTGTGCAGGGGGGATGGTGCTGGAGCCAGGTTTGAGAGAATCACAGAATCATCAAGGTTGGAAAAGGCCTCTGAGATCCCTGAGTCCAACAATTCCCCCAGCACTGACAAGGTCACCACTGACCCTTGTCCCCAGGTGCCACATCCACATGGCTTCGAGCACTTCCAGTGACTCCACCACTTCCCTGGGCAGCTGTTCCAATGCCTGACCACCCTTTCCATGAAGGAATTTTTCCTGCTATCCAACCTAAACCTCCCCTGGTGCAACTTGAGGCCGTTTCTGTCTATCCCTGCTTTGGATTCCAGCAGGTTCATTGGACTTCCTTTTTCAGATGCAGCAGATTCCTTGCTTAAGGATTTCAACAGCTGTAGTTGCATATTCTGGTCTTCCCTTGCAGTCACAGGAAGGTTTTGTGCAAGAGAAATCCCAACAGCATCATCTCTGTGCATGTGTGCTGACCATCACAGCCCCTCGGTCCATGCCCAGGGTTTCCTCATGTGGGAAGAATTCCCTCAGATAAATATGGGAAAATGTTGTGTGGCTTAGCCAGGAGAGAGGGAGTTACTCCTTCATTGCAATTCCCACTCTCAGTGTGGGGTAACCAGTCCTGGAACTGGGAGCTGCCCCAGGATAAAGGGAGACTGAGAAAGGAACAGGAGCTGAGTTAGGAACCTTGAAAAAATATTTTCTCAAAGCATTTAAAGCATCCAAACTGCAAACATCCATCTTTTCTCTCTAGCTGGGGTGGGTAGCAATGATTTCCAACTGGAAATTCCTATCAGTAAAAATTAATTACAGCCTTACAAGCAGAGGTTGTGTTTGGGTGCTTGGCCACAACTGTTCCTTCCTGGGAGGATCTGCAGTGATCCCAGGAAAAGCTGGGAACTTCCTATCCAAGGGGCTGACCCTTGTGGCTCTAGAAAAGTTTAAAATTCAGAAGCTCTGGGCCAGATCTTCCTTTTTGCTGCTGTGGCTGTGAGGTGACCCCCCTGTGCTTCCCACACGAGTCCTCACCCCTCTCCCCCATGGGAGGCAGGAGCTCTTACACTGAGCTGTTATTTCTGCCACTGAAAGGGAGGTTTCCATTTTCTCTGAGATTTGCTCTCTGCCAACCCTTGGAACGTGGGTGTCTCCTGATTGCCAGCACTGCTGCTCTTGTGGGGGCTCTGGTGACAAAAACCCCGTCACTGCTTCCAGCCACAGGCACTTCCCCCAAGCTGGGATCATCCACGTGAGTCCCTCAGGGAGCACACCCAGGATGGGGCACTTGGACACACAAACCCAGGCCAGGGGGCTTGTAAGAAATTTCTCAAGAAATTAGAGGTGTATTCCTCTCAAATTCCCCATCCTTCTGGGAGAACATCAGCCTCTGGAGTTCTTATTCTCCTGCCAGAATTCTCGCCTCATGCCACAACACCCTTGTAAATCATCTCAGCTGGGGGTTCAGGTGTGAGGAATCAGACAAGACTTTTATTAAGTCCTGTTTCAGACCTGAATGATGCTCTGTTCCCCAGCCAGTGGAACAATCCCTGAGCACTGAGGTTTTATTGCTGTGTGGGAGGGCTTGGGTTACTTTGCTTTGTGCAGGTGTTTGCAGAAACATGAAAGGAGGTGTCAGAGAGGCTTCTTTTCCCATTCCCCTGGTTTTCCTTAATATGTGCTTGATGCACTGAGACTTGCAGTCACCAGAATATCTTCAGCAGGGAGAGGCAGCCCAATTTTCCTGTGATCACACCTGATTCATCCACTTTCCTTCGGCATTTTCACTGGGGTTGTGATACTGGTGCAGCCCTTCCCAGTCTGCAGCTTTGCAGAGCTGCTGAAAGAATAAACTCACCAGAAAAACCCCTGCTTCTTGGCAGTGCAGAATTTCAGCTTGAGCAGCACAGAAATCACATCAGGAGTTGCAGCCTGACCAGTGAGGGAGGGCTTCCAGCTCCAGTGGTCCTGGAGTCCAAGCCTGTGTTTGGTTTGAGTTTAAGGCCTATCAGAGCTGTGCTGGAGAAGGCCCAGACACTGTGTCCAGTGACCAAAGGCTGCCTGGGAAAGCAGCTTTTCCTCTCCAGCCTTGATTCAGCTTTTCTGATTGACAGAGCAGCATCAGCTGTTCCCTGGGCACCAGCTCACTTTACTCAGACAAGTCCTCCTGCTTCCCCTTGGCAGCTGCCATTTCACCAGGCACCATGGAAACTTTCCATAACTCTCCTCTCTCCAGCAGAGCCCTGCACACTTGGGGGGTCACCTTCCTTTCCCTTTGCTGTTTCCAGCTGGTGGGAGGTGAGACACAGCTGAAATCAGGAGAGCTTCCCCTGGCAGGAGCAGGGCTGGGTGCTCTGCTCTGGCACCATTGGATAAACTCTTAAAGCTCTTGGCTTGGCCATTCTTTTTGTGTCTCACCCTCCTTCTGTTTCACACTCCCCACTCTGTGTTACCCTGCAGGGTCTCAGGTTATCTCTAGAATCTTCTTGGAGATCTCCTTTGTTCCTGTAGCCAGTGCTCCAGACTTTGGTGTTGTCCTCTTTGATTCCAGAAAATGCTGGGTCTGCATTTCCTGCTGAAGTGGTGACCCCTGGCTCCATCACCAGGAGGTACAAATTGACCATTGTTCAGTCAAGAGGCCATGGATCATGTTCTCCATGTCCTCCAGTGGTCCCTTGGGATGGGGGTGACCATCAGACCCCCACCCTTCACCTGAAATTGAAATAAAGCCACCCTGCAGAAGGTGACTCTGGTTTGTGTGAGGAGCTCTCTGTGCTGCCTCTGCACACTCTGCTGGAACAGGGGCTTCTTGCTATTGCAAAAAGGATGTGAGGATTTTTGTGTGCCTTGGTTCTGAATGAATTGTTTGCATGAGAGACAAATTTAGGAATTTAACCACAGGACTGAGTGGTTTTTCTCCATCCATGCGGGTGTGTGTCTGTAGCTCTGTCTGGTGAGGTGCAGAGGTTGTTGCCCTGCTGTGTGTGAGGCACAGGGTGTGATCAAGTGCAAGGTCACAGATTCAGTGAAATTGGGGCTCCTCTGTTGCAGGATCTGTGGATTCCTTACTTCACCATCACCACTGACATCACTGCCTCGGCCATGAGGGTGCACAGGGATGGTGAGTGTGGACACGGCCTCTCCAGGCCTTAAATCCCCATGTGACACTTCAGGGTCACCCCTTCCTTACTCCTGGAATTTGTCTCACCCTTGAAATTTGTCTTTCCTTTTTTTTCTCCCTTCTCTGTTGCTTGCTGAGCACCAAGCTGTGGCTGTACACAGATAATAAGGGACAGGGCTGCTGGGAAGGAATTAAATGAGATGCTGCATTCACTGTTTGAGGAGAAAATGGGTCCATTGGCACCTTTCTGTGTCCTTAAAGTGAAGTGCAGGTGTTTCAGCCATAAATCAGACTCAAAGCAACTGAAACCTGTGACAATTCAGATTCCCCTAAATGAAGCTGTCTTCCCCCAGAGCAGACTCTGCCTGAAGCAGGGGCTGCCTCAGGCTCTCATTTGTGGTCAGTCCTTTCTGTTTCTCACTGAGTGAAGAGGGAAGGAGGGTCTGAGGTGCCTGGGCTGTGTCCCTGTGGGACGCTGCCTTTGCCTTTTGTCTGTCTGGGGTAACAGGGCAGTGACTCAGCCTGCAAGGGAGGCCTCCAGGTGCCCCAGATATTCCTGGGGGGAGCTGCAGCCTTTGCTGCCACATCTCTGATGTTTGTCCTTGGGCTGGCACAGGTCACTCTGTCCATTCCTGCCATTCCATGGGGGGTTATGGAGCTGCTGAGGGACTCTGGGCTTTGATCAGGGCAGCTAAAACAAGCAGAAAAAGGATTAACCCGTCTCTGAAGTTTTGAATTCCCATTCCACAGCAGGTTAAGCCAGTTGAGGTCAGGAAACTCACTCCAGCCAGCTGCTTGTCCCTGTGAAACTTTAATGTCAGGATAGGAATCAGCTGGAGAATGGTTACAGTTGTCTTCACTGAATGGAGATAAATTAAGTTCCCAGCTGCTGCCATTTCCCATCTTGGTTTGATCTGTGAGGTGTAACACACATCAGCAGTTTCCTTGGGTGGAAGTTCCACTAAAACTATTTATAATAACCCCCAAATGTGCCAGCATTAACCTGTGCTAACAGCAGGAGTGCTGGGCTTGTAATTAGAGGCAGAGCTGTTATCTGTTTTAAAAAGAAAACACACAAAAAAAATCAATTCCCAGGGAATTTGCTGGGAAGAGTTGCTGTTGGAAGCACCCAGCAGTTAATTACTGAGCAGTGAGTTAACACTGCAAGGCTCACTTATTGCTGGTGTTTTAAAGATTCACTTCTCAGGCACAGCCTCTTGGCCTGTGGAAATGCATTGTCTCCCCAGTTTGGCTGATGCAAATGTTAAGAGAAAAATCAGTGTCTAAGAGCCTTAAAGCAGAATGTTTTACAGGAAACATGTCCAATCAATTTCTACTTCACTAAACTTTGTTTCTAACAGCTTAAAGGATTATAACTGTTCCTTACAGCACCAACAGAAATGGCCCAAGAGAAGATAATGATCCCCAGCAGGCATTTGCAGTGGCTTCACAAGTGAAAATGTGTGCTTGTTGCAGAGGAGGGAAAACAGAATTTTGGGGGGTTCTACAGCTTGTATTTTTCAGGTTCAGGTCCTGCTAAAAGTCAGGGTTTTGTGGATCTCTGTAGAGCACAGTGGCTTCAGCTGCACTTGCTGTGTCCATCCCTCTGTCCTCAGGAGAAACCTTTGCCTTCCCTCCTCAGCCCCTCAAAGCCCTGGTACTCTCTGCAGCCAGGAATATGCTGAGATCTCACACAAGGCAGTAAAAATGAGGAGTGGGCTTAAAACCTTGGCTTCTGGGACTTTTGCCTGATATCTGCACAGCCTTTGTTTAATCCTAGCCAGGATCGTGGTTTAGAAAGTAATAAACTGCTTTAATAACTTCCTCACAGTGTTCTGAGGAAATTCTCTATCTCTGGATTATTTTAATGAGTGCAGCAGCCTCCACCCCCTGCGTGGCAGTAATTAATGGTGGGTTTAATTAAGTAATTAATGGTGCTGCCCTCCCTGCAGGCTCCCTGTGGAGGTATGTCCGTGCCAGCATGTCCCTGTCGGGGTACATGCCCCCTCTGTGTGACCCCAAGGATGGCCATCTCCTCATGGATGGGGGCTACATCAACAACCTGCCAGGTAGGAGCACATTCCCACAAGGAGAAATTCCCAGAACTGCCCATCCAACAGCCTGCAAGCCTTGGGCCTCTTGGTTTTTTTCTGTGAGAAATCTCACAGACACCTTTAACCCCATGCTGCTTACCTGGACTCCTTGCTCTCATTTCCTGGGTGTTTTCCTTTATCTTGGCTTTATTAACACTGGTTTTTTATGAAGCATTTCCTAATAGCCAAATTCTGAACATGCAACTCGCAGCTAATTCTGAATTATTTTAGTGCTTGCTGAAGGGAGAGAGGAGGAATCAAACCACAGGCATACAAATCTACCTTGGATTTTCTCTTCAAGCACTTATAATTAAGGAGTAATTCTGAGAGAGCAACAGCATTTGCTGCTCAGCCTGGTGTCACCTGGAGCTCGTGACAGTGGGGCAATCACAGGATCATCAGATGAGGGATGTGGGGTGTGGGATGAGCTCTGAACCACCCAGCAGGGTCCAATGGTGTGAATTCCCAGTGTTTGGGGTGTGTTTTGTGTCAGGTTTCACTGCAGTCAGGAGGGTGGGTGGCTCTGGGGGTTTTCAAGGCAGCAGAGCGCCGTGGGGTCACTGCAGTTTGTGACTGTGCTCAGGTAAAGAGGGAGGAACCTCAGGCAGAGACTCCCCATGTGAGCAACCCGAGGCATTTCCATCTTCCTCTCACAGCCTGACTTGATTTTTCCATCAGGGCTGTATTTACCTAAAACCCAGAAACAGAAACAGGAGAAAATGGGTCCCCCAGATCAGCATCTGGCACTTCTTGTGTCTGTGAGCAGAGCTGGGAATTGCAAACCAAAGCACTTCATGCACCTCCACAGCTGGAGAGGACAAAGAGCAGGCACAAGTGACACTGGGTGGGAAACACAATAGACTGAACAAGCCCAGGGAGATAAATCCAAGTTACAGAACAGATCTGATTTAAAGAAGTGTCTAAATTAAGCCTCTAAATTGGCTCTTCAGAGCTGTGGATTTCCTACGCAAAACTATTCTGGAAACTGCAACTATCTTGGACTCTGGGGGTGTGAAAGAAATATAAATTCATTCTGTGAGGTTCATGTCCTTCTCTTCCCTCCCCTGGCGCTTCCCTAAATCCTCACCCATATCCAAAGATTGCAGCTTGTCCTTTTACTGACCTTGAAGTAGGAAGTGTTGCCTCATTTCTCTCCCACTTTCAGATGTGACTCTTTCTCTTGGATTCCAGAGCTGTTCTCAGGCTGCCACCCAGCCTCTCCTTGCTGGCAGGTCCCTGTGCTGCTCCTCCCATTGTCACCTTCTCCCTGCAGGGCTGGCACTGCCACTTGTTCTCTCTGCAGGTCCCCCAGGTCTTTTTTTAGCATTAATGTGGGTTTGATGTGCTCTATCCCATTATTCTCAACATGGTGCCAGTGGCCTGGTGTTGTGTCTCCTGTCTCCTGCTGCCTCACAGGGCTTCTGGTGACCTCAGGGAGGGTCAGGTCATTCCCACTGATCTGGGGCAAAACATCCTCTGTCAGTGATGTCCCCTGGCAGTTCAGCACTGGGGACTCACCCTGGGCTCACCCAGGGCTTGGCTGGTGCAGGATTTGGGATCCCTCCCTCCCCATGGAGCCTCCCTGAGCTGCTGCAGAGTTCCTGTGGAATCATAGAATAGTTTAGGCTGAAGTTCCCTCTAAGGTTATCAAATCCAACCATTCCCCAGCACTAACCCATGTCCCCAAGTGCCACATCCACCTGGCTTTTGGATCCCTGCAGGGAGGGGCACTCGCGGTCACTTCTGTCCAGCTGCTCGCTCACAGCAGGTGTGACCTCAGGCCATTCACATGAGCCATACAGATCAATACCTGCACCTGGGAGCAGCAGCAGGGAGGCCAGGGGGGCTCTGACACCTCGTGTCCCCCAGCTGACGTGGCCAGGTCCATGGGGGCCAAGGTGGTGATCGCCATCGACGTGGGCAGCCGGGACGAGACCGACCTCACCAACTACGGCGACTGCCTGTCAGGCTGGTGGCTGCTCTGGAAGAGGTGGAACCCCCTGGCTGAGAAAGTCAAGGTACTGGGCCTGCACTGGAATGCCAGCTGGTTTTCCAGAGCTGTGGGAACAGTGGGAGAAGTGGGAAGGTTCCTGCTGTTGTTCAAGGAGTCAGTCCGTGGCAGATTTGTCATTTTGATGGATTTTTGTGCCCTCACACCCCAGGGAGGGCAGTGATGTGGGAGGGGGCTGGCAGAAACCTTTTCTTGGAGCTGCACACATTCTGATAAAGTCAGAATTTATTAAGCTTACCCATAAAAGTAGTAAATCTGTCCAGTTCGCTTTCTGTCCTGTATGTCTCTGAACTGCTGATTTAGGGAGATTTTAGCACTTGGCAGTAATTAAGTACAGCTGATAAATATGGGTCTGCAGAATATGATTTTATTATTATTATTTTCCTATAGTTGCATGTGGTCAGGCCAGCTCTGTTCCTTACTCTGCATGTCCTAAATTACCTGGCTCTGCAGCTGTCCCCCAAGTGAATATTGATTTTCATTTTTTCCTCTCAATTGCACTCCCCAGTTGGAATTGGTCCCAGTAGACCCCAGTGAAATATTCCAACTGCCCAAATGGCAACAGGCACTCATGGAAACACAGAATTCCTTCTGAACACCACAAAACACTTTTTTTTTTTTTTACTGGTAGTGGTGAAACACTGGTCAAACAGAGGGCTGGTAGAGTTTCCATCTGAGATGATCAAAACTCAGCTGGGCGTGGTCTTGGACAAGCTGCCCCAGCTGACTCTGCCTGGGCAGGAGGGATGGACTGGATGATCTCGAGGGGTCCCTGCCCACCTCAGCCATTCTGCAGGACCTCTGCCCTGGCACAGGACAGATCAGAGAACCATGGAATCACAAACTGGCTTGGGTTGGAAGGGATCTTAAAGCTCATTCAGTTCCACCCCAAGGCCCCAAGCCCTGTCCAGCCTGGCCTTGAACACTTGCAGGGATGGAGTATCACTGATTTCTGCCTTGAAGGATCACTGTGCCCCTCACCTCAGCACAGACCTTTAAGTTATAAATGTATATTTCACTATATCCTGGAATGAATGAATGAATGGTTCAAGCTTGTTGGAAGGCAATTCCCTTTCTGGTGCTGAGTGTGGGTGCTCATCCCCACTGGGACACGGCTGGAGGTGCTGCTGTGAGTGCATCACCAGGTTCCTGTGTGCCAGCTCCCTTCTTCCCCATGCTGAGCACACAGAGCACGTTCTGAAGTGTCCCTGGAGGAGCTCACTTTGTGCCTGGTGTGTGGGGCAGGTGCTGAACATGGCTGAGATCCAGACCCGCCTGGCCTACGTGTGCTGCGTGCGGCAGCTGGAGATGGTGAAGAACAGCGACTACTGCGAGTACATCCGGCCCCCCATCGACCGCTACGGCACCCTGGACTTCGGCAAGTTCGATGAGATCTGTGTAAGTGCCTCCCCTGGCAGCCCAGGGCCCCCCAGAGCTCCTCACAGCCCTGCTGCTGCTCATTAGTGCAGTAATTAGGCAGACACACTGACTTCACACAAGAGGAAAGCAGGCAAAGGCTTTGTGCAGAGAGCTTTACTAGCAGTGTCCTTCACCTTGCAGTGGTTCTTGTGTAAAGACAGCTATCACACTGAAAATTCCTTGAATACCATTACACAGACAGGATGTGTCATCACATAAACAGGAAAAAGGCTCACCACAGTGTTCCCCAATCACCTGGGTTATTGCACAGATTTTACCCATTATGGTAACAGGTAAACAATGCCCAATAATGTCACAAACTACAACCCTCACTCTCAACAGGTCCAGAAGGCCACAAACCCACAATTCTCTCTCTTTCTCAGCCCATCCCTGGTGACCTGGATGTGCTTCCATGGTCACCTTTGGGCCTAGGAAAGAGTCTCACTCTGGCCTTCCAGGCCTGCTCTTCTATCACACACACACACAGTGTAACCCTGCAGTTAGTGCTGGAGCCAGCACAGAGCGAGAGCAGTCGGTTGGCACAGAGTGAATAATTGACACTCAATAATGCTATGCGATGATATCCCAGCCGGGAGATTGGATTAGCAGCAGGAATTGAGTTTGTAATCTTGATTATATAATGACCTGTGAAGGCATCAGTTGCCTTGCTGTGGTTCATGGCAGTTCCTGCTCAGCTGAGAGCTCGTGGGTGTCCGAGCTGCTCTGGGCAGTTGGGGTTTGGCATTGCCGTGGGCTGGGGTTTGTCCTTGCTGTCCCCTCCTCCTGGGGCTTGTTGTAGCATAAAAAGGTTTGCAGGAATCTGTCAGGGAGGCCTTGAATCCTGGAAATAGGGAAACGTGAAAATACCTGCTTCTGTGAATGTCTGAGCACTTCTATAAATTAAACATCATCCACAATTCTTCTGCACCCGTCAGAGGGTCAGGAAATGGCAGCAGTGTCAGTGGAAGGGTGTTGGAAAAGTGTTGCTGCCAGGTCACACATCACTGGTGTTGTGTGTGTTTGTGTCAGAACCCAGCGTGGGCACAGCTGGCTCCAGGTGTGCAGGGAATTGTTCTGGTGACAGAATCCAGTGTTCACAGCAGGAATGTCCCTGCCCAGTGATCCTGGCTCAGTGTGTCCTGTCAAGAAAGTGATTTTACTGTCTCCTTCCATTTGCCTGTTTCAGCCATGCAGGCACCTTCCATCTCTGGGTGTTCCTGCAGAGCTTTGCTCCTCTCCCAGGCTGGAAAACCACTTCTATAAGTCAATCTCCATTACACTTTAGTGAGAAGCTGTGATGCTCCTTAGGCTACAGCCTGATCTCTCTGGTCCTGGCCTAACAAACACTGACCAGCTCCAGGAGCACAGTTTAGCCCTGCAGATTCTCATCTGAGAGACTCCTTAGGACACACAGCAGCTATTCCAAACCACCAGCTGATTCCCCCAGTCTGAATATTCTTCTCTAGGATATTTGGTGCCTCTTGGCTCCTGGGCAAACACTGCTGTCTGCCTGTGGATCTAGGAGTTTGCTGATAAATAATTCTTTGTTCTTTGCCAGCTGGAGAGCCCTGGCTGATTTGAAAACCTTGACAGACAGGTGTGGTAGTTCATCACAGGAACAGATCGTGAGCTGTCACATCCCTGCTCTGTTCTAATGTGGTGCTGTTAAAGAGATGTAAAGGCAGCAGGCAGGTTTAGTCAGTGCAGTAAAAGCTGAGAGAAGGGCAGTTCCTCAAACGTGTCACTGTCTGTGAGCAGCTCCTTGGCACGAGGCGCTGCAGGGGCAGCACCTCCTGGATCCTCATTCCCTGCAGCACAGCTCAAGAGCTTCTGTCCACAGGGAAGCTTTGAACTGTGCTGAGCTCAAAGGGAAGGATAGTCCAGGCATTCCTTTATCCTTGTTTCCTTTCAGCTGTGTGCCTGGATTTTACAGGAGATAGAAAAGGGCACCAGCATTTTCCAAGGAGCTGAAATCTCTTCATTCCTGTCAAACCCCTCTGGTGCACAGTCCCAGAGCAGAGGGGGGCTCTGGGTCAGTTCCTGAAGCTCAGCTTCCTGTGGGTATCTGGGGTCAGCCTGACCCTGCCAGTGGCAGAGCTGTCAGCTCCTTTTTCTCCCCTTAATCACCCCCACCCTGGGCTGGGATAGATTGTGAGAAGTGAGTTCCAGCCTGTGTCTCCCATGCTCTGAACCCTCATCCAAAACCAGAGGAGACAAGACCAGAGGTTCCGTGCTGCTGCCAGCATGTGGGCTGGAGATGGAACCAGTGCTCTCCAAAACTGTTGCTCTGTCCTTCCCATTGGATTTTTCAACATCATTCCCACTGTGCTCTGAGAAAAAGAGTAAAACTTTGAGCAATGGGTCTCTTTTTTCCAGTTCTTTCCATGCTAATGGTGGTTATTAATTACTTTTTTCTCCTGATTATTTTTTTTTCCAGGAAGTGGGATACCAGCATGGGAAAACTGTATTTAATGTGTGGTGCAGGAGTGGAGTCCTTGACAAGATGCTGAAGGACAGGCAAGAGACCTGCAAATCCAAAACTGATGTAAGTGCTCAGGGAAATGCTCTGTGCTGCTGCAGCTGGGCTGGGACAGGGGACAGTGACTGCCCTGAGGCTGGGTCACAGCTCAGTGCTCTGCAGTTCTTGGCAGGGAAGTCCCAGTTGGTTTTAAGAAGCAGTTACCACCTTTTTGAGGAAATTGAATAATATAATATAAGGGCTTACTGTCCTTCCTCTCCTTTGAATCCCTCTGATTGGAAACCCAAGTGCTACAAAGGCTTCATGTTTTACCCAGTAATTCTCTTTTATCATCTTGTGGAGAGAAGGAAATGAGCAGTAATTTTTAAGGGATGGTCAGAATGAATCATAACTGTCGTGAGTCTCAGGGAGGGAAGTCAAGTGAGGTGAGAGATGACACTGAGGATTTGCAGCTCTCCAGGGGTGGGTGGCAGAGCACTTTGGCTCAGAGATAGGGAGAGGATGGATGGCAGGACTGGCAGGATGGACACTGGCCCAGAGATGAGGGGTGGGTGCTTCCCCATCTGAGCCAGGTGCCCTCGGTGTGAGTCACTGAGGGGTGACAATGGCTCTGTTGGGAGGAGGGGAATGTCACCTTCAGCTCCAGGGGGACTTCCCAAGATCAGATGGATCTGCCTGGCAGGGCCAGAGTGGCTCTGGAAGGAGCACACAGGGACTGAGCCATGGAAGAAAGCAGCTGGAGATCCACGAGCCTGAGGAGCCCCCAGATTTGTCCCTGGGAGCACACCTGGATGAGAAGGTGCTTCAGTGTGGCTGCAGAAGATGGGTCCCCAATCCAGCTCTGACATCTGATCAGACATGAGGGGCTGGGGTTCAGGTTTTGTGTTAAAAGTCATAAGGAGAAGTCAAAGGAGGGAAATTGTGTGTCAGAATTGGCTGTGCCCTACTTCAGCCTTGCTTTTATCACCAGCCAGTAACAGGGCTCAAACATTTTCACTGCTGTAACAGACACTTCTTTTAAAGGAGATTGCTTTTAAAACTGCCCCTTTTACAGGATACAGTAATGGAGGGGAGTATTTCACTTCAATCATGGCATCACAGCAGCGTGAGGGACATTCATCACACCCATCCTGGGTTTTGTGGCACTTCAGTGCCCTGGAGAGCAAATCTGTCACATCCTCATTGCAGGCACAGCCTGGCCCTGCCCTCACTTGATTATGAGGCACCAAGTGCTAATTGCTGAGGTGCCACAGCATGGAAATTACGGGGTTGGGAGAGTGACTCACCAGCCCTGCCGGGGTATGGAGCAGGAACCACGGGCTCTGTGCATCCCTGGTGCTCCCAAGGACCTGCAGGATCATCTGCTTGTCCTCCTGAAACTCCAGAGCCCTCTGAAACCCAAGATTTTTGTATCTAACTTCTGTTGCAGATTTATTTCTATGAAGTTAAAACTGTTGCAGCCCCCACTGGGGTATTTTTCTTGCTTTTCTCAGTCCATTAGAGTCACTTAAGTCCTTTAGCTGTGTTATCTTCCAGGCAGAGCAGCTGATATTTTTAACTTGCCTTTCATTAGCAAAGGTTTTGATGTTTTATGTGTTTTAGTTCTTCATCTATTTCTGGAGTGTTCAGCATCCGAGAGCCGAGTGCCATTTCTTACCGTCTCGTTTCCATGTCATGAGCATTGCAATTTTATTTAAAAATTCAGATATTTAATCATTTAGATGCTTCTCCTCTGCTTTGATCATTCAGTCCCTGTTTATCTTGTCTCCAAAATGCAAATACTGAAGGCACAAACAAGGGGAACCTTAAATAAACTTTACTTTGAGCAGCCCTTACTCTTCCCCAGCATGGAATGCTGCAGCACCATTAATTGGATCTCCTTGGGGAAGTTTTGTCTACTGAGGTGTTATTCATAGTCAAAGCTGAACATAATCCAGCAGACTACAACAGTACCTGTCTTTCTCCTCTAATTTATTTCATAAAGATTGTGCCAAAGAGAAGACTTCCCTCCTTGGGAAAAAAATATCAGAGAGGTTTGAGAGTAGGTTTCAGGTGCATCTGAGACACTTCTTTGCTTTGTGTGATGGGAGGGTGATTTTGTCCTTAAAAGTTGTGAGAGGAAGCACTTAAACATTAAACTCCTGCTTGTAAAGCACCAAACAAGTGTGGGAGGACACCTGGGTTCTCACAAGTGGTTTTCCAGTCTTGGTGCTGAGGCTTTGGGCGCAGCTGCCTCCCCAGGTGCCCTCAGACAGGCTCAGCTGGGGGACAGTTACTCCTGAGGGTGCAGTCACACTTCATTCCCATCCATCCCTACCTCAGGAGCTGCTGATGGTTTTCCTGGGGCACCCTTTGCAGGATTTGGTTCAGCTGTTCATGCAGAGCCCTGGACTTTGATCCCATCCAAAGCAGATCCTGTCCCTGCCTGCTCCCAGGGACAGCCTGGCACTTGTCTGCCCAAGTGCTTTGTGCAGCCACCTCATCCTCATGGATTTTGGAGTCCAGGGATGGCCTCAGACATGGCTGTGTCCCTGTGGTGGCCAGAGGGTGCTCATGTCCCTCACTGAGTCACTGGCACTGACCAGAGCTGTCAAGGAGCTTCTCTTCCCTGTCCTGGGAAAGAGCTTTCTGCAGATGCTGCACTGGGAACGTTCAGGTTGGATGTTCAAAGTGAGCCTGGGCTGACTCATCCTTTCCAGCAGTTCCTTAACAGTCACAATGAGCTCCCCAACTCCTTTATATTTTAAGGTGTGTGTCCTGAGCCACTGCTGTTCCATTTCACACAGGCACCTTTTCATCCCCTCCAGGCTTTTCTCTGCCCCCGTGGCGTGTCCTGGATCTGCTCTGTGCTGTGCCTGTTCCAAATTACATCAAAATCAGCTACAGATGAAAGGTCAACTGAGAGCACTTGGCTGCAGCAGCAATGGGCTCTGCTGTGACCCCACAGGGGTTGTGTGATTCACACAGGGTCGGTGTTCTTGTCAGAAGAGCAAAGGATTGTTCATAAAACCCCGTGTTAGGAAGCTGCCCTGGCTGGGAGCACGTGGGCACGTCTGGGAGTTTGGGGAGACAACTGGCACAGCAATTCCTGTCACAGCAATTCCTGGCAGCCCAGGTCCCTCTGCCAGCTCTCCCCCATCCCTTCCCTCTGGGCTGGGGCTGTTACTGTGTTCATTAAACACTCTGGGTTTGTAAACAGCGGAGAGGTGTTCAGGTGTCCACCTTGTGCCCAGCCCCAAAGAGGGAGGTGAGGCTGCAGGAAGCCCGAGAGGGTTCTTAAATGCCAAACCTGGGTTTTCTTAAAGGAGAGACTGAAGCAGGAACTTAGCAAAACACAGAACCCTCAGCCCACTGCTTGGGTGAGACAGAGTGAAAATAGCAAGGGTTTATTGGAGAGAGGAATTGCAGTGGGAAATGTCTCTGCAGGCTCCTGCTCACTGCAGCACCTCCAGCTCTGGGGCTGGCAGGGGTCCCTGGGAATCACCCCAGTGCCCACCTGTCCCTGCAGCCCCTGAGGCATCACCAGCTGAGGGATGGGCCACATGCATGTCCCACCTGGACACCTTCTCCCAGGGGAAAGCAGAAGCTCCCTGGGGGCTGCACCTGGCCCAGCCAGTTCCTCTTACAAAGGGCCACTGATGGAGAAAAACACACGGAGTGAGCTCTGCCCATGCCAGGGCCCAGCCCCTCCTGTGCTTGTCTCTCCTCTCTGGGGTCTTTTCTAGAGTTTGCTAAATTTTTAATAAGGCTTCTTGTTGCTTGGGTGGAACAGGAGCCATTAAGAGCCTGTCCCACTGTTGGGAATCCCATCTCTGCCACCAGACCTGCCTGAGGAGAGCTGTTTGGAGGATTTCTCACTGATGAGTAATGGCTTTTGAGGGGGCAGCTGTGGAGAATTTCTGCGTCTGGAGCTTTGTCTGCTCGATATCATTTTTACACAGTCTCGACTTGTTTGGATTTTCTGTGTGTATTTGCTGACAAACCTTCCACTTGTGCCTGTGTTGCAGAACGTGACCTGTCCCACCACCTCCTTCACAGACCTGGCAGAGATCGTGTCCCGCATCGAGCCCGTCAAGGCTCCGCTGGCTGACGGTGAGCGGGGCAGGGAGGGTGGGAGGGGGGACAGCTCCTGCTCTGACTGCCAGCCCTGCCCTCCCCGTGCCCAGGGAGCCCTGCCAGCCATGGGGGCCATTCCCTGCTCCTCCCAGAGCCCCTCCTGGGTGTGCCCCAGGACAGAGCCTCCCTGTCCCCCTCCTGCCACCTCCTCTGGGATAGAGGGATGAGTCGGGATGTCCTCACCATGGTGAGGCACCTGCTGTCAGCCCCAGGTGTGCTCCCAGGTGAGAACAATCCCTGCTCAAGTCTCATCTGAGGGAAATAACATGAGTGGCAACTCAGCTTCCATCCCCTGGGGCTGTCCTGTGTACTTCTGCTGGCTCCATCCTCGGCCCATGTTGGGCTGGGAGGAGGCTGAGTTCAAGCTCTGCCCCAAGGAGGAGGCTGAGTTCAAGCTCTGCCCCAAGGAGGAGGCTGAGTTCAAGCTCTGTCCCAAGGAAGAGGCTGAGTTCAAGCTCTGTCCCAAGGAGGAGGCTGAGTTCAAGCTCTGTCCCAAGGAGGAGGCTGAGTTCAAGCTCTGTCCCAAGGAGGAGGCTGAGTTCAAGCTCTGCCACAAGGAGGAGGCTGAGTTCAAGCTCTGCCCCAAGGAGGAGGCTGAGTTCAAGCTCTGCCCCAAGGATGTTTTCCCTGCTGTCATGAGTAGGATCAGGAGTGAGTCACTGGCTCCACTGCTTTTTGTGTGCTCCTGTTGTAGGAGCAGCAGTGAACTGATGAGGAGCAGGTCCCAGCTCCTGCACGGTCACACAAAGGTGCTCTGTGCCCTCTGATGGCCCTGCCCTGCAGAGGAGCTCCTGTTTATGGAGCTCCCAGATCCAAAAGGATCAGAGCCTTGCAGGCCTGAAACCCCTGAGTGTGTCACCAGGGCTGGAGCTCTTTCTAAACAGTCTCTTCCCCTCCTCCTGATTCTTGTTCCTGCAGAGGAAAAGCTAAAGTTAGCAGTGCTCCCATCTGTGACTGTTTGTAGTGATGTCCCTGTGGTAATTTGAAATGCTAATTACAATCATATGCCTTATGAAGAAAATATTAATCAAATGTGGTTGAAGCAGCCATTGTGAATAAGAGTGAAGAGTTCATGGTATGTGGTTATTTAAGGCTCAGGCACTGAGACTTGCTGAGATTTAACCAGAGCACTGGGACAGATCCTCCTCCTTCATACAGTTCCTGATTATTCCCTCTTTAGGCTCCTGCTTCCTGCTGAGCGAGGCCGTGGATGAGAGTGGGGCAGATGGACAAATGTGGCACAATTGGGGCTGAGGAGGGGCAGTGCAGGGGCTGCTGGGGATGCACTGGGATGGGCAGGGGCCACGTGTTCCTTAAGAATGTTGGAATTCATCCTGCAGAGTCTGGAGGAGGGGGAGGATGGGATGGCAGCAGAGCCGTGCCCATGGGCACCGTGCCCTGCAGGATCCTTTGTGTTCCTGCCGTGGGTGGCTCCGTGGGGCTGCAGGGACACCTTCCACCATCCCAGGCTGCTCCAAGCCCCATCCAGCCTGGCCTTGGGCACTGCCAGGGATCCAGGGGCAGCCACAGCTTCTCTGGGCACCCTGTGCCAGGGCCTGCCCACCCTCCCAGGGAACAATTCCTTCCCAATATCCCATCTAACCGTGCCTTCCTTAAGGCCATCCCCCTTGTCCTGTCCCTCCAGGCCCTCGTGAGTTCCTGCTCCTGCTGCCTGTTTTGCAGACCCTCCAGGTGCTGGCAGAGGCGTTGGCTCTGCACTGATGTGTCCTCATTCCAGGGGAATAGGGTGGGACTGGGATCTGCTGGCGTGTCCTGCTGCTGTGCACAGCTCTTGAGACTCCCTAAATTATGTTAATCTGCTGGATTACTGGAGAAAGCAAGTGCTTGTCCTCTGCAGAGAGGAAGGGAATGTAAATGTCACTGTCCCCTGTGGAACAGAGATTGTGAGACACTCAGTTATCAGCTCCACAGCAGGCAGAGCTCACCCTAAGCCTGGGATCCCTGTTCCCAGAGCCTGTGAGAGCTGTGTCCAGGGCAGTGTGGATTGGCAGCTCAAAGGCTTCTGAAGGTGTCCCACACGTTGGGCTGAGGGGTGGAAAACATCAGCTGAGCTGTGAAGGGCATTCCCCAGGGAGCATCCCTGCAGTGCCAGTCTGTGTCCCTCGGCCTGGGAACCAGCACCCACCAGAATGAGCCACACAGCTGGACAGGGCTGTGGCTCCTGGCATCCTGGAGGGCTCCAGGACACCAGTCCACAGAGAGGACATGGTTTATTTTTACAGGGGCTGGGGAGCTAAGATCTGTGTGTGAGCAGTCCCAGTTCACTGAGCTGCAGAGAGCTGCTGGCACTGTCCTGCCCGTGCTCAGTGACAGTGACAATCATCCCTCTCCCAGCTTCCTCTGCCTCTCTGCCTGCCAGTTAAACCCTGTGCTTTGTCTTTTCTCTCTTTAGATGAGTCAGACTACCAGACTGAGTACGAGGAGGAAGTTCTGGACAGCCAGAAGGATGATTATCTGGATTTCATAAGCAACGAGGCTGAGGAGGACTCTGACTCGGTACGAGCCGTGCTGGAACAAGCAGTGGCTGCTCATTGTTGAGTGGTGTGAGGTGGACGTGTTGGGAAAGATGCTGAGAGAAGCATCTGGGAGGGACTGACTGTGCAGAATTGCTTTCTGTTAGTGCAGACACTAAATGCTCACCTTGCTTAGGTCAGTCCCTGCCACGTGTGGCAAAACCTGGCCACAGTTAAATCCTGGTCCTGCAGCTCTGTGGGTTTGTTCATGAGGGGGATCTGGGCTGGAGAGGCTGAGGGAGCTGCTTCCTCCAGCTTGGAGGAGAGGAGCTGAAGGGAGGATCTGCCAGCTGCCTGTGGGGTGGGCAGGGAGAAGGTGGCTATGGAGAAGGAAGGGGTTATGGAGAAGATGCCCAGCACAAAGCCAGGAGGGGACAGGCACAATTTGTGCTGAAGAAAACCCTCCCTGGGGCCAGTGGGAAATTCTGCCCTGTTCACAGAGCTGCCCCCCACCCTGGGCTGTGCAGGGAGAGGTGGAAACTCCACCCTTGCAGATACTTGAAAAGCAAATCAGTGCCCTGAAGAACCCGCTCCAGCACTGGAGTCAGCCCTGCTTAGAGCACATGACTGGATTTATCTTCCAGAGGTCCCTTCCAACCACAGGGGTTTGATTCTGTGGGACAGCAGGCCCACCCTGAGGTAAATGAGCACTGTGAGACCAGGTGTGCTATGGTGTGACCCCCTCCAGGCTGAGCAGCACAGCTCAGACAGGTCCCACCCCTGCTGCTCTGGCTGCAGCAGGGTTTAAAGGTGCCTGTTGTGTTGGTCATGAGCAGTTCCTCAGTGGGAGCACGAGGATGGATTGGGAAGGGGCCATGTGAGGGTGTCAGATGGTGTCAGTGTTTTGAGAGGAGCTGGAGTGATGGGGGTTCTGTTTGCTGGGCTTACCTGAGCTGGTGGGAAAGAAGGGCTAGAGGGGAAGAGGACAGGTTCTGTCCAGCTCAGAGAGGATGCTGAAGGATGAGTTTGTGCTTCTTTTCCCCTGCAGGATGAAGAGATGCAGCTGAGGAAGCGCAGGAATGTCCCCAGTGGGGAGGGCCAGGCCAGCAGCACGGGAGAGCCAGGATAGAGCTGGGGAGAGGCCGAGCTGCCAGCTGGGAGCCACAGCCCGTCCTACCAACAGAGCAGTATTTATTTATTTAACACTTCACCAAACCAAAACAACGCCCAGATGAATGAAGCCAGAGTTCATCCTTCGCCAGGCAGGGCCAAGCACAGTCTGCACCGTGCTCGAGTCCCTTTGGAGCTCTGGGCAGGGGGGCTGCCCTGGGCCCTGCTCCTTCCTTCCTGCAGGTGCCAGGAGCAGCAGTTATTGATCACAGAGGGGAATGTGCAGTTCAGAGCTGTCTGGATTTTTGCTGCTGTGTTTTTAGCCGCTGTTTTTACTGCCAAGGCCCAGAGAGCGCC
The DNA here is from genome assembly GCA_034509425.1 of Eopsaltria australis. Classification (NCBI taxonomy): domain Eukaryota; kingdom Metazoa; phylum Chordata; class Aves; order Passeriformes; family Petroicidae; genus Eopsaltria; species Eopsaltria australis. Next base: position 139,756 of record JAVTVJ010000183.1, read on the forward strand.
GGGCTCTGCCCCTGAATGTGCTGGGAGGGCTCCGAGCAGCAGCACTGGAGAGAGGGAGGGGTTTGTGGGTTGCTTTCTTTTCATATGAATCAGGTAACTTTGTAATTAACTCCTCCGTGACTTCCAACCATGTACTGGTGAGCAATGCTCTGACAGGAGCAAATCTGAATGTATTTCACTTGAAATCTAAACCTAAGAAATCATTGTGAGGGGAGGCCATAGAGCCTGGATCCTTGAGTGTCAGCAGGACATTTACTGATGGATCATGGAGCTGACACTTTCCGGGCAGCTCTGGAATCACCACTTGGCTGTCCTTGCCCTGCTGAAATAAAGTTATTTTGTTGGATTGAAATGTCTCTCTGTTTCTTTGCATCCGATCCTACAAGGAGAAAAGTTGTCAACAACTGAGAGCCCAACTTGCCTCTGTTTGTATCAGACTTGATAAGGAACACGCGGGGTTTCCAGCTGCTCACCCCAGCAGGAGTCACTCGGTGTTGACAGAAATCTCCAGTGCTCTGTCCCCAGGGCTGGAGCTGTCAGTGGCAGTTGGACCCTGCCCAGACATCCCCTGGTGCTTGCTCAGCTTGTGTCACATCTCTCATTGCCAGTGGCTGAATTCTTGCTTTATGTAAACTCCAGCTCAGCTCCAGCTGTAGGTGCTGTTGCCTTGAAGGGATTTGTCATCCAACCAGAGCACCAAGGACACCCCCAAAGCTCCTCCTTCCCTCAGCTCTCCTGGCCCTCAAGGCACCACCAGAGCTGGGCAGCACCATTGAGGACTGGGGGTTGTAAAAGCTGTAAATTGACCTGATCTCTGTATTTAACCTCCTCTCCTCTGCTGGCACAGGTTCTCCTTTACCTCTGCCCTGTGTCGTGTCTTCCTCTGTCACAGAATCCCAGACTGGTTTGGGTGGGAAGGGTCCTTAAAGCCCATCCAGTCCCACCCTCCAAAGATACAGCTAAAACCAAAAGTGCCTTCACAATGCAGAGGTTGGATCCAAGCTCCTGGCAGTGGACAGACTGTGTTTGTGCTGCTGGAGCAGGAGCTGATTCCACATGTCCTCTCTGCCAGGGCATCTCCCAGCTGGGGCAGAACAGGCACCATGGGTTATTGTGCAGAAGAATGAGAGCTCTGTCATCCTGAACCCAGCTCCTCTTGTTCCAGGAGAGCTCTTCCCCTCTGTTCAAACAGGTAATTCATTTCCAAGCTGTGTATGTTCCCTACAAACATCCTGGCAGCCAGACGAGCTCCTGGAGCCCGGGTGGGAACTGCTGGGCTCGTGGAGGGACTCACAGAAAACAGACAAATATTGGGCTGCTGCGTGTGCTAATTAATCTGTTTGCTATGTGCCCTGTACCACAGGGAAACAGCACTTTGTTCAGATGTATGAATGCAGAAGATCAACCTCCGATGTGAGACTGAAAGTCTCTCCTAAATAATTGATCATATTTTTCCTCCCTGCTGCATCTTCCAGAGCTGAACCCCGGACATTAAACCAATCTGTTCTTCCATGCTGAGGAATGTAAACCGATAATGGGACAAATCTAAAGGCAAAATTGTTTTTTCCATCTTGCTTTGCTGCTGGCTGCGTCCCAGAGGTCCCAGAGGTGAGTTTGCCCCATGCTGCTCCTACACCCAGGGGCACCCCAGTGACCGAGAGTGCAATTCCATGTCAGGAGGTTTTAATCAATCCCTGCCACCTGGACACCCCCGAGCTCTGCAGTGACCAGGGCTGCTGCAGCAGGGGACTCAAGGCAGGGATCTGGGAACCAGGCTCCCTCTGGAGAGGGGATGCCATAGAGCAGGGAGGGTCTTCGGGGCTGTCCCCACCGAGGGCTGGTGGCAGTGGCACTCCTGTCCCCAGGGCAGCACCCTGGGGCTGACCTGCTGCAAATGGCTCGGCACAAGCGACAAACTGAGCCACACCAGAGAGCTCCCAGAGAATCTCCAGTGGGCTTCAGAGAGAAGGAACTCATGGCAGCTGGAAGCTCCTGTCCAAACCCTCCAGGAGGCTCTACCCACGCTGGGAGAGAGCTTTGATCCGAGCAGTGGGGCTCTGGCTCATGCCCAGCTGGCTGTGACAGCTCCTGCTGTGGCTTCTCAGGTTTCTGTCCCTGTGTGGGGCCGATGTGTCCGTGCAGCCCCTCCCGGCTCGGCTCCACAGGCAGGGACAGCCAGGCTGCGTTGATGCTCCTTCCCTGGCAGACGTCATTCTCCCTGCATGTTGTTCCCAAATTAATCTCATCCTATTTACTCGTGCTCCCTGACCTCCCCCAGCGTGTGATTTTCCCTGTGTGCTGCCCCAGGGCTGTGTTGGAGCTGTCGGGATGCGGGGGCTGGGCTGTGCCGCTGGGTTTCACTCGCTGTCGCTGGAAGAGCTGCTGAGAAAATCAGCAAACAAGAAATAGATGGAAAATATTTTTCTCTCCCTCCAGGGCTCCACGTGGCAGGACTGGCACCTGCCACTGCCACTGTCCCAAGAGCCTCACCAAAACATGGCCACGGGGTGCCAGCTTTCAGCGGGGGACAGTGGTGTCCCAGGGCAGGAGGCACTGGCACTGGGGAGGTGTTATTTGACAAACAGAATTTTGGGATGTTTTGCTGGCACCAAAGCACTGACTCCCATAAATATCCCTTCCCAGCTGATGGCTGGTTCTGCTCCCACTGGGACTGGTGGGGTTTGCATTTGTGCTCTTTGTCCCTGTCCCCTCCTCAGGTCATGGAGGGTGTGACCCTCTTTTTCCCAGTGGCCTTAATTTGGGTTTTAGAAGAGAATATACCATAAATACACATGTGTGTGTGCCAGGATGGTTCCTGGAGGTTCCTTGCAGGCAGCAGGAGCAGCACTCCAAACGCTGGGAAGGCACCTGTGGTCTGAGCATCACTTAGCTCAGACATGGCATTTGCACATGGCAGAGCCACAGTCACCACTCACCACTGCCACCAGCATCAGCAGGGACACCTTTTAATTAATCCTCATGCACTCAGGGGTTATAGACAGGAATGAGCTTCCCATCAGGAAAGCCCAGCTCTGGGAAGGCAGGGGTTTATCTGTCAGGAGTCACATTTGTGTCCATCGTGCTCTCCAGACATGACTGTGCTGTGCCCTGGGTGGCACAGGCCCCCCCTGGCACCAGGCAGGAGTTGGTACTGGTGAGGTACAAGTGCTGGCAGTGCTGCTGGCAATGCTTTTCTTTGGGGATTTGTCCCTGGCAGTGTGGCTGGCAGGGAGGGAGGCTCAGCAGCACCGCAGGCACCGCTGTCCTGGCAGGGCCGGGCACAGCTCCCCACCGCAGCACTCGTGCGGGGGATAATTTGGGATCAGCAAGAACACCAAATGTGCATTAATTTTAAATGCACCATAAATGACACATTTTTTTCCTCGGAGAAGGCACATCAGATGTGATGCACAGCCCCAGGGGAATGTGTCGAGTGAGGCTGGTGCAGCTCGAGCAGCCCTGACCTGGGGCGAGCTCCGAGCTGTGCCCGTGCTTGAGCACGTTGCTGCTGAGTGGGCTCCTATGGGGGTCACAGGTGACCCCAAATGCCCTGCTTGCCCTTGGCATTGCCTGCCAGGGCTCTCTGCAGCCTGCTGGGCCCAGGGAGGCACAGTGAGGTGCTTTGTGGCACAGGCTGGGCTTGCAGGCTGGTTTTTGCTCCCTCTGGCACGAGAGCGTCCAGCTCTGCGTGGGCTGAGCTGCCAAGCCCTCCTTCCTCGCCGTGACTCAGGGCTGCCTCAAGGCACAGGAAGGTTTCAGCTGATCTCTGCCACTGCCAGAAGGGCTGTTCCTGTGTTTGGAAAGAGAATTTCCCCAACCTGTGCATGATGTTGGCTCTTGCAGGGTCAGATGAGTGAGGGAAGGACACGTGTCAGCTCTGTTGTCCTTGGCATCATTGTTCTCAGTCCTGTCTGGGTGCTGTCACCTCTCCCACTGCTTGGGTCTGCTCCCCAGTGTGTGACCAGGTTGTTGCTGCTGTTCCTATCCCCAGTTAGGGGCTGGATTAGCTGGAAGTAGCTGGTGGGTGACCTCTCTCTCTCTCTCTCCCCTTCTCACCCTGAAACCACTGCCCCATGGCTCATCCCCAGCACTGTCACCTGGTGCCTGTAAAATCCCTCCCCTCCACTTGCATCCTTGCTGGAAATAGAAAGCTTTTAACACAGCAAAGTTCAGAAAAGCTCCAAGAGCTGGGCTGGCAGAGTGATGGACCCCTGGGATTTTGGGGGTAATGAGGCAGGAAAGAGCTGGCAAGGAGGAGGTTGTGCCAGCCACGAGTGCTGACACGGGGCTGCACAACCCAGGCAGCCACAGCCACCTCTGAGACTCGTGCTGGGACATGGACCTGGTGCTGAAGGAGATTTTGGTCCTGGAAGCAGAGGGGAGAGCTGGACGTTGCAGGGGTTGTTGGGGTGAGTGTGTCTCTTTGTGGAGCTCTTCTGCAAGCACTGAACCTTGCCATGCACTCCAAGTGTCAGCAAAGAGCTTTTCCAAGTGCCCAGGAGTGAAGGTCAGGACAGATTCATTGGCTGCCCAGTGACACTGGGAATGAGCCTGGCTCCTGATGGAGCTGTGGGCAGGGTGGACACCAGAGCCTGGGCATGGACCACACATCCCAGCAGCTCCATTCTACATCCCTGGAAATGTCCAGGGCCAGGCTGGATGGGGCTTGGAGCAACCTGATCTAATGGAACGTGTCCCTGCCCAGGGCAATGGGATGCTTTGAGGTCCCTCTCAACCCAGTCTGTGATTTTATGCTCACCAGAGTCAAGCTGGGGGCTCCATAAGGCCCAGCTGGGCTGGGTACACAGGCTGGCCCACTGGGAAGCTGAATTGTTGAGGATAACTCCCCTGGGGACTCAAATCCAGGCTGTGCCCGGGCCCATCTGGGAGCTGCTGATTTTATCTGAGGCAAGGGAAATGTGGAAATGCAAAGCCCAACCAAAGGCTGCTGAGTCCCTGCAGAGCAGCACCCACTTGGGAGCCCTGCACATGTCCCTGCTGCAGACAGCCCTGGCTCCCACAGGACCCTCCTCCTCCTCCCCAGAATCTGCTCCTGGGTTCTGTGCATATCCACAGGGAGTCAAGCACCACGTGCTGGGGACAGAGTGCTCTGGGGGGGCTGTTCCTGGGGGCAGCAGCATCTTCCCAGCACGTGGGGACCCAGCAGGGCGGGAGCTCTGCCTTCCCAAAGTAGGTCACGCCGTGAACTCGAGCGATGTCGTGGGCAGAGCTAAAAATACCGGCGGGGCCGAGCGCTTCCCCGGCAGCTGCGAGCGACCACGGCCCGGCCGGGTCGGGCTGTGGCCACCAGAGGGTCACCCTCGGGCTGCTGGGGCCAGGCTGGCTGAGGAGCAGGTGATGGAAAAGCCCCTCTGGGGCTGCAGGTGCAGAATGCACAGGAGAAGATGTCTCTGTGCTGGTGGTGAATAAATCATTGCGAGTCACCTGGCAGGTGGGTCCCTGCTCCTTGCACAGACCCTCCCGTGAGCCCGGGATGTCTCATTTCCAGCCTCTTCATCTGCCCCCTCAGAAAACTCCCTCAGCTTCTCCTCATTCCATGTCAGCAATTACTGGCAGAAAGTGTCAAGGAGAGGAATGTAACCCCAGCCTGATGCAAGAGCTCAGCAAAGCAATTCTTTTTCTCTTGAGAAAGTGTTTCTCTTTTAGTGTCATGCTTGTGGAGGGCACTGAGAGGATGAGGACAAGTGGTGCTGCAGAGACAAGCATGGACAAGTCCCTGTGCTGCCCTAAGGTGGAGGTGACAGTAGGTTCAAACTGGAGCCTGTCCCCATGACTCGCACTCCGTGGGGCGTCTGCAGCCCAGGGACTTTGTCCACCTCCTCTCTGGGGCCTTGTCTGACTCCTTTGCCACTTCAGCTGTCCCCTGGAGCCACCTCTGGTGTCCTCTGCCCACCATTCCTGGCACTGCAGGACTGTCCTGCTTTCCTCATCCTCTGCCTCCAGTCTCTGCACATGGAGCCAGCGCTGTGGTGCTGGAGTGATGCAAAACCAGCTGCTCTGACTTACTTTCCCCTGATGATGTCTAGATTCTTTGCATCCCATCTTTTTTTGATGAAACCTTTCCTCCCATCCTTTTTTTGGATGAAATGTTTCCTCCCAACTCTTTTGGATGAAACCTTTCCTCCGTTCCTGTTTGAAAGCTGGCCTATTTTAACACTGCCAAGTGAAAATGGGTTGTGCACAGAAAAGATCCCAGTCGCTCTGTAGAACTTCTCTGTCATAATTATTCACTGCCAGTCCTTCTGCTCCCAGCAGCTGTATAATTTATCAGCTGTGTTTTGTGCTCATTTCTCAATCAATGATGAAAACATTGATTAGTGTCAGGCTGGGACTGACTCTGGCAGATTCCCTCTAAATCATCTCTGTTCACTGACGAGTCCTTGTTTTGGAGCTGGGTTTGCAGCTCTCCATCCATTTAATGGGGGCTTTATTGGGATTGTATAGCACTAAATTTGTAATTAGGGTGTCATAGGATATTAAGTCAAACACGTTGCCAAAAGCTAAGCAAATAATGGCTGCACGGTAACCTTTATCTACAAACTTGTAATTTTCTCAAAGGATGAACTGAAGCTCATTTGACAAGACACTTTCCATTGCACCATGCTGAGGGGTGTATTTTTAATCCCTGAATTCTACATTAATTGAATCCTCTGCGTCTTCTCCGGTTTCCAATGTGGATGAGTTGTGCTGGACTGAGCAGCTGTTAACCAGGGCAGCCGAGCACCCCTCCAGCATCCTGCCAGACCTGGCACCTCCCAGGCTTCCAGAGCCTCAGCAGCAGGAGGAGGAGGAGGCTCAGCTCAGCCCAGTGCACTGCTTGAGGACTCTCAGGTGCAGCTCACACAGAGCTGCTGCTTCACAAACCCCACAGATGGCACCCGAGATGCTCTGGGTTGTTATTAAACCATAGACAATTCCATCATCCTCACAGCTGACATTCCCATCCTTTCTAAATGCACTGAGGGCCTTGCCACTGGCAAACCTCCTCATCTAGGAATGCTGGGGCCTCTCCTTGCTTGGAGATCTTCAAAGTTCCCTGAGTGGTCCCTGAGCAAGGCAGTGTCACTTGGACATCAGTCCTGCTCCAAGCAGGATGTTGGACTGGAGACACCTGAGGTTGCTCCTGACCAAAATCCTTTTATGCTTCTCTCAGTCTATGAAATGAGTCTATAGCATCATTGATGTTTCTTTAGTTTCTAATGTATTTAGCAAACAATTCTTCAGTGGTTGTGGCTTTGCCAGACATGGATTTTCCTCTATCCATTTACCCTCCTCTATCAATAGCTCTGCTCCATAGCCTGTTGAGATGGTTGCTGCATATTGATCAGTATCTATTCCTTTCTTCCTCTTCATATTTAGTGTCATTTTTCTTCAAATAGCTGTTTTCAGGATTACCAACTTACAGGATGGGCTTTCAGCCAAACTTACATTTTCTTGACTCTGCAATATCAGCTTTTCTGCCCTGTCACAAGCTCAACTCAAAGAACTGCTGATTTCCCACTCTGCAGAAGGTTTTTTCCCCTTGAGTTCTCAGAACTGTCACCATCTCCAGGAGGTTTGTGAAGCTGCTGGTTCCATGAGTGATGAAGAGCCCAGCAAGCCCCATCAGGCCATGTGGGGCTGGGTGACTCCGTGGCATGTCCCAGGCAGGAGCAGAGTGCTGAGCCCATCCCATCTGACCTGGTGCCCAAGGGAGGTTCTGCTCCAGCTGGTCACACCTGCACTGCTCTCCCTGGAAGTCTGTTCCACTGCTTCACAATCCTTACACAGCTTTTCTTCAGGTGGAGCCTGAATTTCCCCACCAGAGTGTAACCCCATTGCTCCTTGCCCTGTCCTGCCTTCAGCCTTGCACATAACCAGAGTGTGTTGCTTTAATTTCCTGGGGTGAATTGGCCCCATTTTCAGCCTTTGCTCACAGCTTGCACTCCTGCACCATCTGACCCCTCCTGGTGCTCCCCCTGAGCCCCCTCCCACCAGTCCAAATCTGCCCTGAAGCATCACAAGCTGGGGCTGTCCCAGCCCTGCACAGCTCACACACAGTGGCTCTGTTGCTGTAATTTCTCAACCCAGGACATTCACCTGCTCTGCACAATCACAGCACTTCTGACTCTGCTGAAGATTTGCAGCAGCATCCAGGTCCTCTCCTGCAGAATGGGTGATGGATTGAGCTGCTGCCCATCCCAAGCCTGCTGCCAAATCCCACTCAGCACTGCTTTGAATCACTATGAACCTTTCAGGGCTGCTCTTCTTCCTCTCCACATGACAGCTTGGAAGTGGGGCAGGAGCAGGGACAGCAGAACCTGAATGCACACTGTGGCCTCTCCTCTGCTGTGCCTTGGGCTATTTTGGTAGCAATTGTGGAATTTGTTCTCCTTGCCAACAGGGTCTAAGCTAGAGGCTCTTCACTGCCTGTGCCTTTGTGTGATGCTCCAGCTGAAGCAGATGGCACCTATTTTGCTACACCCTCACCATGGCCAGGAGCTGCTGATGGCCCTGAATGTCTGTGCAGCCCTCCTCATCCTCCAGCTGAGCTTTCTGAGTCATCCTCCCCGAATGTTCCTCCCTGCTCTCTCCCTGCTCCTTGCTCTGTGCAGGATCAGTCCCCATGTGCTGCTCCCTTGTTCAGCCTCGTGGCAGAAGTGTCAGAGGGAGCTGTTCCTGCCATGTCCTGGCCTCCATGGACAGTGGCAACTGCATTTCCAGCTCTTTGGGTGTGCCCTCAGAAGCTCTTCCAGCTTCCCTCAGGTGTGTCAGCCACACCCCTTGGTGGCTGACCCCACAACTGCTTGGTGTCATCTGCTGGAAGCACCCTGGATCCAATGTCTGTCCCTGATGAAGGTATTTTACAGCACTGGCCCCACACAGACCCCTGAGGGACACCACTTGTCACTGATTTCCATCTGGACATCGAGACATTGACCACTGGATGTGACCACCCAACCAATTCCTCATCCACCAAGCAGTCCATCCATCCAGTCCATATCCCTCCAATAAAGAGGGAAGGATATTGTGGGGCACTGTCCCAAAGGTCTTACAGAAGTCCAGACAGATACTATTTTCTGTAGTCCCCTTGTCCACTGATGCAGATGATCTGAGCCCTTCTGCCAGCAGATATTTCATTTCATTGGTTTAATTTCTGCACTTTTAGATACAGCAGGGGTTGGATGTGGCACAGGGTAGGATTGGAGCAGAGTTTTGAGAGTGAGGTGTTCCCAGGGACACAGTCACACAAACTTTCCCATAATCATAACATTTTTTCTTCCATCTTAGATATGACGCAGTCACTTCAAACTTCAGCTCTTCCTGCGCTGCGTGGTGCCAATATCAGGACAAAGTCAGGCTGACATTTTGCCAAACAATGAAATACTGAGATGTGGATGGAGCAAAAACTGAGTAATCAGTGAATCATTGAGCAATCAATTATCACCCGATCTGTTCCTGGAGCTGTTTCTGGAATCCCGACCTTGAGGAACTTCCATTGTAAGGGCCAACTCCTGCACCTCCAGAGCTGCTGAGCAGTCCCTGGGATCCCTGTGAGTAAAACATCCCTCTGGTAGGCCCAAAAGTAGTTTCCCTTCACCAGGAGGGTGGACAAGTGTGGGAACAGGTCACGCTGGGAGAGATCAACATCCATCAAGTGTCTCAGTGTGGCCAAAAGAAGTTGCTGTGCCAAACTTCCAGCAAAGACTCTCAGAGAGCTTTCACACCAGGGCTTCCACAACTCTGTGGAGGAGCCTTTTCCCTGTATGGCATATCCATATTGTTGTTTCCTTTGTATATTACCTGGGTTTATTATTTATTGTAGGTTATTCTGAGAGACTGGCTAATGTCAATTTGAGGTAGCCAATAGGAATGAAATGACATTACCATCCTGCTCAAATCCTCCTTCCTGCTGCAGCTGATGCTCCTTGCTTTTGTTTCTCTCCACCTCCTGTACCATTTTAAGGAAAAAGAGATACGTAACATTATGCTGCTCTTGAAATGCTCACTCTCCTATCAGCTCTCCTGACTCAGAAACACGGTGTCTCACCCAGTCTGCCTCTCCTGGGCAGAGGGAGTTCCCTCGCAGGGATTTAGGATCACACTTTTGAAAAGATCCCACCCAAGGGATGGATACTGACCACAGCAATCACCCCTGCTGAGCTGTGTCCTTTCCTTCGTTAACTCGGCTGTGGTGGAGCCACCACCCCTGGAGGGATTCAAAAGATGTGCAGATGTGGCACCTGGAGACATGGTTTGGTGGTGGCCTTGGCAGTGCTGGGGGAATGGTTGGGCTTGATGATCTGAAAGGCCTTTTCCAACCTCAGTGATTCTATGATGCTGATATTTCACATTTCAAGTCCTCAGTCCTGACAAGGCTTCCATCTGAGACACAAATCTAATAAATAATGGGCATAGCTGAGTGCTGAGACATCTTTGTGGCTTGCCTGTGACCTGGTGTCACCTGGCTGTTGTAAGACCAGTGAGACCCGGATGGAGCAGCCTTGTCAGGAAGGCAGCTCAAGATTTCAGCCAGCAGAGTAATAACTAATTGAGTGTATTTCAATCATGAGATCCACAGAAGGAGAGCAAACTCCACAGAGTAGAAGGAAATTGCATCTTAGACTAATCTGAATGTGGGAAGATAATTAGGACTATATTTCATGGGAACATTTGCCGGGCAACATAATGAAAAGGCCAGCAACATAATTTTCTTTAAGTAGTGTGATGCCTCCCACTGGGGTCGTGCGGTGCCAGGGCTGGCGCTGCAGTGCAGGGAGAGGCAGTGCCCAGCCAGACCCTGCTGCACAGAGGTGCCAAGCTGGAGTCTGCTCTCCCCATCTCTAATGTCTGCTCAGAGAAAGCTGCTGCTGCTCCTGCCCTGCAACAAGGTGGCAACCCCACAGCCTCATCACTTTTCCACCTCTCTAGACAACACACAGAGTCTGCTCAGGTCGTGCTTGCAGAGCCAGGCAGACCCAGTGCCACCCTGGGAGTCTCCCAGTGGGAAGCCAGGCTGCTGCTACTGACCGAGTTTGGAACTGCTCATGCTCTGAATCCTTGCTGATGCAGCCTGAGAGGTCAGCGGAGGCTGAAGAAGCAGCTCTGGGGCTGGGATTTGAAGAAGTTGAGGTGTCTGTGCCTGGGAAAGGCCCTTGTGCCCAGGGGGGCACTGTGCCCTCCCAGCCACGCTCTCTCTGCCAGAGACAGGCTGCTGCTCTCGCCCCAGGAGAGTGCACCCGCCCTCAAATCCCCCCAGACCATGACTGTGCGTGGGAAGTAAGCCCCCAGGACCTTTTTCAATGTTTCTTTTCTCAAATTTGGGATAAAAATCTCTGCTTTTCCCTATCCTCCACCCACAGCTGAGCACAGAGCCTCCCTTCCAAATCTCCGGTTTGGGAGGGCTGCTCTGGCTTGCTCTGCCAGGACCTTGCTGCCTTGTGCAGGAACAGACAGATAATGTAAAATATTATCTGACTTCTTCATAATGCTGGCAAAACGAGAAAACTTAGGAAAATGCAGTGGCTGAGGAAGAAGGAGGAGAGGGTTTAATCTTAGAGCACAGGTAACTCTGTGATCAGGGTCTTGGGGCTGGGCTCCCCTCCCAGCACTGCTGCAGTTGGGGCTGGGACAGGGCACGTAGCAGAAGGCAGGGCTGAAAGGCTGTACCCAGCCCTGGCAATTACTGATTAGGTCTTTTACTAAAAATAGCTGGGGCTGAGCTGGCCAGCATGGGGTCTGAGTGCCCTGCATCCCAGCTGGTTCGGAACTGTTCACTCAGGGATCAGGACTATCTTTGGGACTGGGTTTGAACAAGCTTTGCTGATGCCAAATGCTTGGCCATGTAAGAACAGCTCTGTTCAAAAGAATCCACTCAAAGCAAAACCATAATTCTTGGCAAACTCCAGCTCGTTAGGTATTGATATTGCTTCAGTGATATATGGCCTAAGTTTAATTACACCAGTGCTGGGAAAGTTATTTTCTTGCAGTGCCTCATTAGAGTGAAGTTTGCACTTGATGAATTTTACAGCAACGTCTTGAAGGGACTAAATTGGCCAAGCAGGAAGGTGGAGGGGTGATACTTGAGTGACCTTCTGGCATTCAGGAGACCTTGAGCTTCCCAGGCACTTGACCATAACCATTGTCCTCAAACCCTTTCCAAACAGTGTTGTGTGAATAAACCCCATCAGCTCCTCCAGCTGCCTCAGTGCTGTGGTTTATTACCAGCTCTCAGCGCTGCTGTGGCTTGTCAGAAGAGCTTAACTGGGGTTGAGTGTTTAAGGGCAGTGGGCACATCAGTTTGTCTTCTCTTTTTAATCTTGTGCTTTACCCCTTCAGTACCAACACACTCGGGGCAGTTTTTTTTGTGCAGAGAAATGAGAGCAGAGGGCAGGGGGCTAAAAACACCCCTGCCCTGTCCTGTCTGTGCCACTTCTGTGGTCTGAGCACATCATGTTCCTGGGGAAGCACCTGCACCTTGGCTTCAGCTGTGGTGATGTGAGCCCTGGGAAATGTCCGTGGAGAGCGGGTCCCACACCTCCCTTGGCACTGCTGACCCTGGTACTCTGCCCTTCCCAGGACCTGAGTGACTGACTGTGTTCTCTGCAGGGACCACAAACAATCCAGGTCTCAATTTGGACCACAGGAACTGCAGTCAGCTCACATGGGCCATTAAACACCCCACTTTATCCTGGCTTTATGCTTACACACTGCTGAGTCCCTTCCCTTCTCCTGGGTTTATATTCCCACCAAAGCCAGGAGCCAGCATGAGGCACAAATGGGGTGGGCAGGACGATATTCAGCTGAACCTGGAAGAAAAGGAGGCTATTTCTGAGGATAAGGATCAGTGCAGAGCCCAGTGCTTGAGGAGTCAGGATTGTTTTTCTCCTGTGTCTTTATCTTTGTAATTATCTCCTCTGGATGTCCTGGACCTATTGCTTAGCTATTCACTATCATGAGGTTCTTGTATAATTCTTCAGTGTCTCAAGTATTTATGACCCTGAATGCCTTAACATCAGCAGCAAGCTTTGTCACTCCTTATTTTTTTCCAATTCATTTTCAAGATTATTTCTGAATATGCTGAAGTGAGCAGAGCCCTGCCCAGGTCCCTGTGGGGCTCCTTTCCAGACCTCCCTCCATCCAGGATCCTGCTGTTGAGAGCTGCTCTTTGAGCATCCTTTAACCATGTATTTATCTATTTCAAGTCTTTTCTGTTAATCCCATGGAAGCTGCATTCCTGCAAGAAACTCATGTGACAGACCTTTTGGAAATCCAGACAGACTACACCACACACTTATCAACTCCTCTAAAGAATTGTAATAGGTTTATGAAACATTCCTTTTTTCCAGGAAAATCAACTTTCTTTTCTTGACAGTATTTCAAATGTATCCAACTCTGCATTAATAAGATTCTTAGTGACAATTTCACTTTGCCCAGGAGGGAACCTCAGACTTCAGGGTCTGTCTTAACCCCCAAACCCTTTGCATTTGTCACCTTGAAGCTCTCAGACAGTGAGGCTGTTACACACAGTAATTACACTCTACAGTTAAGTAATTAAACTGTTTCACCTCTGAGCTCTCACTGGGCACTAAGGTGAACCATCTCAGCCTGGTGCATTTGCACTCTCTAGTTTGGCTATTTATTCTTCAACTTCTTCTGCTGACACTTGAACATGAGCCAAATCCAATGCCACGTCCATATAAAGATGACTTTTGGCACAGGAACTTTCCAAGCTTTTCCTCACTGACTACAGATGTAAAATATTCATTGTTTTTCTGTTCTGACCTTATCTCCTACGAATGCTTCTCTTGCACCACAGCCAACTTCTGACTCTCCAGCTTGACGTGCTTGGAGAGGTATTTATTATTGTTTGCCTCTCTCTTTTGCAGGTTGCTGCTGTGACTGCTTTTGGCTCGCCTTATTTCTCCTTTATTTCATTTAAATTGTCAGGATACACAGTTTTTGCTCGTTTAGACAAAAATGGCTTTTCTAAACATAAAATGAATGGTTCCTTGAAGTCTGAGTATCAGAATCTGATCTGAGACCTAGACCTAATCAGGTTTGAGGTTGTGGGTTTTCTACTGGACAGAGATGTGCTGTTTGGTTTGACAGGACGCAGAAACACCAGGTTTTCAAGTGGGATGCATTTCTCTGGACTCTGGTTGGGATGGATTTTGCCTGGCTTGGGCTTCAGGGCAGTGCACCTTCCCCAGTGGAAGGAGGGAACATTCCTCTGGCCAGCTATGATTATTTTGGAAGCTGTTTTGGGGTGAGATGCCATGAGAGCCCCACGAGTGGAGGTTTGGGGCTCGGGTGGAGGGGCTGTGATGCTGCAGCCCCCTCTGCCCATTTGCCTGTGTGCGTGTCTGGGAGGCCCTGTTGCCATGGAGAAGCCGTGGGAACTGTCTGCCTGCCTCGCCTGACTCTTCTCCTAGCATGAAGCAAAGGCATCTCTCCAGCTGGAGAGAGCCTCCTCTTCTGGGGTAACCCAGACCCCGAAAAGCCTGGGATAAACCCAAAGGCAGGGAAGAAACCCTAAAGGAAGGCAGGGGCAAAGCAAAGAGCAAGAGGGGGAACCTGCATGGAGATGGGTGAGGGCTCCTGAGGTGCTGTGGAGTGATGGTGCCGGGTGCCTCTCCAGGGCACACGGACCAACACGGGAAATTCCCAGTGGATCTACTGAAATCTTTCCCTGTGAGAGTGCTGCAGCCCTGGGATATGGACCAGAGCATGGTTTGCATCTCCGTCCTTGGAGATGTTCAAAACCTGTTGAGCCAAGCCCTGAGCGGTCTTCAAAAGTGAGCCCTGCTCCGGGCTGGAGCCTCCCCAGCCTCAAAGAGGGAGACCTTGCTGGGGAGCAGGCAAGGCAGGGTTTGAGGGAGTTCCAGAAGGCACAAGTAAGAGCAGTCTGAGCATGGGATGAAGATGGAGGCATCCATCTGGATGCTTTTTAATTCTGGGAATTGATAGCACTGGGCACAGTTTCATGGAGACTGTAACTGCTTGCATGGCTCCAGTTCTCCATAGGTGGTTGTTTTTTCAGCTGCTCCTTCAAAAGAGATGGATTTTTTTCTCCTTTTCTGTTGTAGGAACTCTTTGGTGATGTGACTGTACAACAAAAAACAGGGTGGGGGGATAGTCATGAGCAGAAGTGTAATGAGAGTCATCTTCTGGGGGAAAAAATCCTATATATTGAGGTTGGGGTTTGTTATGTACATGAAAAATATCACTGGGAGCAATATTGGGGTATTTCCAGGCTGTGCTGTGAAGAAAGGCTGGAGGAGTTGGGAGTGTTCAGATGGAGAAGAGAAGGCTCTGGGGAGACCTTCTTGCAGCCTTTCAAGATATGTAAAGGAGGCTTATAAGGAAGATGGTGGGAGACTTTTTATCAGGGCCAGAATAAGAGGAAAAGATTTAGACTGTGCAATAGGAAGAAATTTTTTGTGATGAAGGTGATGAGGTTGTCCAGAGAAGCTGTGGCTGCTGGATCCCTGGATCCCTGAAGTGTCCAAGGCCAGGTTGGACGGGGCTTGGAGCAACCAGGGATAGTGGAAGGTGTTGCTGTCCATGGCACAGGGTGGAGTAAGTGATCTGTGAAGGTTCCTTCCAACCCAAGCAGGAAGGCCTGTGACTGTGTGAATTGAAAATCCCCTAAGGTTGGGCTGGCTGATTGATCAGCTCCTTGTGTTGGGTTTGTTTTTAAGCATTCGATGACCTTGAGGCCGGTGGTTGCTCTGGCAGGCGACACTGGGCACGAGGAGGTTTCTGAGCACCCTTCTCTGCCTCGTGGCTCCGCTGTCTCCAGTCGCTCTGGAATGGCCGTGTCTGCTCTGGGACAATGGTGGGGAGCAGTGACCTGCTCAGGGGACAAAGCCAGCGGTGTCTGTGTCAGTCCTTCAGAGCTGTCACGTCCAAAACCCAACAGCCCGACCTTCACGACCATGTCCACCCCACGAGCAGAGGAACACGGCTGCACTCATACACTGCCCTGCTGTGGAAAATAAACCGTGTGTGAAACCTTTCACCCGATCTGCCAAAGGCAGGCTGCAGTTTTATGTCCAAATGACTGATTTTTTTGCAGGTTGCACGTCTGCTTCCTGACAGGAGCGTGGAGGGGGTGACCCCCGCGCCTCCCCTGGCAGCCGTGTCTGACGGCTGGTGGCTGGATGTTCCCCTCAGGCAGAATCGTGGAATCACAGAGTACCCCGAGCTGGAATGGACCCACTGGGATCATCCAGTCCAACCCCTGTCCCTGCAGACACCCCAACAATCCCAAACTGGGCATCCCTGGCAGCTCCTGGAGCTCTGGCAGCCTCGGGGCCGTGCCCATTCCCTGGGGAGCCTGGGCAGTGCCCAGCACCCTCTGGGGGAAGAACCTTTCCCCGAGCCCAGCTCCAGCCGTTCCCTGGCTCCTGTCCCAGAGCAGAGCTCGGAGCTGCCCCTCGTGAGGAGCAGCAGCCTCCCGAGGCGTTCTCCATCCCCTCTCTCCTCCCGCTGCAGCCACACCGCCCATGGCGGGGGTCCCGCCGCCCCGCGCGGTCCCTGAGGCGGGGCCGGCGCCCCCTCCCCGGCCATGATGTCAGGCGGGCGGAGGAGGTGCCGCTGGCCAAATATAGCGGCGCTTCCTTGGCGGCGGGGCGGGCTCGTCCCTCCTTCCCTCCCTCCCTCCCTCCTGCCGCAGTCAATGGGGCGGCAGCGGCCGCGGCGGAGCGCAGCGCGGGCCGGGGCCGCGGGCCGGGGGCCGGCATGGCGGGGCGCTGAGGCGGCGCGGCGGCGAGGGGCGGCGGCGCGCCCCGGCATGGGCAGCCGCGGGGCCCGGCGATGAGCGCTCCCCCGGCCGCGACCCCCCGCGCGAATATGGGCACAGCCGTGTCCAAAAGGAAGACGCTCAGGAACGAGGCCATGTCGTCCGTGGCGGCCAAAGTGAGGTGGGTGCCGGGGGCGCGGCGGGCGGTGCCTCGGAGGAGCCGCGCGGTGCCGGGACCCTGCTCGCCCCCGGCCGCCTCGGAGGCCGTGCCGGGATGGGGGGAGCCCCGAGTCCCTCGGGATGAGCCCAGACACCGGTGCGGGCACGGCCCGGGGTTTGTCCCCAGGGCCATCCCGGGGCTGGGGAGTGGCACCTGCCGTGGGTCCCTCTCGCTGGCTGCCCCGATCCCCCCAGACCCGCCGCACAGTCGCTGTTGGCAGCGGGCGGCCGTGCTCCCTCTGCACCCCGCGACCCTCAGCCTCCGGAGAGGTGACTCGTCCCCTCCAGAGGCGTCCCCGCCGCCTGCCCGGCCACTGCACCCGCAGGGGTTTATTTGTTGGCTTGGCAAGGAGCGTGTCAGAAGTGGGTTTGTCAGGGATGGATCTCTCTAATCTTCGGGAATTCGGAAGCGCGGTCGGTTTACCCGGTGGTTTCTTCTCGGCTGAAATGCCGTGTGCGTGTCCGAGGGCAAAGTCAGCAGCCTCCTTCAAGGGGTCTCGCTGCTTTGAATGGAAAAGCTGCTCTGTGAAAATCTGCACCTACCACGTCTGCCCTCCCCAGCAGCGTCCCAAGCCACTACATGCACCAGTTACGGGATTTGGGTTCTGTATTGTGCCTGTTCTGGTTTTATATTGCTTGTCCTACAGTGTAGCTTTTCGCTCACTGCCTGGTCCCAGTGCTTTTCAGTATCAAACATGGGAGATGAGAAAAAAATATATTTGCTGCTTAATGGTACTTAGGTTTAAAAAGCTGTCAAAGATGAGCTTTGCCTTAGTGCCCTTTCCTGGATGAAAGGACCCTTCTCCCACGCTGCAGTGCAAGTGTCACGACAGTGATCCAGTGACTGTTTGGGGGCATTGGCGCAGCTTTTCAGCTGCTCCTCAGCACAGCTGTGCCGGGGGTAGTTCTCTCACTGTCCCTGGTACAGCTAAACTGACTCTTTGCTGTTGTGGAAAAATAGGGAAAAATTAAACTTTTCGGCTGCGTTATATAACACGTCCTTTGTGTTGTTAGACAAAATTGCATTAGAATAACCTGGAGTTGTGTGTAGGGCTCAATCCGTGTTGCTGAGAGATCTCAGTCACCTCTCTCTGTAACTCAGCATTACAGCATCTCTGCTGTGCTGGGAGGAAAGAGAAGTCTTATGGCTCGAAGCGAAGAGAGGCAAAAGCTGTCTGTATCTTGCCATCTGTTTGAGTTGTAAAGAAATCCATCCTTCAAACTCTGGAGTATCTTGAGGGAAAGCTCTCCAGGCAGAGCCTGCAACTTTTCCCCATGTTTTGTTACACCCTGTCCATAACCAGTAATGAAAACATTGATGCTTTCCATGGCAATCAGAGATTTGGAAGGGGGATTCTTGTGGTGATGTCAGACCGGTGCGTATACAGAAATGACACTTAAAGCACCATAAGTGCTGTGATGGGGTTCTGGGAGTGGGATTAGGCAGTCACACAAACAACACACTTAGTAATTGGTAGGATTTCAAATGGTAGTGTAGGTGTTTGGGAGCGACTAATGTGTTTTGAACGTAATGACTTGTTAGCCTACACCAGGGTGGGAAGATGCTGCTCTGGTTGTATCAGCTGTGTGGAGTCCAGGAGGTGCCTCAGGGGTTCTGGTTTGCTCCATACCTGCTGTAGCTACTGACAAGCTGCAGGTACAGGTTTGTGGGAACTCTGAGGTGTCTCTGGATGGTGGGAATTCAGGTGGTGTGACCAGAAAAGCTACGAGTGGATTTGGGCTGGGGGTCATAACGCCCTTGAGGAGTGTCTGATCGCATAGACCATGGCACAGGACAGGTGCTTTTGTGTGTCTCCCTGTTGATGCCTGTGCTAGAAATTCCTGATCCCAAAATCATTTGAGGAGGTCAGTGAACTTGCCGAGGGGCTCCCTGCAGAGCCTCTTAGCATGGAGAAGGTGCTGGTGGTGACAGGTGATGTCCATGTGCCTCCATCCTGCTGCTTCAGGCACAGCTCAGCCCTGTTCCTGTGGGCTCTGTCATGCTGGGAATTCCTACAGTGGAATGACCCACCTGCTGAAAGGTTTCCTGGAGCACATCCCACACAGCTCCTCTGCTCTGCCCTGGGTCCTCCTCCGTGTGTCTCCTGCATCCTTATCTACAGCAAGGATCCTGCAGGACACTGGATAAGGCTATAGAGAGACTGTTCTGTCCACCCCACAAGGGCTGGGCACTTGGGTCACCTGTGTGGGTAGCGCTGCTGCAATGATCATGTGCCCTGAAGGTGTAGGCAGCTGGGGCATCTGTTCCTGTGCTGCAGAAAGAGATGCCCTGGGATTGCTTCTCTGCATCTTCTGGGTCTGCCCTGTTCATATTTCTCATGACCTCTTTAGAGACAAAATTCATCTGGAATTCCACTGCAAGTCCAAGTGGCCAGGGTGTGCATTCCTTGTGTGTGTGCACACTTGTCTTACTGAGCAAGGAGAAGGGCTTGTTTGCTGGTGTGAGTAATGGGTCCAAGCAGGAGGTGTAGGCTCCCTAGATTGTTCAGTTAAAATCTGCAGAGCGACTCAGGGGAGTCTCCCGTCCCAGGAGCATTAATTAACCTCCATGCTGCTTGTTCTGTGCTGAGTCTTTAAGTAGCTCCTTACAAGCTAAGGACACAATTGCCCTGTGCTAACACTGTGGAGAGCACCCACCGTGCCGCTGGCTTTGGTCTCTGTGGTCCTCTTCTCCTGGGGGAGTTGCAGCGCCCTGCACGCCCGGGAAGGGGCTGTGATGGGGCTGCTGCTCTGATCGCCTCTGAAGGGCTCGGATGCAAGATCTCCCTGTCAGGAGGGATTGTTCCCTCCCTGCGAGTGCTTTTATTGCCCTGCAGCTCCTGGGCCCCAGTGCTGAAGGCAGGGCTGACGCAGTTGTCCTTGAGCGGTGACCTTGGTGCTGCCCCTCCGCTGACAGCCTCTCCAGAGCCCTGTCCGGGGCTGTCTGACCTGTGCTCCTTGGCTTCCTTAGAACTTTCCCAAGGCTGCAGATGAGCCAAAGCCCTTCAGAAACGGGCTTTCGTTGCCCTTGCTGCCTTTATTCCTACAGGGAAACGCTGGCACCCCAAATGTGGCAATAAAGCAGATGTTTTCCTGCAGCTCTGCTTTGTTTCGTGCTGGCCTACAGCTGTTCTCTGGGGGAGTGTGACGGTGAGAGCAAACAGACGTGAGGCTTTTGCTGGGTGTTCCAGAACCATCTCTTCTTGCTGTCATTAGCACAGGGAATATTTGAGTTGAGAGTGTGGTTCATCTTGCCCAATTTCATGACCTTGGCATCTAGTCCAGGATAGCCCACAGAGATAAGAATTTGGTCTGACTCCCTCTCTCCTGCCTAGAGAGGGATGAAGAGTGGCTTTGAACACGGCATTAGTTACTGTGAAAGGGTAAATCTTTCATTGACGAAATGCAGAGGTAAGTGACTATGTACCTTATCCCAGGTTCCTTGCTGTGTGAGTGATTTTTGGCTTAGCTTGGGGTTCTTGATGGAGTCTAGATTCTTCTTTTCTGCTTGTGAATTTTCTGATGAGTGCTATGAACTGTCTTTTTGATTGCCTTTTTCTTTTAACTTCTTCCTACTCTTCCTCTTTCCTCCTGTCCAAACTTTGTGTGTTCCAGGACTGTGGGGTCTCTAAGACCCAATGCTGATATCCAATCTCCCTTTATTGAGAATGAGAATTTTAAAATTAAACTTTTCCAGCTACCATTTCTCTACGTAGATATTTTAGAAAACGAATCTTTGTCTTTGTCAGGGTATTGTTACTATTAGGCTTAAGTAATGTAGGTGTCAACAGTCTTTAATGACTGAGCTGTTAACTGTGGATGTGCTGGAGGTGTTCCCTTCTCTGCTTGGTGACAAGAGCAGGATTGCTGCTGTAGGAGGACGTAGGTCCTGATGATGCAGGTCTCTTCTCTCCTGTGAGCCTGAGATGCAGCACTGTCAGATGCTGTCACAACAGATTCCTGCTGCAACTCCTCTGGGCATTACTTCTGAAGGAGCCTGAGAAGGTGGTGGGTGTTCTTTGGTTTTCCATTTAATACTCCTGAATATCCAGGTTTTGCTTAGCTCGCTGCTGTGCTCTGAATGGAGTTACCTGAGGTCTTTCCTGTGTCTCGGAGTGTTTTACTCTGCATTTCTTCATTCTGTAAGTGTCAGTTTGGTGGATAAATTCATGTGCATCAGTTTCTCATAGCTGCTCGTGTGCGTCAAGGCCCCTTTTATCCTGTTGATGTGATTATTTCAGAGACATGAAGGCCATTCTGTGCTTATTACATTGTAATTGAGATCTTTGTTATTTGGCGGCTTCGCTCCTTCGAGCAAATCTCTGTCTAGACTGTCTGTGCTTCTTCA
Organism: Eopsaltria australis; assembly: GCA_034509425.1. NCBI lineage: Eukaryota > Metazoa > Chordata > Aves > Passeriformes > Petroicidae > Eopsaltria > Eopsaltria australis. The sequence continues at coordinate 161,070 of JAVTVJ010000183.1, forward strand.
CAGTTCTCTTCCAGACCCGAGTCCAGCTCTGACATCTGAGACACAGTGAGTACTGGAAAATGCCCCCAGAGGGGCAGCAGCCTTTGCTGCCTGTGTTGTGCTGCCCTGTCCCTCCTTCCCTCCGTGGAGCCGTTCTGATGGAATGCTGGAGGAAATGCTGGTGTTTTCCGAGGCTCGTCTGTGCTGGTTAGACTGAGCAGCACAGCGTGCTAGAGCCCCGCTCCCTGCTTGATGTGCTTTGGTTAAATCAAGCTGTGCTGACTCTGTGACATACAGGTCTGATCTGCCACTAAAGTGAAAACCTCTCTCCAGATGAGTCAGGGCTAAACTTGTCATCAGCTGATCACCTCTCAGTGCTACCTGCTCATTTGTATGCAGCTCTTGCAGTGTCACACACTCAGGGTTATAGCTCACCGGCCCGTGGAGCTGTAAGGCACCTTGTACTCCATCTCATTTATGTGAAACAAGTTTTCTTTTTCATCTCTTGCCAGTTAAATTATCCCAAGGTGTCTCTGCTCAGAGCCTGGTTGAACGGGCTTAAGTCCAGTGCTGTCTGATGGTGTGAGGGCAGTGATAGTGGAGGCAAAGCTGAGCTGAGAGGAAAGTCAGATTGTGTGACTTGTGGTAATTGATAAAAGAGAGAGAAAAGAATGGGATGAATAGAACAGCTACCATCTCTTTGAATTTCGCTCTGGCTTTATTTTGATCAAGCCAATGGGTAGCTAAGGAGAGCAAGGAAATGGCACAATAACAATCCAGGCAAATGCTGGCAAACTGGGGTGACTGTGAGGAAAGGGAAGGAACACAAAAGGCTTGGCAAAGGGGAAGTAGCCATAAGGAGCAAGTGTGGCCATCAGGGTCCCCTTGGCAAAGGGCACGTGCAGACATCTGCGGGAGATCAGCTGAGGCACGGCCAAGGAGAAGCCGATGGCACTTGGAAAGCGGGAATGTAGAAGGGAACCACTGAGATAATAGGCAGAATAATTAGTGTGAAGTTTCCAGTGTAATTGGCTGGAAACCCCCCGTTGCACACTGTGCTGTGCAGGCGGCGTTGCCGTGCTCGCCAGGGCTGGGGAGCTGTGCCCACGTGTCCACTTTTGTTTGCTCTTGGGTTGGCCTGAAGGGTCTGAGGGCCAGGGGTGGAATGGCCAGGACAGAGCTGCAGGTTCAGCCTGGGCAGGGAGTAATGCTTTTGAGCAGCTCTGTGCTCCTCAGCTGTGCTGCTGACCTGCATGAGAGCTCTGGGTATGGCCTGTTCTCTGGGTATGACCTGTTCTCTGGAAGCTCTGGCACTTGGGGTTGTACCCTCCTCCCTCTGCTTGGGGAAACCAGAGTGAGGTTAGAGACACTGCAGCACCTTCCCGGTTGGGCTCTTACTCTGACTGACACTGTTTTCATCATGGAATAAGATGGGCTGGAGGGCAGCAGTGCTTCTCTGGCTCTGTCTTAGCCAGTTTTCAATTTGGATCTTAGGAAATGCTTTGTACTGGTTTTTTGAGCCCGTGGTTTGCAAGCTAAAGGTGAAGCATTGGTTCAGATTTTCAGACAGACTGAATAGCTTCAGGCATTGGTGAAGAGATGAATGGAGAGAGTGACAGACGAATTTGGAGCTCATGGACCTTTTGGACTAGTTAGAGACTATCATCATATTTCAGCATTTTTTGTGTAAGTCACCATGTTCTCTCACTGATAATTTACCTGAGAACTTGTTCACTGTTATTTTTTCTACGTGGAATGACTGCTGATGCAAAAGAGAAGCTTCAGAGTTTTTCCCAGTGGACTAAGTCCTGCATGCCCTGTTTGTGAATGGTGTTGGTTATGCCTTGCAAGGACTGACGGTTCCCCTGGGAATCCTTGGAGTCCCAGAAATCTTGGTGGAGGGGATCTTGCAATCTCATGCCCGGCCATCTTATCAAAGCCTTGCTGTTGCTGGTGGTGTGTGAGATCAGCCGTGGCTTTGGCTGAGCTTTAACCACCTCTGAGATGGAGTGCAGGAGCAGCTCAGCAATTCTCTTGCAGATGAGTAGCCTGATGTTAAAATCATAGAACTGTTTAGGTTGGAAAAGATCTCTGAGGTCGAGTCCAACTGCAAACCACACCCTGTCACATCCACCACTAAACCATGTCCCTGAGTGCCACATCCACGCTTCCAGGGATGGTGACTCAACCACTTCCCTGAAGTAGCCACAGTCCAGTTTCCGACTTTGCGTTTGTGTGTTGCTCCAGGATCAAGTCCTGCTTTTTTTGCCTGAACAAAAAGGTTGAGGCTGCCAGGAACATCCATGAGGTGCTTGTCCTCCTGGATGGGTGAACCACAATGGTCCCACGATGGGGACTGTAGGCTGATTGTAGAGCTCCCTGTGTGACAGAGCCTCTGTGTGCCCATCTTTGGGGTGTTAAGCACTGAGGAGGGCAGTTTGGGCAGCTGCCACCCCAAGGAAGGGTCTAAAGGTACAATCTGGGACTGGACACGTAAGAATCCGGGAACAGGGGAAACCTCAGCACTGTCTGTTAGTCTGTAAAGATGCAGAAGCTTAAACCTTCCATCTTGCACAGCTCCAGCTGTGCTGCTCCAAAGCATTTTGCATTTGACTGTGCTGAAATTTAGTCCCGGGGAGATTAAATTACTCTTTCTTCATCGTTCTTATTGATCCTCTGTTGCTGGCTGTGGATGACAAATGGACTTGCCACTCCTTGCAGCCCGAGTCACTCTGGGAAGTGCACTGGAGCCTTGTTAACGTTTTCTGCTTTGGGAGGTGGTGCAGAAAAGCAGTGGGGAGGATCCTGGCCGCACAAGTTGGGATATGCAAAACAGAAGGTGGTTTTGGAGGTCAAAGCCATTTTCTGCTTAGATATTTAATGGCCATTATGAGCCCTTTGTAGCAGCTTGAACTGGAGAGGATGTTCTGAGGCTGAGCACCTCTGAAGGAGGAGGACAGTGGATGTGATGCCTTGGTATGGAGAGTTTTCCCTGTTGCAGTAAATCTGGTCATTCCCCAGAAGATGCTGTTGTGCTTGAGGGCTGAGGATGCTCAGCTTTGGGTTTCTTGGCTTGGCTTGCCAAGGAGGTGGGTGGCTGTTCCACCTCCCTCTTTGCCAGTCTCCACCCTGGGCTGCCCAGTGGCTGCTCGGCCTGATTGGGATGCTGCAGACCTTGGAGAGATTGTTCTACAAACCTGGGGCAAATGGATGGCTGGGGAAAACCTGGCTCTAGTATTGGCTCTCTTGAGTCACAGGTCTGTTGGGTACAGGAGAACAAGCACAGCACCAGGACATTACAAATGCCCTGGCCGTTGGAGTCTGGAGATTACTGTATACCAGGAAGTGCATGCCTTGACCAAGGATTCCTTTCCTGTGTGGGTTGCAAGCAGAAAGCTCTTCCCTGGTTGGAATATTCATAGGTTTGCTCTCTTACGTAGGCCTGGATGTGTGATAAGGGTTGAGCTCACCCTGCTTGTGTGATTCTTAATATATTCCAGTAAAATCTCGGTCATCCACAGGACTGGAATCCATCAGAGAAGCAGGAACTGCTTTTGTGGGAGGTTTTGTGGGTGTCTCTCAAATAAACTTGTCCAGTAATCCAAATACTGACATAGCTGGGGCTTGAGAACTTAGGGTTCAGGTAGATGAAATGGTCATTAGCATCCACATCTGAACTTTGATGACTCCCAAGTGGGAGTTTTCAGGACCTGTAGGAGCCTGGAGTGGTGGTTGGCTCTGGGGTGGAGATTCCTCCTTCTGGGGCTGCCAGGAGGGGCTTAACTTGAGCTGGAGACAGTGAGCCAGTTCCTGTGTGCATCACAGATTTAATGCAGGTGCATTTCAATTCTGTATTTCATTTTTACAACAGAGAAGCTAAAGCCTAAACTAGTCCTGGACTTCTAGTCCAGCTCTGTTTCCCCCTTTGGCCAGGGGAACATTGAGGTTCCACCAGAACCACTGGAATCCTGGTGTGTAATGAGGAAACCTCACTGCTCTGGAAGTGCATTTCCATGGGTGCCACCTAAGGCTGAGGGAATGGCAGCTGCAGGAGCACAGCAGTGTGTTGGTATTGAACTGTTCCTTCCTCCCTTGGCCTTTAAGCATCACAAATCTCTCCCTTTCTCTCCTGTGCTGCCTCCTGATGCTGGGACACAGAGCGGCGAGGGCTTTTGGAGAATACCTTTCACAAAACCATCCTGAAGGCAGAAACGGCTCAGGTAAGAGAACTGATGTGCCTTGGTTATGTCCATGTGTGCCTGCAGCTGTGGTTAATAGCCTTAGAATGAAAGTGCATTTATTTATCTGTCATAAACAGTGAGATATGACAGCAGAGAGACAGGAGGAGTTGCCCTCAAGGAGAAAAGGCAGTTTGGTGACCCAGGGCTTGGGTGAGTGTGGGATGAATTCAGTTAGGGGACAAATGCCCTGTCATAAATTCACCCCTGCAGCTGATGTCCCTAGGAGAAGTTTCACCTGGGAAGTGACAGCATTGCACAAGGCTTCTGCACTGGTTTGGCACTCCTAGGTCATGCTTTTACTGGTATAAAAAAAAAGGTGAGTTGTATTCTGTTCACTGGTGTGAATCCTTGCTGGCAAAGGTGACATCTGGATTTATTCCCAGTGTTTGCTTCAATGGGTTAAACTGGGATTTGCCTAGATGTGGGCACCCCATGTGCTGGCTAATGTGTCGGTATTTTCCATGCAGATATTGTCCCCATCAGCTTATCATGAGTTCTGCTTGATGGGCAGGAGAGCACAAGATAAACTCACTTGGCTTCTGATAGGGCTGCATCTTTTCTCTGATGAAAGAAAGTATTTTGCAGGCAATAAATTCATTACAAAACCCATGGAAAATCCTGTGAAATCCACAGAAAATCCTGTGTGAACAAGTAACAAATTGTTCTGTGCTGTTGAACTGTTGTGCAGGGGATAAAGTTATTAAATAGAACATAATGCAGAGTGATGTTAACATTTTAGGTAAACTGTGTGTGCTTAAACCTGTGCAGGAGATCCCTCTTGCTGTAAGAGCAGTCACAGAGTCTTTGGCAGCCAAGTTGAGTCTTTGCCTTTTTTTCTTGGATCTGCTCTAATGACCTTCAAGATGTCCTTGGCTGATTTGTGCCAGTGTTGTGAATGGAAAGGCTCTAAGACAATGGACTGAGGTTTTCTTGGTTTCTTTTCATGAAGAGCTCCAGTGACACTTTACTTAAAATATTTGGTCTAAGAACAGCACGTGGAGATAGGAAGGGAAGGGTAGAGAAAGGCTGGGGCTTGGTGCAGCTGAGTTGAGGTATCTGTGGGGCAGCAGGAAGGGAGGGCTGGACAAGCTGTACAGAGACAGGTTGGAAGGAGCTTCCCAGAATGGCAGAACCTTTTTTCTTCTTGTTGTTGTTGTTGTTCCTTCCAATTGTGGCCATTTCTGCAGCTGCTTCTTCACCTGGAGTCTTTGCCAGTCCTTTTTGCAGCCCCCCACCCCAGTTTCCAACAGGGAGAAGTGTTGGCTTCTGCTCATTTTGTAGTGCCCTGTGGGGTCATGTTGGGGCCAGGCAGAGAATCTCTGATGGAGACAAGGAAATTTCAGATCTGCTCAGGTACCCAAAGCTTGGGCAGCCCTGGTCAGATCCAAGGAGTGGGGGCCTCTCTGATGTGCTCTTAAAAAGCTGCTGTTTAACTCATCCTTGGGGTGCCCCTGGTTGCTCTGACTGTAGGTCAGGAGAGCATGGAAATGGAGCTGATGTGGCTCCTGGATCATGTGCCACAGCCAGGCTCCCCAGAGCAGCATTTCAGCCCTCTCCGTGCTTGTGACATCCATAGGCTCTCCAGGGAAGCCTTTTCACCCACTGCCCCTTGGTGTATCAGCCTTGAGATCCATTCACTTTGAATCCAAGTGAATTTAGTTGCCACAGGCAAGAATCCAGCAGTGAGAGACACACTTGGAAATACCACGATACTTATGGGATCCTTAAGCATTCACTTGGAAAGAAATAAAATTCCCTAGAAATTACTCTAAATTCGGTGGAAGAGGGGAGGGAAAAAAAAGAATCGTCATTTTTAAGTCATCTTCTGAAATTCTGCAATGTATAACTTAACACAGTCTGTAACACTTCTTTATAAATAACCCCAGTAGGAAGGTTGCTATCCAATAAAAAACGCTGCGAGTAGAAAATGTGGCTCCTTTTAGTTCATCCCAGCAGCCCCGATCACAAGGAAGTCACGTCTTTGCAACGCAGAAAATTCCATCTCAGCATCACTTGTGCAAGTTCTGGAGGCTTCACCTTTGCCTGGGCAGGGTGCTGGAGCTGCAGGATTGGCTGCCACCCAGTGACTCCAGGGAAGCAAAGGAAGGGCCCTGTGCTATGGAAGCTGAAGGCACAGCACAGATCCAGGGATACCTGAATGTGCTCTGGCTCCTCAGAGAGCACACAGAGGCAATGTGAGCAGGGAGGAGCTGTGCAAAGCCCACCTGCATCCTGTGGTTGAATTCTCACCTGCATATGTTGGTGCCTTGGGTTCTGAAAGCTCAGTGCTCCAAAGATTTGAGTCCTCAGTGCCTGTATGTGTCAACTCTGAGCTTTCTCCTTGGGTGTTGTACCTGGTGAGACAGCCCTGTTTTAACCCCAGCTGTGCATCCAGGTGTTCTCTGCAGACTGAGCTGGGATGGAGGCTCTGGCCTAAATGTGACTGGAAGGAGGCAGGCCATGATTCAGTGCAGAAAAAATGGTTTAAGAAAGGTTTAAAGTCACTGATGAATGCAGTGAGGGAAGAGAGTTGTGGATTCCAAGGAGCAGGAAGGTGGTAGAGCCATCAGTGGGACAATGAAGGCATAAATGAAGGAGGGAAGGGCAAGATCCTCTTTTTCTGGACCCAAGAGCTAGAACCCTTCTCTCTCTGGGCACTGGGCAATCCTCATGCAGGAAATGAGGTGGGTGTGAATCTTTGGGCTGTCAGTTCTTTGCTGCTTTATCTGCTGGTTCAGCTCCTCGGCAGAGTGGTGAAGCTCTGACACCCCAGGCAGCCCCAGGAGATCCATGGAGATGTGAAGGGAGGTGCCAGGTGTGCAGGCACTGCCCCAACTTGCTCTGCTTCTGCTGCACTTTGTTCTCTGAAGATTGTCCATTTTGCTTGGCCTTTCTTTATCTTTTTAGTCCCTTGACTCCAAGGAAAGGTAAAGATATAATGGCTTTTGCATCCCTCATAACTTCACATTCCACAGCTGATCAAAGAGCTTCTTCTTCAGTCGTAACTTCTATTTGTGGTGGCTCCTCTGGAGAGCTTGTGTATGTGTGTGTGTGTGTGTGCCTGAATGTCTGGGAGAAATTGGGGGAGTGGTAATGAAGAGTTGCAGAGGGATTGTAGATCAGCAGGACGGGCCAGGTGCCTCGTCCCAGCATTGCAATGAGGGCTGAGTGATGTGCAAGGCTGTGCTTCCCTTCTGTTTTCAGTGAAATTGCAGTGTGTTCGTGCTCTGCTTGCTTTGCTGGGGCAGTGGCTGTGCAGCTGCATGAGGTAGAGAGGCTGGCAGGTGCTGCAGGGTGTACCTGGAGGGAAAAAAGGTGAAGGGGAGGGTTTGTTGTTGGTTACAACTTCTGATTCTTCCAGATGTGAGGCCCAAGAACTTCATGGCTCAGAAATGTTGTGTGACTATTCCTATGCAACTCTCCAGTGTCTAATTCTGGAAAAAGTGACCCAAAAATGACCCCAAAAATGGCCCAAAAATGACCCCAAAATGGCCCAAAATTCCCCTAGATTTTTTTTCCAGGTCACTGGGGAGGTGCATTTACCTCTCCCCTTTCTCAGAGGTTATGTCAGGGATGATGATGACAACATGGAGTTTTCTTCCCTTTGTTTTCCTTTTGAAACAGGGCAGTTGCCTGGTGGTGGGTGATGGGCTGTGAATGCAGGGGATGGAGGGATTGTCCCTTTGGGATCACTCAGATTTTTTTCCCCTGATCTTTAAGATATTTTGAGGAATTAGAAATAAAGGGAGGGTTAGGCTCTGCTGCAGGTGACAGGATATGGATGTGTTGAGGGAGCTGGTGCCAGGGTGCTGATGCATCTCCTGCTCTCTTCCTGCCTCTATTAACTGCTGGCTTATTCATGCAGGCTGGAGCTCTGGGAAGGTTCCCACGAAGAGCACTCTGCCATGTTCAGCATTCATTCTGCCTCCAAGGCTGTGGCAAGTCTTTGCTGACTTTTGTAGCTTTCTGGTACCTTTTAATGTAGAAGTGGGTGTCCCTTGGGACAGACTTAGAGGAAAGATGCAGAAAGGGATTAAAGTGTTGTGAAAGGGAAGTGTAAAAAGGCTGCAGAGAATAAAGCATGGAAGAAATAATCACTCAGTCTTGCAGAGCTCATGGAATTTTGGACATTCTCCAGCCAAGGTGTCAGAGGCCCTGCACTGAGGTAATGTGTTGGATTTTATCTCCATGTTCTGGAACTGTGAGAGGAAAAGGTACCCAGGGCATGGGGCAGTGACATTGAAAAGGACAGCAAGCAGAGCCTTTGAGAAATTCCCTCCTGTCTGGGCAAGCAGGGATCCATCCTCGTGAGCTGGGATTCAGACACGAGGATCCTTTGAGGAAAGGGAGGGAGCTGTGGGGGTTTTTTTCTGTTGCTTTTTTAATCTGTTTTGCTCAGTGGGGTTCCTGGAGGGGCAGCTGCTGCTGCTGGAGTGTGGGGCTGTGGGATGCAGCACCAGGCTGCCCACTGTGACTGGCTGCTCTGGGCAAGCTGTGTGGGAAAGGCTCTGGAAGCAAGAGAGAGGGAGAGATCAAATCTGAAGTGTCCTTGGTGCTGCAGAGGTGATGGACCTTGGGCAGGAGCTGCCTAGCAGGCCTTCAGCCAGATTCTCTGTGGCTCCTGCTAAAGCAGCATGGCTGCTGGTTTGTATCAGGACAAACCAAAGGGGACAGTTACCTGAAACTGGAAACCTCTTTTTAAGCTCCAAAAAAGTCATCTTTGTGCCTTTCCTTTGTTTTTGATGATGTTTCAGTCATCACTGTGAGCGTGTTAAGGAGAAGAGCGCCTTTGTGATCTTCCCCAAGCCAAGTGACATTGGGGAGGGGGGGCAGGAGCAAAACCAAGTTTGTGCTTGTGCTGGGTGTGGAGCCACCACTGGGTCAGCCACTTGTGTTTGGAGCCTGGCCTTTGGGTGTGTGAGCCAGGCATGGAGGAGCTTTCTGACACTGCCAGAAGCTGCCATGGGACTGGAGAAACCCCAGGTGAGGCTTCACAGGTGCTTCAGGCTGAGTGACCTGTGGGCTGAGCTTTCTGTGCCACCAGCAAGTAAAGCTGCAGCTGTTCAGTGCTCTGAGAGGGGCATTCAGACTGTGGAGCTGCCAGCAGAGCCTGGTTCAGGGTAAGCACCAAGTTGGCCTTTTTCTCCAGGGGATGTTTGTCCTGCCCTCAGGACAGACCCAGCAGTGCACCTGGCCCTGCTCTCGGTGGATCCCTGTGCTGATGAGGGGGAGGTGGCCTTTTTGGGAAGAACCCGTGCTCTGGAGGGAGTTGTAGGTGTCCTGAGCTGAGGACAGAGCAGGGATGTGAAATCTCATCTCTGAGGGCTTCAGGCTGCTTCCAGCATCAGCCAGTGTAAGCATGGTGTGGGTGTATCCTGAACTTGCTGTGGAATATGTTGTTGGCTTATAAAGGGAACAAAGACGTAGGTCACAGTGTTACCATGGAGATGCTGAGGCCGGTGATGGAGCTGCCACTTGCTCCTTTGGGTCGTGTCTCACAGTAGCAATTTCATCTGTTCACATTAATGTTACAGGCCAGACTAAAAGGTTACTCACCTATGAGACGCCAGGTCAATTCTATCTTGAGTTTGTTTGTTTTCAAAGGCCATTCCAGCAGAGAAGGCTAATTGGAACCATTTTGTCATAGTTAAGTGACCTTCTGCTTTCTCAGAGCAGCTCCCTTCCAGAAGCAGCCTTTGCCTGTTCCCTGTGTCTGAGAGGGAGCAGAGGAGACCAGGACCTGCCAGCACACCTGAGGGGCAGTGACAGGCACGTTGGAGGTTTTGGAACTGAGATTGCAAGAGAAAGTTTTCAGCTGTGCCATTTGAATGGTTGTTACGGGTTTTGCTTTGCAGCACCCTTGGCTCTGGCCAGAGCACCTCTGTGCTCCCCTCACTGAGGGAATCACCTGGATTCCTCCTGGGGCGAGATAAAAACGTCATTAACTTCATTCCTGCTTCTATGAGCAATGCTGCAAGGCCGTGTACTGTACCCCCAAAAACTTTCCATTCATCTTCAGTGATTACAGCAGTTCTTTCATTTAAAGTTGGAACTTAATTCTCATAAATGTCAGGTCCAGAGAGTTCCAGCTGAGGAGGAACAGAGAAGAGAGAACTGTCTCTCTGAACACTTTTTTGAGAGAGTCATCTCAACACTTTGTTGAGATGACAGATGTTCTTTTAATAGGATTTTATCTGGATTCCCCTTTGCCACTTTGCCTCTGATGCTGGAGCGGAGGCTTTAAATCTAAGGTGCTTTAATCATCAGTTTAGCTGCTAAATACAGGAATAAATTTGAAGCTTCTGTCTGTGCCTTGCGGCTGTGTTCTGCCATGATTTATAAACTTCTCATCCCACGGGGTCACAAGGCAGTCTGCAGCAGAAAGGAGCTTGGCTCCACAGTTGTGGATGGGCATCAGTCAGCTGGGACTGATCCCAGCATTTCCCTGCTCTGGAGAAATATGGTGGCAGTGAAAGGAAAATGTGCAAGTCCTTTCTCAGTTCCCTAAGTCAGAGTGAGTGCTCAAGCTAGAGTTACAGAATGAGAAAGAATGTATTATAAGTATCCAATACTAATAAATGCTTAATTATCAGGAGTTACATGTACTGAGAATGTGGATTCTTTTCTTCCCAAGACACTGCCAGTTGATCAGCACAGATTATCACTGCTGTCAGTCTTTGGTAGCACTTGTGCCCTGTTGTTGGGCAGAGCTGCGCGGAAGGTGAAGGCAGAAATGCCAGGAGCAAATGAAGACAAGAAGATGTGTGTTCATGTACATAATGAGGGCGGTGAGAAGTGGTTTGGCCCTCAGGACTGGATGTCAAGCCCTGCTGGACTTGGCCCAGGTAGGCAAGGAAATGAAGGAAATGATGGAAATACCATCTGGACCTTTCAGGTACCAATGGATACATGATCCACAGATCAAGCACATTGGTCTCATTCCCTTCATCTTTCTGCTCAGTACCTCTTGCACAATAAATCCACGTAGAGCAGGAATCAAGGTGAGAAGAACCTGAGGAACCTAGTTTATCTGGTCCTGAGTAGCTCTGCAGCTGTGTGAGCGCAGGTGTTGCTGCTGAAGGCAGGTGGGGGAGCAGGGTCGTTCCTGGGTCAGCTCGGCAGGGCTGGAGAGGAGGGAGCTGTGCCAGGCTGCCCAGTCACGCTGCCCGGGGCTGATGGAGCAGCTGGCAGTGGGAGAGGTGGCGAGAACGATGTGAAAATGAAAAGAAGGGAGCAGCAGCTCGAGGCGAGGGTGTTAACAGCAGCCTGCTGCAGCTGATCCAGAAGGGAGCTCCAGTCATTGCTGAGCTCCCGTTAGTGTCCCTTGGTTCTCCCCACTCAACATCCCTGTGGCTCAGCTCTAATCCAGCACTGATTCCTGGACCAGCCTGACTTCTTTCTTAGCTGAAGCAAGCTATTAACTCAGATGGCACTGTGGCAACAGGTGCAGTGCTTTGACACCTGAATCCTGTTCACTACAAGCACAGACAAGGGTCACTGGTGTGTGTGCCCTTGTGTATGTGAATGCACAGACTCCTGAAATGGTGTGGATTCTGTTTCAGAGGCAAATAATTCATTATGATGGGTGTTTGAATCTCCTTTTCTTCCACACTAATTTTTTTTCTGTAGATAAATTCATTATTAATGACTACTCTTGAATAAAGCTTCATATTCCCTTTGCATATGAAGTTGCTTCTCTGGTGTGTAATTACTGAAGGTGCTAAATTGAATGAAAATGAAAAATTATCCAATTGTTTTATGAAAAGAAAGCACATTGGTGTGCTAGCAGCCCTTTGGAGTGTAGATCATGAAAACTCCTACGTAAGTACAAGTGAAAACACCTTGAGGAGGGGACAAGTAAGGTAGGAAGAAAGAATTATCCTCACATTTTGCATGCTAGATCAGGCAGGTAATTTATGTCAAATATATCTGGTCAATCCTGCCAGGATTTCAGTAAAAAATTGACTCTTACTTGAAACCAGTCATGGCTCCCTTAAAAGTCTGTAAATTTTATGATGCTGAACAGACCTCAATGCTTATAAAACAGACACTGGAACTGGTCTTTTTGCTCATGAGTATTTTCAGGCATATTATGTCCTAGGGACTTCATTTTTCCTTTTAGCCACAGGTCCCAGGGCTCAGGAGTTCCTGGATCCCTGAATTCCAGAGCTGTCAGTGTGTGAGTGAAGGTGACACTCCTGTGTGTTCCCTCTGAGGAGGCTGTGCATCTTCCCTACAAATATCAGTTTCAGGAGGAGCAGGGGCAGCTGTCAGCCACGATTTTGTGGTGTCTTAAGAAATCTGTAGCGTCACTGTGCCCACACAGATTAGTAAATTTGACAAGTTGAGACGAGTACTTAGAGCTGGCCTTTGTTTTTAATTTTAAAAATGGTTTGCTTGGCACTATTAGCGAGCACAGATCTTGGCAGATCTCAGGGAGTTGTTTGGTGGTGTTTTCCCAAGACATGCCCACTCTAGAGCACAGTTAATCCTGGAGCTGGGGAGGATCTGAGCTGCTGGAGAGCAGAGGCAGGAGGATCTGAGCTGCTGCCTCTTGAGGGGTGACTTGTGGTTGTAGAGACTTTGGGGCCTGTGACCGCTCTCTGCACTGTTTGCTCTGTCACACTGTACCCTGCACGTGGGTGGGACAAGCTTTTGGATGACAGCCTGTGGAGCACCTTCTTCCACTGGAGTGGCCCTTATTGTCCATCAGACTCCTCCTGGAGCAGATGAAGATGTCCACACTGACCATGGGGCAAGTAGAGCCCTGCCAGCCCTTCACATTACCTGGGCAGTATCTGTGGGGCACTTCCCCCCACTACCCCCGGGCATGGATTTTTTACTTCAAGTGAAGCCTGGACAGAGCATCAGCTGCAGGTTCAAAAGGCACAGCTGTTTCTTTAGGACTCCTGCAGTGTCTCCTCCTGGCCAGCTCTGGGAGTCACACAGCTGCCAGCTCCAGTGTCCAGAGACTGCGAGGAGACAAATGAAACAAAACCTGACTTGTGTCAGCCTGAACAGCCCTGACAATCACTTATTGAGCAGAGTGGCCAGAGACTGATTTATTTCCTAGTGGTGCTGGAGGGAGTTGTATCTCAAACAGAAAAAAGAGACAAGGGTGGCACCCTCGGTTCTGGTTGCAAACAGAGCAGGAGGAGAAGCCCTGGGCAATGTGAGCATGTTCCAGGATGGATTTCAGATTCAAAAGCTGACAGTGTATGGCCTCAGCTTGGGAGGGCTCCTCTCAGAGGGGCACAGGAGCCCTTCATAGGCAGCGGAAAGTGGCAGCAGTGAAAGGTCCATGTTACACACATACACCACCACTCTTGTCCAGAGGTCGTTCTCCTCTTCTCCTTCACTTCAGTTGCAAGATAGCCAAGCCTTCAAATTGTGGACGAGTTCTTCCAGGTCATGACTCAGTAGCTAAAGAAATTATGTTCCTTAAATATCTACTGAAGGCTTGGGTTTGCTTTCTGCCTCTGTTTTAAGTGCTGCTGTCTGTGCTGGACAGTAATGATTTCATTTTTTGGGTTGTAGTCACATAAATAATGCATTCCCTGCTGAGCCTTTTTGCCAGTCCCCGAGCTGCTTCCCATCTGAAGGGAAGTGTAAGAGGTAATTAACAGCCACTTGAAAAAAGGATTAGCAGGTGGGTGGGAGCTACTGTTGGGTTCATGCATGGAATTGCCATGGAAATGCTGAGATTTCCTGGCACTTCATCCAGTGTGTGGGCTCCAAAGATAGTTGCACTCATGGGCCTCTCTCCTTTCGATCTTCCTACCCTACAAAGGGAGCGGCTGTGTTTTCCTTCAGGACAGCTCCCACGGGCTGTGCCGTGGCCATCTGTGGGACCGGGGCGTGCCGGAGCGGGGTGCTGTGCTGCAGCTGTCAGCTGAAGCCTCGCTGCATTTCTTTCACGTCAAACCACCTGGCAGAAAACCGGGAGGAGAAAAAAACCCCAAATCTTGCTGGTTTGTCCCTTTGCCAGTGTTCTGAAAGAACTTACTGTGCCAAATGCTCAGAGTTCGGCACTTGGAGAAGGTGGTGCTGGTCCTTGTCCTGCAGACTGTGACCAGCTCAGTAGCCCTCGTGTGGCTGAACAGGGCTGCAGCTGAACCAGGGCTGTCTGGCATGGCAGCGTTTTCAGGCTGTGCAATGAGACCTGCATTTGCATCTAGAATGCTTAAAATATTGGGCCTCTCTGTGAGAAATATCTCTCATTGCAATGCCTGCTCTGGAGGTTTGGAAGGTGGCAGTGGGCACGTGCTCACCTGAAACAGTGCCTGCAGGGACCTCCTGTATCTGTCTCCCCTAGACAACAATAGCAAAGAGCCTCCTGAATTTGCCAGTGTCTGTGGGGCTTTGCTTTGAGGAACGTGTGCCTTTTGTTTCAGATCACCTGCTGGCAGACTCCTACATCGGGCAGGAGGACTCCCCTGAGATGCAGCAGGTGGCCCAGAACAAGCGCAGGCTCTCGGTCATCTCGGACGGCAAATTCGAGAGGAGCTTCACCGAGGAGCAGGCGGAGAAGATGCCGAGCGAGGGCCCGAAGCCTCGAGTCTACACCATCTCTGGCGAGAGGCCGATGCTGTCGGAGCACGAGAATGACAGCATGGAGCTGGTGGTGATGAAGGGGGCTGCCCACGAGGAGTGTCACCACGGCCACCACGCGCACGGCGCCGGCGGCTCACACGGCGTCCGGCACTGCAAGGCCTGGCCGGGCAGCCGCCGGGGCTCCAAGGAGTGCCCCAACTGCACCAGGCTGGCTGCTCCTTCCCAGCAGTCCATTGAGCTGGAGCAGCACCCACCTGGCGAGGCTGGGTGGCACAGGAAAAGGCTGGAGAGGATGTACAGTGTCGATCGAGTGTCTGGTAAGTGAGTGCTGGGTGACATGAAAGGTGACACCCATCTCATCCCAGCACAGGGCCTTTGATCCTGGGCACTTCTGGTACCTTGGGCCAGCATTCCTGGAAAGGGACTGTGAAAGGAGGAGCTTGAAATAAGCTGAGCTCAGTCAAATGCCAGCTCATCCAAGCTCCTGGTCATCAGTGGCTGCTCTGGGTGGTTTTCGTGAACTCTGTTTCTGTGGAGGAAGAGCAAGAGAGGAAGGACTCTCTCAAAGCCCTACATCCACGCTCATCCCAGGGGCAGTTCAGAGCAGGATCCTCTCTTTGCCTCTTGCTGGGCAGGGGAAATCTTTGTGAACTGCTCTGTGGGAGCCTCAGCTCAGGTTATGGTTGTCCGTACTTTAGCGTGTTCCCAAAATGCTTCTTTGCAGGGCTGGAAGCCACTCATGTAGTGCCACCTCATGGGCTTCCTGTAAATGCTAGCAAATAACACTGAATTGGACTTTATTCCCTCCTTTCTTCCCTGTTCTTAGGGAATAGGGCTTGTAATTATTCCATTACACTAAAAAAAAATTGTCTTTAAAAACCAAACCATTAATCAAATACATGTCACAGTCTCTATCCAAATGCTGCCACTCAGAGATAACCCCAGAAGTGAACAGCACAAGTGGCACAGGTTACAAGAATTCCCTGGCATGTCCTTCCTGCCTGGCCAGCAGGGAAAAGGGAGCAGAGAGGAGTGGAGGCAGGAGAGGCTGATTTCCCCAGGGGGTCACCTGACAGTGCTGCTTCTGTTTGCACTTACATGACAAGCTGTGCTGCAAACCAACACTTACAGCAGCCAGGCCCCACTGGCATCCCTGAATATGGATTTTGATGCTGAGTTTCTGATGCCTCACACCGTTCCAGGGAAGCAGAAGCTGTCATCTCCTGGGCTTCTCCCAGCATCTGGTACAGACACATCCACTCATGGACAGAGCTGCTGGGATTTGGGTGACTGGGAAGTGGCTGGAGATGCTGGATGTGGTGGTGTCCTCCAGTCTTACCAGGCCCATGGCTCCTCCACTGTTTCCTCACAGCTGATGGTGACAAGAAAGGAGAGCAAGCTGCTCTGCCTGCCCAGAAAGGATGTGCTGCCTGCTCCTGGCAGCAGCAGCCATACCTATAATCTGAATTTTATTTCAGTGAGTGAGCTTTGGGGCTGAGCTGTAGTGCCCAGTCTCCACCTGCTAGGTCCTCTGCTGATGTTCTACCCTCTGAAGGGTCCCAGATCCTTTATTCTGCATTGAGTGCTGTGTGGAGGGCAGGGATATTTTTCCTATGTTAACTCCAGTCTTTGAGAAAAGGAGAGAAAGCTCCCAGTGATGGGGCAGGCGAAGCCTCCTAAGGTTATTAGCTGTTGTTCATAAGCTCTGCTTTGAACCAAAGCTTGTGGCTTAAAAGCTGTAAAACACATCAAGAGATTGTCAGTCCTTTGAGATGAGTAGTCCCTGAGAAGTCTGTACAGAATTGTTGGCTAAAAAGGAATTTGTACAACTTCTCCTTCTCCACTTCTGTGGGTTGGAGGCTTCAAACAAGTAATTCATTTACAGTCTGAGTTGTTCTGCTTTGCTTCTGTCTCTGTGTTTTGGAGGAGAGCAGACTTTGGGACTGCATCAGAAGTCTTTAGCATGCTGGAATGCAGTTTTCATTTAACATATATATTTCCTTGGAGTGCCTTTGAACAAGACTTGATGTAAACTGTGAGCTGAGAAGGAGTGTCTGGTACAGCTTTCTATAGATTTCTTGGAAACTGCACTTCAAAGGAAGGCTCCCCAGCTGCAGTTAGCATTTTTTGCATCTGTAATTGCAGCCACTTTCTGTACTTTCAGGGAATAATCTGTAGGATCTGATGATCTCCACAAAACATTTGGTAAGATAGCTGCTCTGTAGTAATTATGCCTGCAGTGGGCATATGGAGTTTGACTGGGCTTGGGCCAGCAAAAGTGAATTAAAAATACCTTGACAATGCCAGAATATTAAATATTGTGAGATCTGCAGACTTGAATGACTGAAGCAAGACACAGTCAGCAACATGGGGCAAAGCATTAGGCAAGGGAGCCACAAATTGGGTGTGAAGCAAGATGAAAAATCAGGTAGCCCCCAAGGCCAGGAATCCAGTCCACTGGGATCTCACAAAGGCTGTGCCAATGGATTTCAATATCCCTCTGATTCCCTGCCTGCCTGACTCCAGCCTGAGAGTTCTCAGCAGGAGCTGCTCCTTGGGCGGGTTCCTCCTGATCACCACACACATAATTGGTGATTTATTTTGCTGCTTGTCTTAGTGGTCATTCCATGAGGATGATGAGGTGTCCTAATGCCCTCGAATTAGGAAAAAATCCACAACTGGTTGGGCAGGGCAGTTTACAAAGAGAGGTGACTAAATCAGCTCAGTTACCTGCAGGTTGTGGAGCTGATGGATGGTTTGACTTCCAAACCAAGCTCCTGAAAGCCAAGTCACCAGGAGCAGATGTGACAGGAAGTTACTGAAACTTCAGTGGCAGAAAAAGAGAGGATATTTCAGGCTTAATGTTCTGAGTGGAAGGGAGATGGGTTTGACCTTCTACTGGGCTGTATCAGAAAGAACTGGAGGAATGGGACAGTTTAAATCAATGGTATAAAGAAAAAGGCAAGGCGGAAAACACATTTAATGAAAAATATTTCTTTTCCCTGTTTTTTTTTTCCTAGTTCAAATGTCACTTCTGTAATTCCTGGATTATTCTAATCTCCAATGCTTAAGATAGAGCTTTTATTCTTCCCTTAGTAGCCTGATAGACAGGCTTAGCACGAATTTACAGAACATTTGGTGGCAGTGTGCATTTATATGAGGAGGATGAGACATGAACTCTGTTCAGTCAGGGCAGGATGCTGAAGGAAAATCCTGAGAGAAAGCTCTGGGGAAGGAAATGCAGCTGTCTGAGGGATCCCTGTGCCTGCTGGGTGCTCAGGCTTTGCTCTCTCTCTCTCTTGCAGATGATGTCCCCATACGAACCTGGTTCCCAAAAGAGAACCTCTTCAGTTTTCACACTGCTACTACAACTATGCAAGCGTAAGTGAAACCACTGCTGTGGCTTTTCTTCTGTACCTGAGTCCAGACATGCTCAAAGCTGAGAGCCTGGAGCAGGAGCTGTGTGTTTGACATCACTGTTCAGGGATGAGAAAGAAAGACAGGAACTTGTCTCTTGTTATTTTCCTTCTCCACTTACTCGTTCCCTCCTGCTGCTCTCATTTGTTTGGTTTTACTTTCTTTGACTCCTCGGGCTACCCAGCTCTTCTCTGCTTCCCTAGTTTTGTCTGTGACACTGTGGCCTGGCTGCCTGTGCAAAGAGAGGGTCCTGTGGATCATCAGCTGAGCCCCTCCATCAGCTGCTTCCCCAGGGAAGGTTATTGCAGGCTTGCCCTGTCCCTCACTCCAGAGAGGTGCCTTCCTCTGGGATGAGATGCAGCCCTGCAGCTCTGTGCTGCTCTGCATAGTGAAGGTGTCAGTAAAATCCCTGCCAGGTATGCAGGATGTGAGTTAGGAGGAGCCTTTCCCTCCACACTCCATGCAGGTTCCTGGGTGCTGTGTTTGGGAAGAGGCAGCTCTCAAAGGGCTGAAGAGAGCAAGGGAAGCCTCATCTCCAGGCTGTACCTGGCATATCAGGGAGTGCTGCCTTCCTGGTTTCGAGTATTTCCTACCTGACTGGAAAACCAAGGCGAGCAGTGAGGAAAACGAGACACTGTTCTGCCTTCCAAGGCCCTTCTCCAGCCCTGTCACCTTTTTCCTGTGTGCTTCTTCCAGTGTCTGGGGCTCTCTCTGTTTTCTTCTTGTCTAATCTGGTCTCCTTTTTGTTCTCTTGTTTCTGTGACATTTCTTCTTCACCTTGCGCTTTTCCCTTCCCAAATCTGAAAAGAGGCTGATTATTTCTCTTGGGATAACCCAGACTGGATCAGACCTGGAAGGATTGATGCAGGGGGGGCTGGAGTTGAGGAGTGGGGTATCTGCATCCCCCAGAAAAAAAACCACTTTAAAAACATTGTCTGGTAACAGTCAGTGGTATTTCACAGTTCTGATCTGACCCACAAACCATGTGCAAAATCAGCACATTTGGACACAACCTTTGCTGTCAGAATTTGTATTTTCTGGGCAGATTTGTTGCAGAATGGTGGTCCATGGCAGGGCTTACAGGGCTTGAAGGCCAGCGTGGGCTTGGTTTGGGGAATGGTGCCCTGAGGGAGCCCTTGAGGAGCACAACTCCCTTGGCTGATGTGGCTCCTTGGTTAACATTTCTGGAGCTTCTGTGCTGCCTCTAGACGTGACACAGAAACACCTCTGGAAGTTCAGGGCACCTCCCCAAGGTGCTGGGGTGGCTCCCCAGGTGCCCCTGGCCTCTGCTCCAGTGTTTTCATCCTGCTGTCCCTGCTCCCTTCATGGAGCAGGCAGTGTGAGCCAGCTTCAGCAGTGTTTGTCATGGTGGGAGCAGCTGTCCCTGCTCCAGGAGCTCGTGGTGCTGCAGCCTGACAGGCCACACTCAGCTCTTGTACAGCTGCACGTTCTCTGGCTCTACATGGAGCTCAATTTTGCATCCAAGCCACATGTCAGCCCTTCCCCAGGGAGGATCAAGCTCAGTCAAGGAAGAGTCTCACCACTGAGAAATGTTTAATTTAAAAAGCAATTTCCTTCCACCTAACAAGAAATATTCCTTCTGGAGTGAGAATTCCCTCAGAACACTGGCTGGGGCTGAGCACTAATGAATTCCTCTTCTCTCTCTTTTTCCCTGCACCTCCTGGAATCTCTAGCATCTCGTAAGTATGATCTTAATTTTTTTATTCCTTGTCTGTTGGTGTCCTGGATAAACTCTCCTCTCCTGTCCATCACGTTTACTCGTGCTTTTCCTGTGCTAGGGGCTGTCTGTCAGCTGGCAGGAGGTGAGGTGACTACACCTGCTAGGGCTACATGGATCCCACCAAAGCATCCCCATCCTCCTAGTGCAGCCCTCAGCTGCTGGCACACTTTGTCCCTCTCGTTGCTGGTGTGCAGAGGGGCTGTGCCTGCAGCTCCCAGGTGCATTCTGCAGAGCAGGGATGGTGGTTGCTCCTTTGGGCCGTGTTCTGATGTTGGAGGAGCAGCCATAGGGAGTGAGGAGCTGTGGTTTGAGTGCCCTGCCCAGCCCTGGCCCCTTGGGCAGCTCAGCCTGTGTTGCCTGCCGAGAGCTCCCCTCTGTGTGTCCCGTGTCCTCTCCACTCCCAGGCTGTGGACTTGGTTAATGGCTTGAAATGGTTTCCCAGGGCGTTCAGGGGCTACGCAGAGAGGAAGAGACGGAAACGAGAGAATGATTCTGCAGCTCTTATCCAGAGGTAGGGCCCCTTCCCTCCTGTAGCTGTGACCTGCTGTTGCATGGGCCCTTGAGGTCAGCTCTGAACCCTGGTGCCATTGACCGTGGCTGTCCCTGTCTCTGTGCTGTCCTGGGGACACTGGCAGTGGCTCTGCTGGAGCTGTGGAGGTGGATGGTGCTCAGGGTAGCTGATCTCCATCTTCTTAAAGAACACTGCCAAGTTGCTTTTAGCCTTCCAGATGTAATATAGATGATCTGTGCCTCAGGCAGAAAAATGCGTGCTTCAAAAATTAAAGATGCAATTCCCCCATTCCAGCTTGGAATTTCATTCCATCACAGGATGGCTTGGATGGGAAGAAACCTAAAATATGGTCTAGTTACAACTCCCCTGCCACAGGCAGAAATTTGTTTGAGGTTAGGTAAATATTCTACATGCTGTTGCTGCATCTACAAATGCACCTCAAAAATCTGAGACCTAGGCAAAATTGGCATCCCTAGTGACCAGAAGTCTATTTTTAAATAATTTTTTCAATAATAGAAGGGAAATAAAAGTGGATGGGGACTGATTCCTTGTCCAGGTATTACAGAAAGACCTGGTTTCCTTCTGCAGGCTTCCTATGGCACATCACTTACTCACAGTAGGAATCAGAACTGGTTTTTTAAATGTGCCAAGGCTTGTGTATTTTGGCAGCCTACTAAAAAGGATAACACAGCATCTGTGTCATTGGTTAAAAACTGCTGTGATCACTTCAGCACTGTTCAAAACCAAGTGGGAGAAAAACATCAGATTTTCTTAACTGAGAAATTGCCAGGCAATATTTTTTTTAGCAACTTCAGAGTGCTGAGGTTTTTTCATCAATAACAAAGAGAAATAAAAATCCAAACTAAAGACACTCTAAACAAATAGACAGTGTATCTTTAAAAAGAGATTTCTCAGAATTCATTAGGCAGAGGCAAGTCTTGGTTAGAAAATGGCTTTGTTCATGTGGGCTGTGAGTACAGGAGCAGTTGTGTACCTTGGTGGGGCTGTGTAATCAGAAGAGAGGACAGAGTCACCTGAGTCCTGTCCAGCATCTCCCTTCTCCTGCTGTGCACCCTGAAGGGCTGGGCAGGGCAGGGAGCCTGGCTGTGCCTGTCCTGTCCCAGAGAGGAGGTGGGACAGCAGTGCTGGGCTTCTGGCTGGAGGGATTGCTGGCAGAGCTCAGCTCTGTCCTGCAGGGAGTGAGGAGAGCCCTGCTGTGGGTTTGGCTGCTCGTTGTGCAGCCCTTTGTGGGTGTTTCAAGGTTCAGCTGTTCTCACCCAGCCCCTCAGTGCTGAGTCCCAGGGAGGCTGGATTGTGTGGTGTGGCCACAGGGATGCTGCCTGTGGAGTGAGGGATGCCCAGAGCTTTGCCCACTGCAGGAGCAGCCAGGGAGGGGAGTGTGAGAGGTGCTGCCAGGAGGCTGGGCAGTGAAAAGGCCTCTCTGCAGGGTATGGAGTGGGGCTGCAGTGTCTTGGGGCCCCTCTGGCTGGGATGGATACCCAGGAGGTGCCATGGGGTCATGCAGACCATGAGGCACACTGGAGGAGAGTGCTCAGAAAAGGGAGTGATAAGGAGATTTCAGAGGTGAAACTTGAGGGATTCTGGTTGTGTCGTGATGGGCAAAGGGATCCTGCAAGGGATCAAATGCCACAGGGTTCCTTGTGCAGCTGTAGGAGGCAGGCAGGAAGGCTGGGCAGGTTTAGGGAGCCCCACTGCTCACAGAGCAGGTTGCACCTTCCCCAGGGCCACGCTGATCTGCAATTACAGAGGAGCCTGAGTAGCTGCAAGGAGCCCTCAGAAGGATCTAGATGTTCACAGCATGCCCACATTAAGAGGCAGTCCCAGATTTACACTTCTGTTCCAAGGTGCTGTTTATCCTAGAAGAAAGGAGATGGAGCACAAGGCCTTTGTCCCATTCTGTGAGTGTTCAGTGCAGTGGTTAACGTTGAACAGCTGAATTCTCCTTAGGGCTGCTCTCAGCAGAGTTTAGGAGACAGGATTTAGGTCTCCATGGGACAGCTCAGGCTGTCCAGGCAGCTGAGAGCAACTTTCTTCCATGACAAAGGCTGCTTTACCCCTCAGCCCCCAGGGTCCGAAGAAACTCCTCTGTGGAGAGGACAGCTGAGCATTTAACAGAAAAGTGGATTTTACTCCAAATGGCAAAAGCCCAAAGGATGTGACAGTGGCCTTGGGCAATTAACATTGGTGCTCAGTGTCTGGTATGATCTCAGGCTCACAGTAGACCATAAAGATTTGCATATAACATATCTAAGACCTTTTTGTGTAAAGAACAGCCCTGGTTCCCTCAAAACGTAGTATTTATTTGGATTTTAATCTAATGCACGGTAAGACAAACCCATTTATCAGTGATGGTGCACCCCAGAAGGTTTTGTACAGAGAGCCAGGCCAGTGATGTGTCTAAAGGGGCACTTGTCTCATCCACAGCAGTGAATCTTCATGTACCCAAATAAAGATAAAATAAATCTTTGGGAAACATTACCAGCCCACACTCAGATGGAAGTTTGTCATGGAATAATGCTGTTCCCAGCTGCTGGTTTTGCTTCTTGCTGAATTCGGAGCCTGATGACAGCAAGTGATCCTAGGCCAGAGTGGGGAAGTGCAGGAGGTGACGTGGGTGAAGTGCTCTGCCGTGAGGACTGTGTTGGTGTGGATCTCCTGGCCAGGAGCAGATGTATCTGAGCTTCTCTGAACAATTTCTTGTCAGTGCTGGAAGTGTCTTTTGGTCCAGTCAGTTTGCTAAAGCATCTGCATGGTTGTACCATGTCCTTACTCATCCCACTAACCTGTGTGTGAGCCAGATGCCTTCTTACCCTTTCACCAGCTGTGGTCTCTGTTGCCTGGTGTTTGCCCTGTGTGTTGGGGGCACAAGGAATCCAGGAAGGCTCCCCCACTCCATGCAGGGTGCCCAGTGCATGGCCTCTCTGTCATCCTGGGGCTGCACTGTGGGGTGAAGCCACAGTCACTAAATAGGGTTCATGGAGAGGTGACACTTTCCCCTGTCTCTTCTGGTGTCCTGTTTGTTCCTGTCCTGTTCCCACCTCGTGAGTGATGAGAAACTAAGAGAAACTGGTCCCTTGCACTCGGAGGGGCTGGACAGAGTCCCTTTGCCATGGCCTCTCAGGAGTGGCCAGGACATTCTGTTTCACACAGACCTGGCTCTGGGGTGTAGCTCCCCAGGGCTTTCCCCTGGAGCTGTGTGCTCTGCAGCCCCTCTGCACCTGCCTGTGAGGCCAGGACAGGGCAGGGCAGCACACGGGGAGAGCAGGGCCATGGGGACAGGCAGCATCACTGAACTCTGCTGTGCAAGCAAGGAGAGCCTGCTTTGGTCTCCCCCAGCTCTGCCTGGATCCAGCATGGGCTGCGTGGTTACCAACAGCACAGGAGGGTTTTTAGGAGCTGCTGTATTTGGGAATGAGCACAGCCACGAGCATGGTGTGTGCAGAGTCTGGGCACCCACGTTCCTGCTGGAGGGAGGGGAGCAGTTACTGCTCTTTACCAGGAAAAGAGGGAACACTGCCAGCATGGGCAGTGGGTGTCCTCAGCAAATACAGCAGAGGTAAACCTTAACCAGAGAAAAGGGAAAGCAGCCATGAGCAGGGGGCTGCCCTGTGGGACCCCACTTACCCTGAACCACCAGCCCAGGGAGCTCAGAACAGCCCCACTCAACAAACATCAGCACCCCCAGCACTGAGTCATTGCAGGCTATCAACCTGGTCTCCAGCTTTGGAATGCCCAGAAGGAAATACACCATCATCCCCATTTGATTTTCTTCCTCCCTGTTTTCACAGTCCTGCTGGCCCCAGGTGTTGCTTCGTGTCACCTTTCTCAAAGGTTGTGTTTGGCCTTTTCTTTCAGGAATTTTCGGAAGCACCTCCGCATGGTGGGGAGCCGAAGGGTTAAAGCACAAAGTAAGTGAGCACCTGGAAGTGTGGCTGTGAGGAGCTGGGCTTTGTGGGGTTTGTGGGAATTCTGTCACATGCTGATGTGGGTTGAAAGGACCTGGCTTTGGGCTGGAGAGAGGATGTGACCTGTTGGTGCCATTTTACCCTACAAACAAGAAGGCCAGGTGGCTGCAAGCGTCCGGGACACGTGGTGCCTGCAGCAGCCTGGAGGCTGTTCCCAAGGACCCTCTGCCATGGCTGTGGGACACCTCTGGTGCAAGGTGTGGAAGGAAAGCCACAGCATCCTTGTCCCCCGTGTAGATTTTGGTGATCACTGGTGTGGAGGCCAGTGAAGAGAATCTGAGCTGGAAGTCCAGCAGAGCTGCCTGGTCTCTCTCTGCAGCTGTGACCAGCTGTGGCTCCATGTGCCACACAGACTGCTGGGTGTCCCCTCCTCCCCTGTCCCACTGCCATCTCCACAGCAGGACCTGGGGGACAGTTGCCTGGTGGGAACTGAGAGGATGGTGGAAGAAAGAAAGAAGGAAGAGGATCAGAGAAGAGATTGGAGCAAGGGGAAAATCAGGGAGTGTTATGCCTCACTGGGGAAGAAATCACCTCTTAGGCCTGCAAAATGGCAGTTCCCTTTCCCTGGGGAAGGCAATAATCCCCCAAAACTTGGTTGGGCAACTTCATCAGTGCTGTGAAAGTGGTGTAACCTGCTGAGGATTGCTCCAGAAGAGAAAACAACTTGTTCTTCCTACCCCCTGGCCAGGCATCATGTACAGAGTGCTCACAGCACTGCTGAGTTCAATTTGCATTCTTTCCTTTCTCGTGCACTGTGGGAAGTGATCAGCAAAGAGCTTTGCCCTTTCCAGAGTCTTCATTGGCATCTGAGTTAGCACTGCCTGACGTGGACAGGGCTCACCTGTGCCTCAGGAACTCTTGGGTTGTGTTTTCAAAGCTTTCTTCCTGTGCACAGTAGCTGAATGCCTGGGTTTAACTGGAAGCTGAGGATGGAGATCACCTGAAGAACTGAAGATGTGGTTTGTCTCCCCAGACACCCACCCTGGTCACACTTCAGCAGGGGCCAGGCTGCTCTTATGATGCTGATCTGCAGTGAGTTCCTGTGCTGCTGTTACTCAATTCCCTGCTGCAGACTCTGTCTGCCACCAGAAATAGGTATTAGTGCCCATAAGTGGCTGTTAATCCTGGCACAATGGCTCTCACATGGGCTTGCCAAGTCAGACTGGTGATTGCCAGTTCCCAGGAATTTGCCTGCGGTGCCGCCGTCTGAGCCAAGCTCCCTGGATTGTGCTTGGGAAATGCTGGTGCAAGCAACACAACACTCCTTGGGAGGAGAAAACCAGCCATGAGTAGTGTTCTCAAGAGTGCAGGCAAGCAGAGGCTTGTCTTCTGCAACAAAATGTAGAAAGCATGAGCTTTCCAGAGACATCCCCTCCCTGCTGTTTGGTCCAGCTCTGGGATGCCAGTAGAACATGAAGGGAGAACTGACTGGAGAGATACAGCCTTCTTCTGGCCATGCAGGTGTCATTAGCTGTGCAGTGCATGTTTCTGTGAGGCCTTGGAGTCCAAGCACTTAAGGCTGGGACACTGGAATGGCCTTGGTTGAAGTGTGGTTTGAGCTGTGTCATTTAAGGAGAAACCATCAAGTGTTGTCCTTTTTCTGTGTTCCACATCCCATCCTGTGCACAAGTGGGCACTTTGTCTCTGCTGTGTGGAAAGGACTCACGTTTGGTGAGTGGAAGGAGCAGCCCAGGGGAGTCTGTGATGTGTGGCTTTGGTGGCAATCTGCTGGATGATTTGTTTGCTGGCAGCAGCAGAGGTGCTTTGGGATCTGTTAATGTCGTGCTCTGGTTTTATCCTTTAGCATTTGCCGAACGGCGTGAGAGGAGCTTCAGCAGGTCCTGGAGTGACCCGACTCCCATCAAAGCTGATTCCTTCCATGACTCTCGAGAAAGTGAGTTCTGAGTCCTTTGAGCTTCCTCCTGTGGGCAAACCCTCCAGCAGTTGTTGGCTGGAGTCCCACTGGAGTAACTCATCTGTGCCCTTCTGTCCTGTCTGTGATCCTTTTTTTAGTTTCCTGAGATCGGAGCAGGTAACGCTCCAGGTGTATGTACCTGTTCATCTGTGTGTACCTGTATTTATTTGTAGAGCACCACTCATCCAACCTCAGGTTATTGAGCAGTTGCCAAAGGGTACCCAGTGGTACAGCTCTCTTCCAGCCCTCTGTTCCCATCATCCCTTATCCTCTTGGCACCAAAACAACCTCTCTGGAAGCTCACCAGTCTGAGGCTACCTTCACTGTATTGGGGCTGATGTGGCTTCCCATGCAGGAGCCCCTTCTGAGCTCTTTCCTAGCCTGGAATAGCTCAAGAAAGCAGCTGATGAGGTGGAGCTTTGATTTCCTGCACAGGTGATAGCTTGGGGCAATCTGATCTTCATTTGGGCTGCCAGGAATCCCTCTGGGAATCCCCAGTAATGCTGCCATGTTCTGCTTGAGGGAACTGAGATGCTGTTGTGTTCATTTACAGGAAGGAATGCCAGCATCTTCCCACTGTATTCTTACAAAGGGAATGGCTGTTTTACACAGATTTTATTGCAAGCCTGTAGGCAGGAAGGAGCTTGGTGGATGTGAGTTTGCCCATGTTGAAGTGAGTTTCACTAATGAAATGACCTGATCTACCAGGTAAGCACGAGGTCTGGCCCTGCTAGGTGTACGAGACCCAGGCTGCAGGGGGAGGTGTATGAAAGGCCAGGTTCAAAACACGACCCTGTTGTTTGGCAGTCTGACTCCTCCCTGCTCCCTCAGCTGCCCGGAGGCAGATGGAAAAGCCATGGAAAAGCCATGGAAAAGCTGTGGTTCACACAGGCTCCAGGCACTGCCCAGCGGCACTCGGACATCCCCAAAGGCACAAACAGTGGCACCTCGGTTCTCTTTCCTCAGTCCAGCAACCATCTGTTTTTAACCTTTAATGGTCAATTATATTCCTTCCAGATGTTTTTTTCCCCAGGAGGCATTGAAGGCCAACAGGTAAGGTGGTACAGCTCTCGATTTGGAGAGCAAGTTCAAGTCTACTGTTGCAATATGATTGTGTTCGT
Source organism: Eopsaltria australis (assembly GCA_034509425.1). Taxonomy (NCBI): domain Eukaryota; kingdom Metazoa; phylum Chordata; class Aves; order Passeriformes; family Petroicidae; genus Eopsaltria; species Eopsaltria australis. The sequence continues at coordinate 188,535 of JAVTVJ010000183.1, forward strand.
TGCAGCTGTCCTCACGCACGCTCTAAGACTTCTCTGCCAGGATCAGTCTGACCAACAAGGCAGATTTTCTTTATAATCCCTCAAAAGATGTAGTCAGAGCAGTAATTACTACAAGGAGACCAGCCTTGAAGTCTTTGGACTTTTGCTTATCAGCCTGGCAGTGCTGAAGTGTAGAGAGCCTGTCTGTGTTCTGTCTCCTTCCCCATTTCTGGAGTGGCAGGGTGACTGTTGTGACTTAGCATCTGAAAACCAAGCTTGGTGAGTGCGAGAGTGATGGAGTTCTGTGACACGTGGTGTGAGCTCTCTGTGCACTCTCCATTTGTTATGTGTTTGTCTGTTTGAAGACACCAGCCCCAGAGTGGTGTCTGTCACTCTGTGGGTGACAAGAGTGCACGAGTGTCGTGGCACCTCTTGTGAGGAAGCTGCCAAGGCAGGATGGAGTGGGGAAGGCTGTTCTGCCTTTGTAATGCTCCCTGTGTTCTGGCAGGCCATGACCTTCAGGATTCCTGCGGGACTCTGGATGGTGACTTCGACTTGAACTGGGAAGCAGAAAAGGAACTTGAAGCCATGGCATGTGATGGAGAAGACTTTATTCCACCAAAAATAATGGTGAGGTTTTCCAGCTCATGCTCTGCCTGCCCTTTCAGTGCCGCTAAGCTCAGGATCCTCATGGGAAGTCTCTTGTATAGGCACTGCCTCAGGTGTCTGAGAGTCACTCAGAGATAAACCAAGACATGACATGGGTTCTGATCTGTTATTGCTAGGGGTAATGTTTGAAAGAAAACTAGAAAGTGGGATCTGTAGTCCAAATCAGAGCAGGACTGACATCAGCACAGAACCAAGTCAGCCTGAGGCTTGCTAACCCTGAAAATAGAGACCTGAGCACCACTGCCAGCCCAGCTCCCACAGCAGAGGAATGGAAGGGCTGGAATCACAGTAGAGTTCAGGCTCTGGTGCTGCTGGAGCCAGCTGAGGCTTCAGCCAGAGTTGTGAGGCACTGTCTGACAGCTGCAGCCCTGTGCCTGCTGTGCCTGGTGCAGTGCCAGACCTTGGCTGGACCCTGTGCAGGTCCCATCACACACTGAACACTCTCTGCAGCTGGAAGGAGGCTGTGCAGGAGTGATCCTCTCTGGGATACAGCCATCCATGGTGGTGCACAAGCTGCTCCATCCTCTGTGCACCCCAGTCTCCCCTTTCCAGACTGTTCTGGGTCCAGTGCAGCCTGTGGGGCAGAGCTGTGTGCTCATGTCTTGGGGGTCACGGAGATGGGGACACTCGGGGTGCTTGGCAGGCCTGGGAGTTCTCTGGGCTGGAAACCTTCCATTGGCATCTGGATAGACTGGGTCAGCTGCTACCTCGAGCAGCACCTGGGAACAGCTGAACAGGGCACTGTTTTATGGCCTCTGTGCTTCTGTCCAGACTCTACTGCCTTCTCATGCTGCTGCACCTTTTTTCCCCCTTGCAGCTCATTTCTTCCAAGGTGCCCAAAGCAGAGTATGTCCCAACAATTATCCGCAGGGACGACCCCTCCATCATCCCCATCCTCTATGTAAGTAAATTGGTTCTGCTGTGGATGAGAACAGGAGTCATATTGAGACTATTTTATTTCCCTAGTTCCTGTTAGGGTGACTCTAAAATGCTGATGTGATTAGAAGGGCTGTCACGAGGGGGCTGGGAATATTTTGAGCCCAGTTTTGGGGTTTGGGGTAGCTTTGTGGGGGCTCAGGTCTAGGTGGAACAGTGAGATGGGGTGGGAATGGCACACGTGGGGCTCTGCAGGCCCAGCCAGGCTGCGTGGGAGGATTATCAGAGGAAGGCAGGGCAGGCATTGCCAGGCTTAGGACTCCTCCTTCTGCTCATCCTTGGGATGAGCAGCACCTCGGGGCTCGGCAGGGAGCCACCAGCCCATCACCGATGTGCAGTGGGATGTCCCTGCCAGTCGTTCACTCTGACTTTTCACTGGGAGTCTGGCCTAAACAGCTACTGAAACAGCAGTGAGGAGTCATGGGTTTCTTCTTCCTAATCACTTGATTTGCAAGGGAGGGTGGGACTGGGAGCCCTGCAAGGCCGGTGTCAGTGTGCAGCAGGCAGTGCTGCTGGGGTTCAGCTTTGCTGCTCTTGCCTCTCTTCCTTGGAGAGTTGTTAAGCTGTCCTGATGACCCTGCTGTGGCAGAGGCAGCTGTGATGGGAGTGCAGCTGTTTGTCAGACAGCTTGGACAGGGCTAAAGCCAGAGAGTGGCTGCGAAACATGGAGCAAACAGGCATTGCTGATGCTGACTGCATCTGAGGGACAGGCTGTGCTTTGGATGTGTCGGCAGGCTTCAGCTTCAAGCCTTTGGGTGGATTTGGTCTTCATGGATTGTTCAGCTTCTGTGCTGAAATGTGATTTAGGGTGGGGGTTACTGCTGCTGTGACCAACAGCCATCAGGTGGTGTCATTGTGCTCCTAAAGCATCCTGGGAATGGGACTGTGGGAATATGAGGGAGCTGGTGGAATGACAGTGAACTGTTTTAATGTCTTCTATCTTGGTTTCCAGGACCATGAACACGCCACGTTTGATGATATCCTGGGTACGTGAGTGTTACCTCCTTTTTGTATCTCCTGCCCATTACAAATGTAACCATCAATATTTAAGTCACTCAGCTGCCCCGTGCCTCAGCTGCCACTCACAGAGGCATTTTTGTCACCCCAGTGTCCCCTGACAGGAGGGCTGGGGCTGCTCCTGAGACGTGGTCACTACGAGCAGTGTCTGCTCCTGTTCCATCCCTTCTCTGCCCTGTCACCTGCTGGGATTTCCAGCTCCCCACAGCATCCTTGGCATGCACTGAGCACCCTTGCCATCTCAGCTTCCTGCCTTAAAGTGTAAAGAAATAAGATTCATTTTGAGCTTTGTCCATGGTTCATCTTTTCCAACACACTGGTTTTTTTTTGCAGAGGAAATAGAGAAGAAGCTTAACGTTTATCGGAAAGGCTGCAAAATCTGGAAGATGCTGATATTTTGCCAGGTACGTGAAAGTTGTTAAACACTTGGGTAATTTGTTCAAAATTTGTCTTTTTCCATGCAAAAAGTGATATAGAGGAACCAATATTCCAAAGTCAGCTTCCATTAAAGTCACTGCCAAGGCAGGGCTTTCACTTCCCATTTCCCAGCCATGGAGCAGCCTCAAGTTGCTGTGGCAGCAGGAAATAAAATCTGATTTAGTGAGGCTAAGTCAAGAGCTGGGCTGATTCTCTCAAGGAACCCCAGGCAAACCAGCGTCAGCACTGACCTAAAAGGGATCCCAGAGACAGGAACAAGCACTTGCAATGTCATAGTTATGGTTTCCATCCAGCTTCAGCCTGACAGTGACAGTGGTGTGTGTGGTGGGCCAGACTGGCAGATGGCTCAGCTGGGAGCTGGAAGCCAGCAGGAGAAGGGTCAGGCTGGAGCTGTGACTGGGACAGTCCAGCCCCTGCTGGATCTGGGGGATTTGCTGGGGATTTCCTTCCCAAGTTTGCTGTTCCTGGTGTTGGTCAGCTGTGGACTTCCCCAGCAGCTGTGCCATGAGAAGTGAGGGAGGTGACCTGACTTAACTCCCTGCATGTGCCCAGTGCTGCAGAGGAGCAGCTTTGCTGCACACTGACCTGGAGACGGTGATTTTTAATGGTCCTGGTGCTGTGTCCATCTGTTCATGCCTCCTGCTGCCCCAGCCCAGTTCCTCTGCAGTGCCAGCCCTTGCCTGGTTATTCCTGCTGTGCTCAGCTTCTCCTCTGCCCGTCCCCAGCATCCCCAAGTGACAGGGACTTTCTTGTCTTCCCTATTTCTCTCCAGCCACCCACAACGGCATTTTTAATCTATTATTGTGCCTTTCTAGAGTGATGTGGGCACAGAGGAGCAAAAACCAGAGAATCCAAGCCCCAGCACACTGCCATGTGTGGATGCTGCAGGGCTGCCCTGCTCCCTTGTGGCCCTGCTGGGAATGGCTGGGCAGGGCAGCAAACACATCCAGGGTTTGCTTCCTCAGGGCTTGTGCAGAGGGGTTTCCATCTGTCTGTCTGTCTGTCTCTTGCAGGGAGGCCCCGGGCACTTATACTTGTTAAAGAACAAAGTCGCCACTTTCGCCAAAGTGGAGAAGGAGGAAGATCTGATCCTGTGAGTGGCCGTGGTGTGGTCTGGGCTTGCGTGGCATTTTTCTGCTGGGTTTGCTCAATGTTTGCCCCACGTGGAGGAGCAGGAGAAGTGAAGGGAGCTGGAGTGGCTTGGTGAGGGGGTGGGGAGGCTGAGGGATGACCAAATAGCAGCTCACAGCTCATTCAGGGGCGACAGCAAAGGTGGCAGAGCTGAGCTCGTCCCTGGAGTGCTGCAGCCCTGTCACCAGGAGATCTGTACTTCTATCTGTTCAGTGTCTCTGTGGATTGAGACTGTCAAAAGAGGAGGAAGAAAAAGATATTTCTTCTACTAACAACAGCTTTGCTGACCAGAAACAAGAACATGCAGCTCAAGTCTCTGGTGCTGTGATACCATTGCTAAGCAGGTGACTGTGGCAGAAATCCAGTGTTCCCCCACAGCTGCCTCTGGCCGGGGGGAAATGGAATTTGTCTCTGCAAAGCCTGCTCAAAGTCCAGCCTGTTACTGAGGAGGCTTTTCACTAACAAGCCTGCCTTCAGCTGGGAGTGCTGAGCAATTTTGCTGCTCCTTGCAGAGAGTAAAGCTTTGCCTGTTTTGCTGCCCACTCGCTCGTGCTGGCTCAAACTTGCTTGGCTAACAGTGCCTGGCTGTGGGGGAGAGGATGTACGCCAACCTGCTCCTACACAACTTTTTGTTGGCATGAGAACTGAGCATTAAAATCAACATCTGCTCAGCAATCTCACGCTCTGGCACAAACACTGGCTGTGGAATTCTCTAGCACGTGTGCACATCCACGATTCTGAGCGCATCCCAGGCATAGCTGCTCCCAAGCTGATAAATCAGGGATCTGCAGAAAGCTGTAAACACACAGCTGGAACTTTGGGAGCTTGGAAGTGAACGTCTCCATCCAGCTTGTGTGTTCCTGGAAGGCAGTGCTGAGGAAAGCTGAGGCTACAGTCTGCTTGGAACACCCATGGAGGAATTTCTGGGCTTTAGAGCCCCCCAAAAGTCTGCTCCAACTCTCTACACATCAAGAGGGGGTGACTCTGAGCAGCACCAAGCACGGGCTGACATGGAGCTGCCTGGGCTGTGTTGTCTCACTCAGAATAATGTCTCCAGCTGTTCCCTGCTGATTTCATGCCCTGGAAATGAACCAGTGCACTGATAACCCTCTGTTCAGAAAGGGCAGTTGTTGATAGAAGTGGGAGAGAGGAAGCTGGAGGGGATGCTTGGTAAAACTCGCTCCAGAAGCATTCCTGGGGGACTTGGCTCCCTTCTCCTCACCTTGGAGCTCCCTTGGCTCGATGGGCTGCTCCTCCTTCTCTACCACATGACTTGGACCTGCTCCTCAGGCCATGGCTCTGCCCGTTCTTCCTTGTCTGAGATCCAGTGGCTCTTCCTGAGCAATTTCCTGCCCAGGCTACAAACCTTGGGCCCTGTCTGAGTGGTGTGTGCACACATCCTTGGCATTAATCATGCCAATGAGGAGAAAGAATTTTTTTTTTTTTCTAATTATGTGTTCTGTTTTTTTCCAGCTTCTGGAAGAGGTTGAGCCGGCTGATGAGTAAAGTCAATCCTGAACCAAATATCATCCACATCATGGGCTGCTATGTTCTTGGAAACCCCAATGGGGAGAAGGTAGGAGCTTGGGGGTCACCCCTGGAATGTCTGCTGCGCCCAGGGAGGCCAGAGTCACACTGGGAGCTCTAAACCTGCCTCTTCCTGTCCCATGGGGGCTATGAGTGGGAGAAGCACCCTCTGGATTATGCCTTTCCCAGGGGAGGAAGGATTAGTGACCTGTAGGACAAATAACTGAAACCTCTGGGGGGGGAAGAGTCATTCAAAGCACTTGGTTTATTTATTTACTGGTGAGGTAGATGTTTTAAAGGACATGGGTGGAAGGTTTTCCAGAACAAAGAAGGGCAGTTCTGGGTGCTCAGGAGTTGTCATTGTTTCCAGCTGCTAATTCTGATATGTTTTCCTTTCAGCTATTTCAGAATCTGAAAAACTTAATGAATCCTTATAGGGTTGCCTTTGAGTCTCCACTTGAACTATCAGCTCAAGGTAATTTATTTCCTGTCAAAGACACACCTTGCTAACCAGTCTGCTTCCTTTGGGGGGCATCTTCCTGAAAAAGCAATTTTGACTCCCTTAAGTCCTGCCATGGTCTTTGTTTTGCTTGTAACCCCCTTGTGTGGTTCAGCTGCTGCCCCTGGCTTCCCCCTTGCAGTTCCTGCCTATGTTCACATTTCAGATGCCTCGTTTGTTGTGCTGAGGCTGCAGAGGCCTCTCCCAGGATCCTGGCAGTGCAGAGGAGGCAGCTTTCCAGGCTGAGTGTAGGAGAATCCATCATTATTAGGGCATGAGGACTCTGTGGGGGAAATGCACATGGAGCAGAACCTTTTCTGCAGCCAGATGTGCTGGAGTCTCTTCTCCAGAGCTCAGACCACTGGCACCCAGTGAATTGTGTCAATGAGCAACTGGGGTATGGCCCATCAGAGCCATTCTACAGCTCAGTCTGCTGGCCCTTTTCCCTTTTTTCTCCTGTAGCTCAAGATACTTCAAGGAGCTGCAGGATTTTTCCTGTTCACTGGTCAATGTCAGTAATTTGCAGTGCAGTTTCACAAGCGACAGATTGTGAATTTGCCCATGTTCTTCTACCTTTGCTGTAGTTCTTGGCAAATAAAACCATGCAGGATTCAGCTGTGGGCACTTCTCTACTGCCCACAGCTCTGACCTCAGCACTGCTGGGTTTTTCTTACCTCTCTTCACCCTCAGGAATGTGCAGGAGTTGAGCACTTTGGTGCTGTGCAGAGTTCACAGAATCACAGTCACAGACTGGTTTGGGTTGGAAAGGACCTTAAGGACCACCCAGTTTTAACCCTTCCATGGGCAGGGACACCTCCCTGTAGCCCAGGCTGTTCAGTTCTGTGTGCAGGATCAGTTCAGCTGCACACGGTGCCTGCACACATCCCACAGCCAACGTGCTCGGGTGTGTCCAGGAGCAGCTTGCAGGGAAATTCCCGGGTTTGTGGGCAGCTCAGCAGGCCAGGCAGGGGGTTCTGTGTGCAGGCATTAAAGCAGCTGAGCTTTCAGAAGGCTGGGCTGAAGAACATGTCTGAATTTATCCCCTTGATCAGTCTGGGACACACTAAGAGTGTACCCTCATAATCCTTTGCAAAGTCATCTAAAACTAATCTTAATCAGGCCTCACAAGTGAAAATCCCCTCCTTGAGCCCTGTCTGAGTGCAGGGTTGTTTGCCCTTGTGTTTTCAAATTCACCTCCTGGGCACGGCCTTCACTCTGTGGCTGCCTGTGAGACCCCCTTCAGTCAGAGGGGCTGGGGGGCACAGCTGGCACTGGTGTGTGCTGGGGGCTCATTGCTGGGAGCACACACAGGAGCAGGACAGGGATGGTCAATTATAAAAATACATCGTTTTAAATTTGAATTTTTAATGTTAATTATTTTTAGTGTTTCTTTACAAGAAGTTAACTCTTGGTTTACAGCCTCCTGTGCCTCATGCAGGCTGTGGCTGATCCTCCCCAGCCCCCCTCAGCACTCAGAGCAGAGAGGTCAAAGTCTGGAGACAGACTTTGTGCTCAGTTCCTGCCCTGGGGGACAAACCCTGCCAAGGGATTACAGGGAGCTGTTCATGGTTGAGGAGATCTAAAATGGTGTGTGGTTCTCACAGGCCCCTCCACGTGCCCAGTGTCAGTGCTGTGCCGTGGATGGCTCCCTGTGCCACACTGCTGTGTCCTGTCACCTGTCCCTCGTGCTCCAGGGTGTGACTCCTCTGCCTCCTTTCTCTTCTAGGTAAGCAAATGATTGAGACTTACTTTGACTTCCGCCTTTACCGCCTCTGGAAGACCCGCCAGCACTCCAAACTGTTGGATTACGATGACATTTTATGAGCTGGAGAAGACTTTGCAAGAGGAAGCTCATCACCAGTGTCCAAGAAGTCATGCTTTATTGCAGAGAGACTTTTTTATTGGCACAGGGAGCCCTTCACAGCCCTACAGGAGGCAGCAGCGCTAAAGGGAGGGAAGGAGGAGCCCTCGGAAGTGTCGGCAGGAAAAGTCTCCTGGGCCAAGAGAGACTGGAGGGAAGGGGGTGACAGTGACACCTCGCTGGCCTCAGTCCGAGCCGTGGGGCCTCAGGAGGAGCTGTGTGACACGAGCACAGGATGGAGTTCCTGGCAGAACTGAGCTGTTTTGGGTCAGAATGGGCCAGATTTGATTCCAGGTCCTTTTAAAGACTTTTGAAGCTCAGGTTTTCTTACAAAAAAAAAAAAAAAAAACAACCACACAAACCCAATTAACCCATGCACTACAGTGAAGAAATCACCAGAGCACAGAGGGAGCAGGGGGCTGTCCTGGTGGGACTTTCTGTGCTGGGAGTCCTGGAGAGCAAGGACTGCTACATCTACTCCTGCAAGCTTAGAGCAAGATGATCCCGTTTCCATGTGAATATATACTGGGATATAGAATTGAAATCTTCTTTTTTTTGTTTGTTTTGTTTCATAGAAAATAAGTGCAATTTTTATAGCGAGGGAAGGGGTAAAATCCCTCCCGATATTTAATTAGTTAAAAAATAACTCACCATAACCAATAGATGAGGTATTTTTGGTCTGCTTGAAAATATATTCAGAATGGTAATATATCTTCTGTAGACATATTTAATCACCAGCAAACATGGTTTTAACATAAGTTAGCAGACCCTGCATGTCTGCTGCATTGGTTTGGTTCCTTTCAGAGTAGCTGTGCTGCACTACCCGTACGTGCTCTCACGAATGTATAGTTCTCCTCCAGTTAGCCACAACTTCATTACTTTCTATTTTGCTGCTTGCAAAACTATGGAACTTTAGTTTTGCTGAAATTCTTTAGGTTAGAAACACGGGACCTGGCTGGGAAGCCTCCGTCAGGCTCGCTTTGGTATAAAAATGAGTTAGAAATTAATAGCCATGGTAACTAATTGTTCATAGCAGTGTTTTGCTGTGTGTTGGGAGAGGAGCTCTCTGCACTGTGGGGAGCACTGAGGCATTTGGGAGAAATGCTTCTGGAGGGACACAGCACGGGCTTGGAGCATGGGTTTGACTCTTCCCTGGTCACTTGATTGCCAGTTGTTTGTGCATAACGCAGCCCTTGTCCCCTGACCTTGGTCTGAGCTGCTCAGCCCCTTCCTGTGCAGGACAGAGAAAACCCCAGCTCTGTCAGAGCAGCCTGAGAGCCCAGGTCTGTCCTTGATATTTGATGGTATCTTTTGGAACCTATTTATTTTTGTTTGGTTAGGTAAGGGGGTGCTTTTTCATTTTGGGGAATGGGGCTTTTTTCACATTCTGCTGTCCTTTCAGAGGACAAATAGTACTTAGAGTCTGTGTAGGTCACTGGCAGTTCTGGGAGGTGACACAAGTTCTTTCTTTCACAAAGAAGTAACAGGGAAGCATTACCTTATTTTTCTGATTTCCTGGTATCTAAAGTTTGTTGATTGTGAAGGAAAATACATGTACAAATCTTCTTTTAACTACTTACAAAGAGAACTAGGTGTTCTGATCTGTAGAGTCCTCCTTCCCCTGTGCCATACCTGTGATTGTGATTTTTGGGGAGCAGGCCCCTGGCTAGAACTGCTGAACCCTTTGCATTTAGAGCAGTTTTATAGCAAAACTTTTGAAGAAATAATGTACATACATTATAGTAGGAAGAGGAACAAGTGGAGAGAGATGGTTTAAAGTCACTGAAAGCCACACAGACAGGTGTGGGCTGTTGCCTCCCCCTGGTTGGGAGCTTTGGTAGCCACGTCTCATCCCTGGACTCAGTCAGGTTTGCCAGACTTACAGTGAAGGGGAGAACAGGCACCAGTCTGTAGCTTTTGGAAGAAAATACCAGATATGAAAAAAAAGAACCCCAAATTGATGCCAATTACTGTTTAACATTGGAGCTTCCACCAGCTCTGCGGTGAGAGGTGGGAGCCAGAGGTGCAGTGAAAGCACAAAGTCACATTATCTGGAGAAGGAAATGGTTGTGGGAGGATTAAAATGCTGACACAAAACTCTCTCCCTTTCTGACCCTTTCACCTCCTAACGGGAGACAGGCAAACTGTTCTTCTTTCTCTTTCTCAAATCCCAATTCAGTGAACTTGGTAGCATGAATGTAGCATTGTGGAACTATTGAAAATCTTATTTAACCCCCAAAGGGCCCGTTTATGTATCCACTTGAGTGATTTCTCTGTAGAATTATTGTATATCCTCACTGACCACTTGTAGTACTTGGGGTGCAAAGTAGAAGGTAGATTGTACAGCAGTTTCTGTGTTGGAATGGACACTGTGGACTGTTCTCCTGGTGCAGTTTATGGGATAATGACAACTGATGAATGCATTTCCCTCCAAAGATCTATATTCCTCATAGCTTGTGATGTTTATGACATGAACATAATTTTTCCTTTGTAGCATTCATTTGCCTAAAGAGATGAAATTCTCTCAGAGCTGTGACTGGAATAGAGTTGTGATGTTTGATGTCCTGTGTGTGTGGCAGCATCCTTGGAGTTAACCACTGGTGACAGAGGAAAACACTTTTATTCCCCTTCTTCACTGGTGGACTTTTTCAGATGGCTGCTGGCAAAGGAAGGGGTCAGCAGAGGAAAACAGAAATTGTAATTATCTAAACTTTAGAGGTAAAAATAGAGCCTGGAACTTCCTCAGTCAGACCAGCCTGTAAAGGATGAGCTCTGGGTGTGCCCTCACTGCCAGTGCCCAGCCCAGCCCCAGTCAGGACATCTCTGAGTGTGTTCCTCACCCTCTGTGTGCTCCTGCAGCATCCCCTGACAGTGCCAGGGCAGCACCACAGGCTCAGCTCCCTGTGCCCCTGCAGCATCCCCCCCGGAGGCTCTGGGGCTCCCCACAGTGCCCTGCCCGGGGCAGCTGTGGCTGCTGGGCACACGGGACAATCCGGCATTCCACTCCTGCCTGCTCCTTCAGCTCTCAGGGTGTGTCTGAAACCAGTTCTGTGCTGTGCCGCCGGCAGTTCCGTGTGCTGGGCGGGGTGAGCAGTGAGCAGCTCCATCCCCACTGCCCTGTCCCTGCACGGAGCTGCTGCTGCTGCTTCTCTGTGCTCTGGAGCTGCTTCAGCAGGAGCAGGGGAATGGGGACACCTGGTTCACTTGAGGAGCAGCAGATCCAAACCCAGGTGGCTGAAGTGGGTGCCAGCCCTGGCTGTTCACCAGCCACGGCTCGGGGTTTGGGCTGCCCTTGCTGGAGGCGGAGCTGGATGTGACCTCCAGCCCTTGCCTGGGTAAATGTGTTATCACACCTGTTAAATGTGATAAATGCGTTATGGCCCGGGCTGGCAGTGTCACCTCCAGGAGAGGAGGGTGGCAGGAAGGGCTCACGTGCTGGGAGTGGCCCCGAGGATGTTCTGTGCTGCCTGCAAGGGATGTTCACTCAGCTGGAGAGGCCTGGGGCATCATAGATTCTGTAGATGTGGCACTTTCAGAGAGGCTTTTCACTTTTCCTCTTGTTTGGCTGGGAAGGAAAGGCAAGAAGAAAATCCAAGTTATCCATGGGATGTAGAAATAGGTAGAAACAGATAAAGCTTTTTTGCACCTCTGCTCATGCTGCAGCCACCAGCTTCCCTTTGCAGCTGATCTCCAGGCCTGGGGTGGGAACCACCAGTTCCCAGGTAATCCCTTCCTGTGTAAAAAACAACAAAAGCAGAAAAATCGTTGTAGCTCCAGCAAAAACATCTAACAGCAAAAGGCACCCAGCCAGCTCATCCTGCCTCTGCTGTGGGATCCCATCTGCTCCCACCTCTGCAGCCACCTGAGCCGTGGAGGGGCTCGGCCTCTGTGCAGGAAACTCCAGGAAGGAATTTATTCTTCATTCCTCAGCCTGGACTTGGCTGCCTGGAGCTCAGCACAGGGCTCCTGCTTGCAGTGATGTGTCCATGTGCTCTGCCCCCAGCTCTGGGGGGCTGCTCTGAGTGCAGGGGATGTGAGGCAGGGATGTGGTGTCTGGCTGTGTGAGCACTGCTCGGGATCCTGGCACAGATCCACCCCACAAACAGCTCCTGCTGCTCCTGACCTGTGCCTGGCAGTTCCTGTTCCCAGGCTCTGCTGCCAGGGCTGCTCAGCACCCTCAGCAGCACAAGTGGGCTTGGCTGAAAGAATGGAAAATGCTGGTTTTAAACAGGCAGCCAGGCAGGATCTGGGAATGGGAGCGTGTCCTTAATCCTGGCCCCATCCTTAATCCCACTGGAGGTGGATTGCCAGGCTCGCTCTGCTCTTCTGGTCTGAGTGTGAACATTCAGCCCCTCACAAGCCAGTTGGAGTCACACTTGGATGTTATTAATGTGTTAGGATAAGATATGTTACTGTATGAGTGAGAAAATCCTTCCAGGGCCCTTCCAGTGGGCACCTGCTGTCAGAACCCTCCACCAGGGATGTGCTGGGCCGTGTCCTCCTCCTCAGGGGATCTGGCCCCACTGCCAGGTGGGCTCAGGTAAAGCTCAGCTCAGGTCAGGCTGAGTTGCTCTGTGCTCTGGGTTTTGCTGTGCCAGTCCCTGGAGCTGGGGACAGCCCTTCCCGAGGATCCCAGTGTCCTTCCAAGGGCTATTGAGTGCTGATATCATTTTCCACGTCATCTGTGAAGACGTTTGTGATGTGTATTTTGTCCCACTGACCACAGCGTATCCCTGGCTTTCTGCATCTTCCATGGAAGTGTTTTTTAATTCTCATTCTGGAAACACAAGCCAAAGTCAACTGGAAACTGTTACTGGCACGTCAGCCTGTTAATGATCTCCTTTATGGGAGCTGAGGGAGTAAATGGGTGGTTTAATGGCCATGACCCTAATTAGGATCATTGTTATTCCCAGGTGATCCTGCTGTGTCATGGGCACAGTGAATAGTAAGATAACCTCTTGCTGGGGTTGCATGATCTATCAAAGAGCACCAGGAACCAGCAGCAGCTTTGGTTCAGAAATAACTTCAGCCCAATTTACTGCCAGTCGGTGTGAGAAATGTAGACTGAAAGGAATAAACGTTGTGGACATTAAATGTAAAGAATCCGTCTGAAGAGAAACTACATTGCTTCTTTCCATAAATGTTTAGTAAATATTAAAGAACTAATGCAACCTAAGAATTTTTCACAGTATTGTATTGCTTTTAGAGTATCCATAAAAGTGACATAGGTAAGGACAGATAAGACCCATCACGGGTTGTTGCCCTGTATTCCGAGAATGGGGACAATTACTCAGCTCGTTTCAATCTTCCTTCCTTATCTCAGCATCCCCGTGGCCGGGTGATAAACCAGCACGAGTGCCCCATAAACCCTAGCAGGAGGAGCCTCTCCACCTGCACTGCTGAGCTGGGAGAGACCCCCAGGCACCCGATGGAGCCGCGGGCTGGTCCCGTGTCCCCTGTGCTGGTCCCGTGTCCCAGGGTGGCCCCTCCTGTGCTTTTTCCCTCAGTACAGCCCCATCCGCAGGCACAGCCCCTGCCCTGCTCCCCAGTCTCCTGCCAGGGTCTGCAGGGATGTGTTGGGTTGTACCTGGGGATTGTTTCTCACCTGGATGACTGAGCTGCAGCTGCTGCTGAGGTCACTGTCCCAGGTTCTGGTCACTGCCACTGTCCCCTGGTCTCCGGCCCAGGACCAGCTCAGATGCACATCGAGGGGATTCAAAAAGCTTCAGCCAAAAGTGGGAGGGGTTATGAAATAACTGGGTTTTAATTTGCATTTTTAGTGCTAATTCTCCATTGTACTAATACAGAACCACCTACAAGGTGCTGTAAAGGTGGAGCTGGTGCAGAGCTGGGAATTCAAGGACAGGGATCTTTGCCCTTACCTTTGGAGTGCCCTAAAAGCCTCACATGAACACAGCCAAGTGAGGCCCCTGAGCAGGGATCCTGCTCCCTGCTGTGCCCCTGTGCTCAGGCCTGACTTTGCTGGGGTTCAGATGGGGGTGGCTGAAGGAACTGAGCGGCTCTGGTGTTCCCCATCCAGGGAGCCAAGCTGGAGTCATACCCAAATGTGCTGAATGGGCTGTAGCTTTTCTGCTGTGTATTTCCTGTTGTGCTTTAGTAACACTATTCCTGGAACTGGGGTGACTTCAGTTGTGATACCAAGCAACAGCACAACCTGAGCTCTCGAGGGCTGGGAGCCAGCAACCTTTTGGAATCTTTTTCCCCTCGGAGTTCCGGCACCAGTTTTCATTTCCAGCTCCCTTGGCTTCTGCAGCGTGAGGGGACATCAGCAGCTTTGTGAAAAGAAAACTCAGTGCCTGAGTAGCAAGCAGAAAAGGAAACAGTGAAAATGGATCTGGTAAATGTGGTGAAGGATAGATTGTGTCCAGTAATGCCCCTGAACTCTGAGATGACTGAGCAAGTTTCTTTCACCCAAATGAGAAAAAGAAGCAACATTATCAAAATAATGAGGGAGCCCCAGACCACTTAAGTGGAATGGATCAGTTGACAAACCTTGTGAAGATAAACCACTCTGCTGATCCTGCCTCTGCTCTCTGTGGAGCTCAAGGGGAGCTGACAGCGTCCTGCTCCTTTCCCAAATCCAGCTGGAGTGCAGGGCAGTGTGGCTGCAGCCATTCCTGCTGCTCCTGCCGACACATCCGAGCACTCAGAGCGCTCCTGCTCTCCCATCCCAGCAGGAGCTGGAAATGCTGAGCCCAAGAGAGCCCTGGGGTTGGAGAGCCCAACCTGGGATATGCTGGTGTGGGGCCAAAATAGTCTTGAGGTTAATGGAGAGTTTTGAAAACAAAGGCTGTGATCTCCGAGGTCTCGGTGGGCCCCGGAGCAGCAGGTTGGAAAAGTGAGAAGGAGGTTGCCGCCACCCCAGCACTCTCGCTGTGGTTTCTGGCTGCTGCTGCTGTCCAGGCATGGGGCCAGCCCTGGCTGGCTCAGGAGCTCTCTGCCATCTCTGCTGCCTCGGGTTTCTCTGGGGCTCTGCTGCTTTGTGTGGGATAACCAGGCCTCGAGCACATTAATGTTCCTAGGGCTGAAGACATGATTTGATAAAAAGAGACGTTTCTGGGAAAGCCGGTTTTTTTCTCGTTTTATTTTTTGTTGTTGTTGTCATTCTCTGGCTGAGTGTATAAACCCAGGAAATGGCACTTGGCAGATGCTGTGTGAGGGAAATGATGTGTGATGAACCTGTGGTGCAGGTGAGAGACCCACAGGCACTGGGCACCTCTGAATGGCAGCAGCTGAACACACAGGAGCAGAGCTCCAGAGGAGCAAGAGGCTCAGGAGAAGCTAAAAGGGGAGGAAAGCAAAAAATCCTGATAATTTAAACAAGGGACTATCTGAGACCCACAAATCCTGTCATGAGGATAGGACAGGGATAGCACAGAGTGATTCAGGTTCCAGCAGCATCTGCAGCTTAGTGAGCATGGGGTGCTAAGGAATTTAGAGCGCATTAGGGATTGTGCCTCTTCCTGGGAGGGAAGGCTAATCCCTGAGCACCCTCCCAGACACAGAAACAGAGCCCTGGAGAAATCCAGGGGAGGTTAAAGGCCTGGTAATCCCCCTGGGGAAAACAGACCGGCTCCAAAACACAGCATGCCCCCAGGAGGGCAGAAGGCAGTGAATGAATTCTCATAAACCACTTTCTCTCCCAAGGGCCTCTTTGAATTGCCAAAGGCAGCAGCCCTGGCTTGAACTCCCAGGTGCAATCTTCCCCTTATCTCCAATGCTGACAGTCACCTGCATATTCATCTTCTGATAAATGTGGTAACTGCAGCCCCTCAGCACAAAGAGAAACAGGCTGGACAGCTCTGTCATTTGAGCCATTTTTCTTCAGCCCTGGGATCTCTCAGCCTTCATTTCTCCATCCCCCACTTTTGGGGATATTCTCCATGTGCTACCACCACAGCAAGGTGGGACATGCCACATTCACCTCAGCTGTGTGACAGATGTCAGAAATAACTTTTAATCCCTCACCACCCACTGCACAGCCTTGTGACGCCACTGGTGCCTGGAAGGCCTGGTGCCCAGAAAGATGGTCTTTATTCTTTATCCTGGAACTATTCAGTGTGTCCTGTTTTTTTAATCAGCACCATGGGGTACAAAGGCAAATCTGCTGAAGAAGCTCAGTTACAAGGGATTACTTTTCCCTGTTGCTTCTTCCCTCTCCCCTCGTGCTCTGTTACACACAGTGGTGAGGGACACAAACCGGAGTGGGACCTGAGTCTAAGGTGGAATCACACAGAGTCCAGCTGGGCCCTGCTCTCTCCCTGTCCCCTCGTCCCCTCGCTGTACTTGGGGCTGTCCCCCAGACCCGGCCCCTGTCGTGCTGTGTCTGCCACGTCCCCTTGCAGCTCCGCAGCCGCATCAGCCGTGCCCGGCTCTGTCTGTGCCCTGCGGTGGCACTCTGCCATCACAGCCTCCCAGGGCTGGCCCCTGTCATCATCACACCTGGGTTTTGTAATCGAGCGTTCCTTCTTGTGCCAAAACACGAGCGGGATTCCCGGGAGCCTCTTAGTCCCGGCAGCCGGGCACTCCGCCGGGGATCCCCGCGGGTGTAAACACAGCGGAGCGGGGGATTAGCTCCAGGGCACTGCTCGCCGGCCAAGTCTCACTGCCCAGCCCTTGACACTGTTTCACTGACTCAGCCGAGGATTGGAGCAGTTGACAGAAATGATAGAAGGCTCTCAAATCCTGACTGGCAGGGGAGGGGATGAATAATGGCTGGATTTATTGTTTTGTTCTAAAGGCAGGCGGGCATGCAGTGAAACCAGCAGATGTCAGGTTCAATGCCCACAAAGGGAGGCGTTTTCTTTGCGCCAGGTGCAGCAAAACTGTGTGAGATTCATTATTGCAGGATTTACGGGCTTTACACAGGCTCAAAAGCCAACCAGACAAGACCACGAAAGAGAAATCCATTGAGATCTCCGAGTACAAAGCCACATTGTTGGCTCTGGACGTGCCTGAGCCATGAGTCACCAGAGGCGGGGAAATGTCTCTACCCGCTTGCCCCGCTCTTTATCCCCAACCCTGGGCACCCGCTGCGGCCCGGCGAGGGCTGGACACGGATGGTGCGTGATGGACCTGTGCTGGAGGGAGTACGGCAGGTCATGTGTGAACCTCGCACCACCCCGGAGTTATTTAAGGTGAAAGGCGAGGAGCTGCCTCCTCCCCAGCACGGCGCTCTGCAGCAGCGCAGCTCCGCGGGGCGCGCAGCCCGGCCGGCACCGCCGCGCACGGGCGGCTTCGGCAATAAAAGCTATTTCCAGTGCTATTAATTTCCAGGTCTCGTTTGAACAGGCTGCAATTGCTCTGTTGTGGCTCGGGAGTGCAAAGGTAGGAGCCTTATCAGCAGGATACGGAGCTGCTCCCCGTAAACACACCTGCGCTTTCGGCAGCGGGGGCAGTGCCGGGTGCGGCTCCGGCAGCGGGACCTCCCTGAGTCCTGCCCGAAGGTTATTCCATGTCACGGCGTACCGTGTCCCCCGAGTCTCCCAGGCGAGGATTTGGGAGGCGTGGGAAGTGCTGCGCTGCCGAGCGATCGTTTCCTGATCGCACACACTTCCCAAAGGCACCTGCGGGCGGCTGATAACAGGCGCTGACTGGAAATAACGCCGCGGCGGCACTTTCGTGTACAACAAGTCAATGAATCACTGAGCCGCTGAAACACAGAATAGCTGGGGTTGGAAGGGACCTCTGGAGATCATCCAGTCCAGCCCCATGCCCAGGCAGGGTCATCCGGAGCAGGTGACACAAGAACGTGTTTGGGATGTCTCCAGAGAGGGACGCTCCACACCCTCCCTGGGCAGCAAAGAAGAGCAAAACGGGAAAAATATTCTCCCGCTCTGCCGCCACGTGCCACGGAAAGCTCCACTTGTGTCCATCAGAGCTCTCCCTAAAACACTCCTCTGCCGGCCCGGCTAGCATAGACTCTGCTCCAGAACCCGGGGTTGGGTCCCTGCCCGCCAGGGCTGCTCCTGCCCAGGCACCTGCTCCGTCTGCCACTGCGGTCGACACCCCAAGGGTGACCCCGAAAGGCGTTTTACTATCCTGCCCTCGGCTGGCACCAGGCGGACCAGTCCGGGATGAGGGAATGGGCAAACATGGGTGTTTTGTGTGTTTTGGGATTCTGTGCCGGTCACCATGGCTCGTGTCCCGGACCGGGGGTCTCCTGTGAGGGGAGGGCGGTGCGGGCGGCGGGGCGCGGCCGGTCCCGGACAAGGGATGCGCACCACCTTCGGTCACATCACCGCGCCCAGCACATGCCGCTGCCCGGCAGCCCCGGGCCCTTCCCCGGGCAGCGGGGGCGGAGCGCTGACCCCGGCCCGGAGCGGGGCGGCCCCGGCGCACCCCGGCCCCGCCCCGGCCCTGCGGGGGCCGGCCCTGCCCGGCCCGGGGGCGGTGCCGCGGGGCCGCCCCGGTGCGGCGGGGCCCGGCCCGCAGAGCCCCAGCGCCGCCGCCATGAGCAGCGCGGAGCCGCCGCTCGGCGCCGGGCCGCGGGCAGCGCCCGCCTGGCAGCGGGAGATCCTGGAGCGCAAGCGGGCCAAGCTGGCCGGGGCGGGCGGCGAGCCCGAGCCCCCGGCCGGGGAGCGGCTGGTGGTGGCGGAGAGCCTGGGCCCGCTCCGCGAGAACCCCTTCATGCGGCTGGAGAGCGAGCGGCGCCGGCTGCGGCAGGGGCGGCCCGGGCCCGGCGGCGCGGCGCGGCCGCTGCAGCAGCTGCTGGAGCTGTACAGCGCCGTGCCCGGCATCCGCACCATCCGCGCCGACAACATCCTCATCATCGAGTCCCGCGCCGACCCCGCCGCCTGCTTCGCCGCGGGGGACGCGCCGCCCGCCCGCCGCCGGGACCCGGCCGGCCCCGACCCGCTGCGGGAGCTGCTGGCCCGGCGCGGCGCCGCGCTCGCCGAGATCCGCGCCGACCAGGTCGTCATCTACGAGACGGCCGAGCCGCCGGAGCCGCCCGAGGCGGCCGAGCCGGGCACCGTCAGCCGCCTCCTGGAAAAGTTCGGGCAGCGACCGCGGGGCCGCCGTCGCCGCGTTGGGGACGCGCTGACCGGGACCGGCGGGGCCGCGGCTCCGCCGCAGGTGGGACCGGGCGCTGCCCGGGCCGCGGGGCCCGGCTCCCCCCGCGCCCCCGCGCCCCTCCAGAAGGGACCCGGCTTCCCCCGGGCCCCGGCGCCAAAGGCGGGACCGGCATCTCCGCCGGCGGTCCCGACCACCCCCCCGCCGCTCCCGGCTCCCCCGCGGGCTGCCACCCCCCCGGTCGTGCCGGTGGTCCCCCAGGCCCCTGTCCTGCAGCCGGCTGTCCCGCGGGCTGTCACCCCTCCACCCACGGCCCCCCCGCGGGTTGTCACTCCCCCGCCCACGGTTTCCCCTCGGGCCGTCACCCCCCAGCCCACGGCGCCTCCCCGGGCCGTCGCCCCACAAGCCACGGCACCCCCGCGGGCTGTCACCCCTCAGCCCGCACCTCCTCCCCGGGCTGTCACCCCACAGCCCGTGTCCCCCCAGCCCACCCCGGCTCCTCCCCGGGCTGCAGCCCCCCAGGCGGTCCCAGCTGCCCCCAAGGCTGCGGCCCCTCAGGCCAACTGCTTTCTCCACAAGATCAGCTCCAACTCCTTCACGGTCACCCCTCGGGGGCAGCCCCCCAGCACCCGCGTCCCCGAGCCCGCTGCTGTCCCCGCCGGCCGCCCCGCAACGCCCAAGGGGCCACCAGTGCCATCCACCAGCCCTTCCCATGCCAGAGCCAACGCCAGGAGGCCAAAGCCGGAGGAGGCCGAAGTGGCCGTGTCGCCCCTGCCCAGTGCCAGTCCGGCCCCCAGTGCCACCGGCGCCACTCGGCCGCTCTCCGCCTCAGCCCCCCGGGCCGGGGGCTCCTTCGAAATCCACCCGGCCCCCAAGCCCGACTTGGCGGCCATCCCAGCCCACGACCTGCAGGCACAGGCTCTGGCCAAGCTGCGCCTGAATTCGCGCAATTCCTTCGTGTTCGTGCCCCGCCGGGAGGGCAGCCCGGCTCAGCCGCCGGCCCAGATCGCCAGGCCAGGGCCACCGCCACCGCCCTCGGAGGAGAAGGCACCCAAGGAGCCCCCGAGGGCTTCCGTCCCGGAGCAGGAAGAGCCCATCACTTCCCCAGCGGCGCCTGCGGATCCGTCGGTACCTGTGACTTACATCGATGACATTGTGGAGCCGGACAGCGGGGAGCTTCCTCCCAGGGCTGGCCCGGCTGCGAGGACGGGGAGCTTGGTGGATCAGCCTGGAGGAGCTGGCCCTGACCTGGAGATGGAGTTTTCCTCCGTGCCCCTCTACAGACCGCACTCTGCCCCCCAGCAGAGGGGAGGCAGCACCTTCACTGTCGTGCCCAAAAGGAAGCCCGTGGCCCCGGGGCTGCAGGCTCTCGCCGATGCCAGCGGAAGGCCACAGCGGGAAGAAGAGGAGGAGGAGGAGGAGAGCAAAGGAAGAGGCAAGGCTGTGGAGAACGCTGCTGATGGGCCCCAAGTGGGGATATCCCATAAAAAGCGCTACCCCACGGTGAACGAGATCGAAGTGATCGGGGGGTACCTGTCCCTGGAGAGGTCCTGCATGAGCAAGACGGGCTCGCGCCGCAAGAAGGTAACTGGGCACCTCTGTGCTCAGCAGCCAGCCTGGAGGTGGCCCGGTTCTGCTTTGGGTTTGGCTTTCCACGAGGCACTGGTGGGAACACGGGCAGTGTTTGGTGCTTGTGGGAGCCAGAGGCTGCCCTCAGAGCTGGCTGGAGCAGGGGGTGAAAGGGACTCGGAAGTGAAGCTTTGGGGCTGGTGGAAAACAGGAGAGGGAAGGTGGAACTCCACCACACTGATCCCAAAGGACGTTTCAGGATGGTGAGGAAGGAGCCAGGAATTAATATTTCACATGGTATCCAGTATTAAGAGAGTTTGCAACTCTTTGCAAGCCCAGTGTCTTGTTTGCTTTTACTCCTGGAACTTTAAAGGGAACCTGAGGACCAGAGATGGGACTTGGCAGATTAAACAGAATTTGCCCTCAGGGAGGGGGCACTGGGTGCTGTCCCACAAAGCAGCTGAGGGTGGGAAATGCCGTGAGAAAACTGCAGGGCCTCTCCCACCCCAGCCCCTCTTGGAGACACGATAATGGAAAGTAAAGTATTTCAGGAATTCAGGATATCAGGGGGAGCTGTGTGGTTTGAACAGCTGTGGGCTTGCCCTCCTGCAGTGCTTGCTGTGTCTGAGGGGCTGGACATGCTGAGCTGCCCGTGGTCACTTGGGCAGCGTGGCATTGGCGTCTTCCCCGCATTAGTGATCTATTGATAGAGGCTCAAGAATTAGGTCTCGATTAGGCAGAAAGAGATCAGCAGGAACTTAACCCCCATTGATAGGATTATACCACCTGCTCATTCTGGATGTGGAGCTACAGCTCGGAAGATCCAAGAGATGCTGATAGCTCCAAATGCCTTTGGAGGGAGTGAATGCCAGATTTTCTCACAGCCTGGGGAGAAGTGTAGATTCTTGTGAGCTCTAAATTGAGAATTAATCTTTGTAGGGCTTGGTGAAATGCATCTGGATGTGATAAGAGGAGTGGGCGTGAGTTGTTTGGCTCTGAAAGCAGCACACTGAGGTGGCAGATGCTGACTTTTAGGCCTGTTTTAGGCATGTTTTTCCATAGTGGGAATTGTTCTTGGACGTTTCCGTTACCCAAATCCAAGCAGATAACTGAGGGACTGAATGCACAGGGGTGCCTGAGGCGCTGAGCATTACAATTTAAGGAAATCCTTTGAGCAAGGTGCATCTCATTTGAAGGGAGGCAGGGAGGACTGCTTTCCTGGCTTAATGCTGTCAAATTCCTCCCTAAGCACACGCAGCCTGTGGTAATTTGATGGTGACTAATGCAGGGAGCAGGTCTGGAGCACGAGCACCTTGAGATTCTGAACAAGCAAATGAGCAGGAGTGTTGATTCTTGCTCAGCGCTCCTGAAGTTTTTCCTTGTTTTCCTACAGGGAAATGCTTGGTCAGACTGGAGTTACTCTGCTGCTTAAACACTTGCACTCCTTGTAGCTGTTTTGGCTCTGTACAGGTTCAATTTGGGGTATTAATTGGATTTACACCAAATCAGGTGTGTGATGTAGATAGTTAAAATACTAATACAGTATGTTACAGTTGTGAGTGCTCTTATGATGAAGCAGAGGACACAGAGGGTCTTTGTGAGATGGTCACACTTGGGTAAGCCCTGCTCCTGATGCATCTGATTTTTCTGAGCAGGGGATGCTGTTGGGGCAGAAAGAACAAAGCCTCAAGTAGAACCAATTAAATGGTGCACAGTGGAAGGTGTCCTTAACAGTACAAAAAGAAGGGACAGAGATGAGCCCAAGGCCAACGCAGTCACCGAATTGTTTTTGTTTGGTCAAAGCCAGAGAAGCTGTGGCATGTCCAGCCTTGGAGCTGTCTGAAACTTGCCCGTGGAAAGCTTTGAGCAGCTGGCAGGTCGGACCTGCTTAAGGCAGGAGTGTGGGCTAGAGACCTGCAGAGGACCTTTCCCGGCCTAAAATACCACGTGATATTGGTTCCCTACTGTTTTGTCTGTCTGTGGTGGATTTGTGTGACATTGGACAGGTCACGGAGCTTCTCTGCCCCTGTTCTTATCAGCTTAGACAGCATTAACTGCCCTGCTGTGCAGCTGAGGTGCCAAATTCTGCACAGTGCACACACAGCTGTTCCCTAAGAACTGTAGGGGGGAGCATCCTGCAGGAGAACTTGTGTAAACATTTGGTTTTTGAGAGGAGAGAGATTAAAAGGCAAAGGAGAAACTGCCTGTTATATTTGCAGAACTCAGGAAGCTGAAATAAATAGGCACCCTTTGGAAAATAAGATTGAGCTGAAGGAAAGTAGTCAACACACAAGTTTCTGGGTGAAATTAAATGTGGTGTGGGAGAAACACTCATTTTTCTTTCAGTTCCCTTCCTGCTCAGTCAAGCACAGAGTTTTTTGTAGGCAGGGTCTAGAAGATGCTGATGGTGGACAAATGGAAAGATTTCTGTTTACTCTTGACCTAGAGGATGTTTGTGGCTTTTACTCTGGGTAATAAGGCTGAGTGTTGATGCCTGAAAAGGAAGGAGCTCGTATTAGGATGCATTCCTTGGTTTCTTCCCAAGAGATCACTCTGTGTCTCCAAGGCAACCAGCCAAAAACAAGAGTTCTGTTTTGTAGCTGTATCGGAGTTTTCAGAAACTTGATTTTGGCCTGAATTGGGCAGAAACAGACTGTTCCTGTGAGCTGGGAGCTGCAGTTGTTTGTTAAAACCAACCCCCTTTCTCTTTTGGGGTGTCAAAACCCGATGCTGATTTAAGTGAGCAGCTTCCTGTGTCTTTTGGGGTGAACAAGCCCTTCTTGTGCCAAGCATCTTCCTTTCCAAACCTTGCTTTTAAAAGGTTTTTATTTATGCTCCATACTCAAGAAAGTAGTGTTTAGTGAAACTTCAAGGACTTGGAAAGGTTTAACTGTTTGCTGATGCCCAGCAGGAATCTGGGAGAGATAAACAGCAGGTCAGCAGAGTCTGGAAATGTGTGATCAATGGGTGTCTGTGCAGTCAGGGCTAAGAATTTATTAGGAAGGACGATGTCAGCCCTGCCAGTTGGACCCCGATGTTCTCTGAGATGCAAGTGATATTTTTCTTCAAATGTAGAAATTCAGCCTCCCTTTTCCATCCCCATGTCTGGCCATTGAGTGCCTGACTGTGGTAGAGGTGCCAGCAAAATGGAGCTCAGGTGGCCCACGTCCTCTGATCCTCATCCTCCGTGGCTTTTTGGGAGGGTGGCTGGGGCAGGCTGGGAGTGGTCCCAGCACTGCTCTGGTCTGCACAGAGGGAGCTCCAGCCCCTGCTCCTGGCTACTGTCAGTGGCTGTGGGATTTGTGATTTTGCTGTGGCCTTGAGGGATGCTGCTGGTTCAAGGCCTTTCAGGATAAACAGCTTTATTGCTCCTCCCAGGCCTTCAAATATGTGAAGCAGCTGTTAGTTTTGGGGGTTGGAGCTGGAGCTCGGTGAGGGAGAGGAAGATGATGTGTTGGAAATAAAAAAATCTGCTCCCAGCTCTCTTGTGGAGCTGCTGTGGTGGGACAGGGGCTGTGAAGGTCAGTGTGGGGCTGTGTGTGATGGGACACATCAGGCTCTGCAGGTGGAGGGCAGAGCCCCAGCCCTGCTCACGCTGGGAGCTGGATGAGCTGGAGCTCCTGTGCTCCTGCAGGGGTTCAGGTGCCCGTCAGGGTTGTTCATCTGCTCCGGGGCTGTTTTGAGACCTCTCCAGGCAGTACCAACAGCAGTTCAGATAAAGCAGTGGGGGTGGGACTCACTTTGAGAAGTGGGTTTGCAGCTCTGAAAGGATGTGGCAGGAGCTACTGGGCAGCTGCTGGAGGAGCTGGCTGAGCTCTCTGAGAGGACAGGATACATGTGCAGGGGTAGAAGGAGACCTACTGACCTTTATTCTAAACTGGGAGTGGGGCAGAGGATGCAGCACACTGTTGGTGACCTCTGCTCAGGGCTCTTCTTTGTACTCTGTTATTGCAGAGAAGTAAAGGCATTTCAGCCCGGTAGCAGTGCCAGGAGGAAGGGAAGGCTTTGCTGCAGGATGTGGATCTTTGGGATCTCAGAGGATAAAATCTCACTTGGCTGAGCTGACAGGAGTCAGTGGTGGTTTGGTTACCTGCCAGAATAACGTGAAATAAAGTTGTCGGCGAGATAGAAATCTGGGTTTCTGCAGAACATGTGGTTGGTGTGTGGGAGCGAGAGCTGGGGAAGGACAGAGCACTGTGCAGCCAGCTGAGCTCCCCATGAGCAGTCACTGGCTTTAGGCTTCAGGCTCTCCTCTTGTTGGAGGCTGGACTCTGCCTGTGTGTGCAAACCGTGCCCTGACCCTGCTCCTTCAGTGTGTCACTCCTGCAGTGCAGCCCGAGTGTTTGTCCTCTCCAGGATCCGGTCCCTCCTCAGCATCCTGCAGGGAAGGTGAATGAATTCTGGCCAGGCCACTCAAAGTCCTGTGAATAACAGGACCTGAGAGCCAGCAGACATCAGGTTGTTGATGGGTTTAATGTTTTGTGCTTGTCACAGCTGGCACTTTGCCGTGTGCTGGCAGGCGAGTCGCAGCCCAGTGTGAGCAGGGATTACAGGAACAAGGATCCAAAGAGTTGGAGTCTAAAGCTAAATTGTCTTCAAAGATGTTCAGCTGAACTTCAAAAAGCTTCAGCTTACATGGACTTTACCATGGTGTGTGTCCTAACCTCTTGAACTGCATAATGGCTGAATGTGGCTTCCAAATTCCCACTTAAAAGTATTTTTAAAAAATTATTCTAAGTACCCTTCAGTTTTCATCATGGGCAGTAGCTTTGTTGGTCTAACCTGCTGAACTTCTTGCTCTGTTGTTCTCCATCTGTTCAGTTCTGCTGGAGATGGTCTCCTGTGAGAACCAGGTGTAGGCTTGGGATGTTGGCAGGGATCAACATTTCCAGCTGTTGCCCAGACCTGTTTGGAGCAAGTCTGCACAGTGTGTGGAGTCTAAATTCTGGTGGCTGCCTGAAGTATTTTTTTTTTTGCAATGTGTAACACAAGTAAATTAACCATAACACAAATAAATTAATCTGGTGGTAGAAGCAAAAATCTCTCTGCAAAAATTCCTTTGATTATGTCATCTCTGTATTTTGGAGGGGTCAGGGCAGAGATTTGTGTTCATTAGCTCTTGGAGAACTGCGTGTTCCTGTTCTATTTTCTGTCTCTGGCTGTGCTCTGCTGGGGCAGATTCATCTGCCACCTTTAAGGAGGGGCCATGGCAGCATCTGACATGGATGTATTGCATTTTTAGGAGATGAAGTCAGCAGTGATAAGTCATGCTCAGGAAATCAGTGTCTTGGATGATGAAGCGCAGTCCCTCCTCTGCGGAGATGATCTCCATTAGCTGTCAGATGGCAGCAGGCTCTTTCACCCAGACAGGGCCATTTCCTGGCCCTTTACGAATTCCACTGATTTTTTTTTTTCCTGTGGTGTTGATGGCTGAAGACTAGAAATCAGAATTTGCTGCAGTTACAGCTCTTAAACCACTTCACAAGCTGCCCCCGAGGCTGTCGGTGGGGCAGTGGGTGGTTTTTTGTTTCCCCACTGCCTGCCAGCACCTTGAACTGCTGGGACGTTGTTGTATGAAACCTTGGCAGGGCAGATGAATCAGATTTATCTCATCTCTGTAGTGGGAAACTTTCTGTGGCTGAGGCTCTCTATGCCCTCACCATTCCCATGCTTCTCCTTGTGCTGCAGTGACAGTGTGAGCTGGTTGCAAATTCCCCAGGTTCTCTTGCCCCCATGTCCTGCCTGCTGCTGTCAGCACTGCAGGGAATGGGACAGAAGGGCTAAAATAGAAACTCTTATGCAAATAAGAGCCGAGCCTGGCTTTGAAGCTGGTTAGGACGTGCCCAGGGCTCAGCCTGCCCCAGAGCTCGAGAGGAGATTTGAAGTACTTTGTGCTCTGAACTCTAATCACGAGGATTACAGTTAACGTTTTCTTAATCAGTTTCCTTAATCTGTGGACCAGATTGGAGATGGTTTATAATTTCCCTCCATCTCAAGGATTCAGTTTTGTCTCGGGTTTGGGTTTTCCTTCCCACTCTGGTTTTTCCAGTATGTGGTCATGATGTTCTGAGAAGAGCAGAGGAAGGACACAGTGGGGTGGCTGGGGCAGGAGTCCTGCTGGTCTGTGTTATGTGTGGGGAACAGCAGGGAAAATGTTTAATTTCTGTGTGCAGTGGCAGTAAAGGAAATCTGGGTACCTCAGGGGTTGTACGCACCCTCCTCCCAAGTGAAACCTAAATTTAAAACCTATTTACAACCCAAACTCTTCCCGTGACTGCAGCCGTGTGTGGGGATGGGAGGATGTCCCTGCTTGCCAGTCGATGTAGGAAGAGTCACATGAAGTGTCTGTATCACACAGAGTGACTTCCTCACCATCCTGGGAAAATCTGGGCTGATGTTTTCCGAGAAGTGCCCTTCAGATGATCTTGGGAACTTGGCAGGATGGAGCTGCTGCGTTGTGGGCATTGCAAGGAATGTAGGAAATATCTCAGACAAAACACTTGTGTGTGTAGGGAAATTGTGTCACTTGCAGCTGCTGAAAATACAGCTCTAAGGGCACATCCCTGAGGCTCCTGGTGAACCTGCTGCACTTGCTTCTCATCAAGGGAGTTCCTTTTGCACGTTAAAAGAGAGGGAAAGGGCAGGAGAGACGTGAACTCTGTTGTGCAGGTGATACTGTTCACATTGCTGGAGCCTTTTGGTCCTGAAGCCTGGAATGAGCTCCTTCACAGAGTGGGAAGTAATTCTGCTCCCAGCCTCTCTCTATTTCTCATGGAATGATGCTCCATGGGTCTCATTCCAGCACTGAACCCAGGGATTTGTTTGAGCTGCTCTGGGCAGTCTGGGCTGCACAGAAATGTTGTAGGTTGCAGCTCCCAGCACTGCACCCCGTTGTAGCTACAAATGGGCTGCTCAGAGCTGCCTGTGAAATCCTCTGCTGTCAGGGGAGCTCTGTGTGGTTTTTATGAGGACACCAAACCTCAACACTGATTGCACCTTGCTTATCCTGCTGCCTTTGTGTATTCAGATGAGATCTGTTTCGTACAAGTATGGAGATTTGGCCGGTTCTTAGGGGCCAAGAAAGCAATTTTTGAATTGCTTGTTAAGCTGTGGAAAGCTCTGCCTCCTCTGCCTGCAGATGTGAGGAGAAATAATAGGCTGCCAGGGTGAATGGCTGCTTTGTGCCCTGGCACATTGGGGCTCCAGCTGTGCTTGTGTGCAGGGCACTGGGATCTCCCTTGTCCTGCACAGTGAAGGGAAGAGTTAACCAAGCCTCCTGCCCCCCATGCTCTCGGGACTGTCCCTACCCTGTCACCTCTCATCAGGAATTTGAAACTTGCCTGTGTCCTGCACAAGGAGTTTAATATTTCGAATCTCCATGCATTGCTCCTATCTGCCATGTGCTTCAGCATATTGATTACACAGAGCTGGCTCTGTGGGTTGCCTTGTAAATGGAGACTTTCTTGTTTTGCCTTGTGGCTTGGGAGCTGGGATGTGATCCTGGAGGAAATGTCTCCTTTGCCAGCCACACAGGGCTTCCTTGACGTGTTCCTGCTGTAAATCTTTAGTGCTCTTAGCTCTGCTCAGTAACTCACTGAGGTGCAGTTAATGGTTGGGCAAAAGTCAGTGTTATTCTCAGGAAACACTTCTTGGAAAAGCATGATCAAGTGATTCTGTGGTGCCACAGCCAACTCCAGTTCCCCAAAACTCTTCTTTTTGTACAGAATGACACAAAAGTACATTTTGGAAGTGCCATGTGCCATTTTCTGGGCATACTTAGAGTGATTCATCCATACCAGTACAGGGTTAATCTGATACAGGAACCAAGCCTCAAGTCCCCTCTGTTCCTAGGGACATTTGTCAGGGAAAAACCCTTTATTTCTGTGTCAAGGAAAGGCTTTAGAGGCACAAAAGCTCCTTATCTTCTGCGTGATAACAAATGCCTTGGTGATGTGCTGGTGCCACTGCAGTCCCCAGGGTGCTATTCCAGGCTGCCCACATAGTTTGTGCCTGGAGTTATTCAATAATTTGGGCTGACACATGACCATGTGTTCAGGACAAGCAGAGACACACAGACAAGCTCATTGCTAACTCCAAAAAACTGGCTCATTTTCTCAAAAATCCTTTATATAAAAGCTTTCTTTTCATGGGAACTGTCTAGATCATTGACTGCAGGCTGTGTGAAAAAACCTGAAGGTTCCTGCAAAGGTTTGGAGTTTATGAACTGCTTTTCTGTCTCCTTTTACTAAATCTGCTGCTCTGTGGGACTGGTTGGGTTGGGAGAGCAGGGTAAACCCTTTGGGGATCTTTGTCCACCACCAAATCTCTGCTTTTGCCTTGTTTCCAGTCTCACAAGCAGTTATTTGTCTGTGCAGAGACCTTCCCTCTCACTCTGTGGCAGCTGGGAGGTTGTTCTGTGTTAGACCCTCCTCTTTATCCAGGTCCTGAGCCTTCATCCACCAACCCAGTGGGTTTGGAGATTGAGGAACTTTTCTGCCCAGCTCAGGGGACTGTTTGCAGCTCTCCCTGGGATGCTGTGTGTGCACAGGCTTGCTGACACTCCCAGGTGGCTGCAGTTTCAGGTATCAGGTGTGATGTCTTGTGCTTTCATCTCGTTGACCCAATCTTTAGACAACCAGTGCAGCAGCAAATGTACCTCAGTGTGAGGTGGCTCAGGAGCAAAAGGTTCTTCAGAGCACCCGTTTGGTGTGTGCTTGAGCTCTCAGAGGTGTGAACCCGTGCTTTGTGGTCATGCTGGGTTGTCCACCCTTCCTGCAAATACCACCCAGACCCTCCTGTGCTGCTGAGAGAGGCAAAAACTTTCTCTTGAAGGGAAGAGAAGGAGCAGACACTGATCTCTTGTCTGTGGTGACTGAGAACAGGACCCAGGGAATGGCTGGAGCTGTAAGGGAGGTTTAGGTTGGATACAGGGAAAGGCTCTTCCCCCAGAGGGTGCTGGGCACTCCCCTAGGGAATGGGCACAGCCCTGAGGCTGCCAGAGCTCCAGGAGCGTTTGGACAGCGCTGCCAGGGATGCCCAGGCTGGGATTGTTGGGGGTCTGGGCAGGGACGGGAGTTGGACTTGGTGATCCTGGTGGGTCCCTTCCAACTCAGCTTATTCTGTGATCCTGTGTTGGACCAGATGTGAAAAGCTGCTTTACATCACACCCAGCAGCACCTGCAGCCCCTGCATGTCCTGGGGAGTCAGTGCAGTCCTTGTTTTTTGGGAATTACTGAGGAGAGAGGATGAGTAGAGGAGAATCAGTACTTAAAGTCAATAGGTCTTGATCCCTGTTGGGATCTGGTGAGGCACTTGGTGGGCTGGGACATGCTGGAGGTGCTGTGGGGTGGCAGCAGGGCAGGGATGGAGCCCAGCACCTCTTGCTGTCCCATCCTGCTCCTCCAAGGACAGAGCAGGGATGGCAACTCCTGCAGGAGCCCCGGGTTTGGGAGATGGGAACCACTCACAGGGAAGGGAGATGGGCTCAGCCTTTCTGAGCCCCCGGCTGCTGTGATGGGGATCAAATGCTGACTCGGACTCTCCCTGCTGGAATATAGTTACAGGATGATTTTATTCTTTTAATGTCTGCAAGAATTATTTTTGCCTGACTGTTACAAGGTGAGGATTTGGATTGTCAAAGAGGTTTCAGTTTAAAAGGTGTAAACACCCTACTTTGGCTTTGGCTCATCAGCCAAGCAGCAAATGTGGTAATGGGTGAAGAAGAGAAAAGCCAAAGTAAGGAGATTGTTCTGGAGCTGAGGATGCAGATTAACCCCCAGAGACTTCCAGAGAGGTCCCTGGTGTGTGAGAAGCCATCGGGTCTTTGCTCTGTCATTAAAACGGCCTTGCAGACTTTCCCACCTCACTTTTGGAGTTGAAGTGGCTGCTGACTGTCATAGCTCATGCTGTAGGTTGGGTTCTATAAATTGGTTATTTCTATTTTTAATAAATCTCTGTATGTGGGGGCTCCTTCGTGGCTGGCCTGGGTGCAGCCTGAGTCCTGACAGCCTGAAGCAAGGTTGACTTCCCTTTGCTGAGTGAGCTCTGTATGACTGCTCAGATTTATGCTTTGTTGGGCAATGTTTGCCCTGGCTTCTCTTTCCTGGATATTCTATTACTCATTACTGTTCAAATCCTAGCAAATAAATAAATGATTTTTGCTATGGCAACAAGAATCTATGGGCTGAAGAGCACAATATTTCCTGAAAAGCCTGCTTTACTCTTCCCAGTGTGTCTGATTGCTGGACAGAGTATTTATGTATAATATATTATATATAATATAAATGTATTATATATATGGGTTTGGATTGGACCCTGGATTTGTGACACAGCTGTGGGTGAAGCCTTCAGCTGAGCAACGAGTGACAAATCCCTGCAAACATCCACAGCTGAAGGGTGCAAAATTCTTCCATGCCACAACTGGCAGCTGCTGCTGGGGCAGAACCAGGGGAAGCAGGGCTGGGACAGGGCTGAGCAGAGGCCTCTGGCCGGGCTCCAGCGAGCTTGGCTCTGCTGGGACAGGCTTTTCTTCTAAAGAAACGGCCCCTGTTGCCTTTTGTGTTCCCATAAAAGTCTCTGTGGTCTGGCAAGGCGCTGCTGGCTGTGCAAACCTGTTGTCTGTGCCATGACTGGGCTCTTGGTTTTCCTTTTGAGCTGGTCCCTGGCACTGAAGCTGCTTGTGTTCCCCACACACAGCTCTCAGTTGTGCTCTGTAGCCACTCAGAGCAGTTCTCTGCCCCCTGTGTCCCCCTGGTTTTGCCTGAATGCTTCTCCCTCCCTGTACTGTTGGGTCAAGCAGAGCTGCTTTGTGCTTCCCTGAAACCGTGTTGTGCTTAGAGAGGGGAGCTCAGGTGCTGCCACAGCAGGTTTTGGGGTTTGGGGCTCTCTCCCCACAGGCAGGGCTGACTGAGTGCCCCAGGGTCCATCCTGTGCCACTGCCTGGTTGTGCCTGGTGTTTGCTCTGCCTGGGTGTGCCCAGGGCTTTATTGCAGCAGCCGTGGGGCAGTGCCTGGTGCAGGCTCTGGGAGCAGGGGCTGGGATCTGCCCTAGGGCAGGTCAGTGTGCTTTGGGGGGGACTTGTGCCGTGCATGACTTCCTGTGTGAGCCCTGCAGGTGATCCTGGCCCCAGCTGTGCCCTGGGTGCCAGGGGCTGACTGCTTGCTCTGTGTGAAGGGCTCCAGCATTGCCTCTCAGCTGTGGGGAGTGGGAGCTGTTGGGTTTGGGGCTGTTGGTGTTGCCTCTGGGCTCTGTGGGATGTGGGTGTCTCTTTCGGCTCCGTTCTTCTCTCTGGTTCTGCTCCCTGCTGAGGCTGTTTTCTCCTCCACCACTGCATGCACCTTTTGGTCCAAACTGGACTCAAAGCCATTTTTCTTAGAGATTTCCTCCAGATAGCAGAAACATTTAGTTCCATCTCCCAAGCTTAAACTCTAAACTCCAAGGCATGTCTCTCCTGTCTCCTTCATTTTCCATGTTTAGCCAAGTACTTCTTGCCCTTCAGTGCCACTGGCAGCACTGGTAAGCAGCCTGTGTGCAGCTTCTGGTTCTGGGACAGCTCCTGAGCTTCCAGGAGTCCTGCGCACCTCCACCCTCGTGGCCTTTGTGCCTGGCAGCGTGGCTCATCCCCACAGGACAGACACCACATTGTGAGCAGTGACAGCCTGGCTCGGATCAAGGAGCATCTAGGTCAGCAGCAGGGATGGGAAATCCAGGGAGCAGCAACTGAGATGCTCTGAGTTTCAAGACCATTTTATTCCAACCCCCTTTCTCTGAAACAGAATCACTCTTCTCCCCATGTGTCATTTGGGGACACTCAGAGTGACTCTGGCCAGGGCTGGGGCAGGAAATGGGGAAAAGCAGTTCCCTCCATGCAGTTTCCATCCTGCCTTCTCCTGGGAGCAGGGGAAGGGAGCCAGCCTGTGTCCAAGGTCCCTCCTGCCCTGGGGCAGAGTAGCACAGAGCTCCAGCTGTGGGTTTGCAGTGTGGAGGAGCTGCAGCTGCTCCCTCTGTTACCCAGGTTCCAGCTAAGCGCCCCTCGCTGCTTTGCTGAAAAGCAGCAGTGAAACGCTCCCTGTCCTGCTCTGATCCCTCCAGAGCTCCAGGGCTCCTGTCTGTGAGTAACACTGGTGGCACTGTAACCTGCTGGCAGCTCCGGCCCTTGGGGACATCCAGGTGTGACTTTGGCAGCCCCCAAAAGGGTCACTCTGATGCTCTGACTGCTGCTGTGACAGGGGATGGGTGCACCTGGGCAGTGCCATGGTGCTTGAGGGCTGCTTGGGGCCAGGTGCCACTTCCCAGCCTCTGGGGATATTCTGTATGACAGAAATGTGAGATAAATGCTCTGGGGATTTCCTGTATGATGAAAATCTGAGATAAATGTGCTGCAATTGCTCCTGACCAGTCATTACATGGGATCTGGAGAGACCAGAACCACCCGGCTCCTGCCACCTGCCACAAGCTGCCACGTCCTTTGCATTCTGTTTATAACCCTATTAGCTGAATTTTAATTGTACTTAGAAGTAAAGGGATCACAACACCCTTTTAGACAGCTGCTCCTGAACCTTGATCTGTGTTGGCTAAATACTTCCCTGCTCTGGCATGAATTTACTCCTGGCAAGCTTACCCTCCTTGTTTGTCTGCTGTGTGCTGGCATCAGCAGTTCCCTGCTCCTTGGTGGTTATGTTCTGGAGTGCTCATAAAGGGCTCTTAGGCTTTTTCTCCACCTTCACTTTGCTGGTGTGAAGTTTTGCCAGTGAATCTCCTCTGCACCTGTAGAGGTGACCTGTAACCAGATCCCTGGAGCACAAATGTAGGTAATGATTAGGACAGGCAGGGCTGCAGGGGAACAAACCCTTCCCTCAGCTTTTCCTTTCAGCTTGGATGAGCACATCTGGAGTTACTTCCACCTCCTGCTGGGTGTTACTGGGTGGAGAGAGCCAGGCAGTCCCTATTTCCAGCAGAAATGCCTTGCTTTGTTCCTGGTTTATTTAAGCAGCATCCTAATGATGATTACAGTCCTATAGCCAATCTCAGATTTTCTTCCTCAGTTCACCACAAGTGATGAACTCTTTTAGTGCAAGGGTTGCTCTTAAACACCATTCCATTTCTAGTGTTTTTGCTCTCCAGTTTTCTTCGTGACCATAAAATTCTGGTTAGCCCTTGATGAACTCTTGTGTTTGAGTCACTTTGATTTCTCAGTCTCCCAGTGGCTGTGGAAAGGTCATTAGTGACAATACTAGATACAACTGGTTTCAAACCAGAACCCTTAAGGCCTCCCCTTTGTCCAGTATTTTCCCTGTCTGCTACCAACTGTCACCATCTCTCCTTCAGCTGCTTCCCCTCTTCTCATTTCTGGTTTTAAACCCTGTTTTATGTAGCTGAAATAGATCTTTGCCAGAATGGCCTCCCAGGACTGGATTCCTGATCATGGATGTTTCTGTTTTCTGGAGCTTGGATACACAAAAGAGTTGCCAGGAATTAGCAATGTCACCTTTCCAACACATGGGTGCTCTCCTGCTTGTCCCTCTCATGAGAGATGTGGTGGCAGCTCCTCCTGGGTGCTGGGCATCAGTGTGAGGTCCTGGCAGAGGGCACAAAGCCAGAGCTACTCCAGACCCCTGGGCCTCCTGCCTCCATCCCATCCATTTGACTCTGCCTTTGGGATTTCCCTCAGCATGACAAGAGATCCAGCAAAGCACGTGGGGGGGGATGGGGGGATCTGCAGTGGCTGCTTTAAACCAGGGGGCAGCCCTGGCGTGTGGAGTGGCCTGTGCCAGAGCCAGCGTGGGGATCAGCAGGTTCTTGTGCTTCTCTCTGATAATTCTCCTTTGCTCTTGTCCAGATGAAGATCTCTTTCAACGAGACAAGTTTGCAGACAATGTTTGAGTACCCCTCAGAGAGCTCCCTGGCAGAAGAGGATGAGGAAGAGGAAGGACACGCTTCCGAAACAGAGGAGGAAAAATCTCGTACCTTTTATGTTCCACGCCCAAACAGCACTTTGCATCCCAGTACACCTAACTCAGGTGAGTGAGGCACTGTGTTGGCACCGCGGGGTGAGGTTTTTGGTAGTGTCTACACTGTCCATGTTTCCTACAGACCCTTAAGGGGCTCCACATGGGAGGAGATGCTAATGGAGGTGAACAGGGGGCTGCAGATGGGCAGATTCCGGGCTGTCCCTGCTGGGATCCTGGTCCCGCTTTTTTTTGGGGTGGAAGAATATTTACCTCATGTTTCTCCTTCCAGCAGATTTATCCAGCTACACCCCAAAGCACTCCGTGAAGTTCAGCGAGTGGCAGGAGCAGAAGTATGAGGGTCCTGCTGCAGAGGGACCCCTCCCAAAGGAAGCTGATTCCCATAGGAACCAAGTCATGGTGAGGCTATAAATAAGCAAGTCGTGTGCTCTCTGGTGGAGTGGGGGTTGTTCAGGGCAGTGGATGGGACAGGATGTGCCTTTCCCTGCACACCTGTTTGTTTTCCTGCCCAGGGAGCTGTGTCACTGCTCCCAAAGAAACCAACACATTGTCCCACTGCCACCAACACACCTGCCCTTCCCCAGCTGCAGGAAGGAGACTCAGGCAGCTTGCACACTCTGTGCTCTGCACAGGAAAGACATGGATCTGTTTGAACAAGTCCAGAGGAGGCCATGGAGATGCTCCGAGTGCTGGAGCCCCTCTGCTCTGGAGCCAGGCTGGGAGAACTAGGGGTGCCCACCTGGAGAAGAGAAGGCTCCAGGGAGAGCTCAGAGCCCCTGCCAGGGCCTAAAGGAGTCTTGTGAAAAAAAAAGAGATTGAGTTTTTTACATAGGCAGGTGATAGGACGAGGGGGAATAGTTTTAAACTGAAATAGATTAGATTAGATTAGATTAGATTAGATTAGATTAGATTAAATTAGGTATTGAGAATAAATTGTTCCCAGAGATGGTGGTGAAGCCTTGGTGCAGGGTGGCTGCCCCATCTCTGGCAGTGTCCAAGGCCAGGCTGGACAGGGCTCAGAGCAACCTGGGATAGTGGGAGGTGTCCCTGCCATGGCAGGAGGTTGGAACCAGATGGGTTTTGAGGTCCCTTTCAACCCAAACCATTGCAGGACTTTATGATACTCCAGGGCACGTTTTGGGGGGGGGCTAACTAAACACACCCGGTTAGGCCGGGCAAGATGCCAAGGCACCATCCAAGGGTGAGAGGGGGCTCCTTTGGGCCGGGTCTGACGGCACCGCGCTGTCCCTGTGCTCTGCCCACAGCTCACCCCGGCGGAGAAGGGCGGCCTCTCGGATTTCAGCAGCGAACCCGCGCTCTATTTCTGAGGCTGCTCGGCGGTGCTGCAGCAGCGGCTGCTGGGCAGGACGGGGCAGTGCAGCCGCCGAGCCCGCACGGCATCCAACACCGAGACCGGCCCCGGAACCTGCTGCCAAGGCTGGACCAGATGCTCTCGGGCATC
Organism: Eopsaltria australis; assembly: GCA_034509425.1. Lineage (NCBI taxonomy): Eukaryota > Metazoa > Chordata > Aves > Passeriformes > Petroicidae > Eopsaltria > Eopsaltria australis. The sequence continues at coordinate 224,624 of JAVTVJ010000183.1, forward strand.
TTCTGAGAATATTTGCACTGGATTTTGGGACCGAATTACTGCTTTCAAGGAGTATGATTTATTCTGCCTGTGGCCTTGCATATTCCTTGTTCAAGATCAGCTGCCAGTTAGGCAAGTGTGGGAAGGACATCTGTAATCCTGGGGTGGATGTTGATTTTTCACTGTGCTTATCTCAGTCCAGGCACTGTGCAGGGTCTGGACAGCTTTTGCAACCCTTCTCCCCAGTGGAGGATGGCTCTGGAGCTGGAGCACTGGGAACACTGGGCAGTTAGGTGGGTTCAGTGTGGCTGTGGTTCGACACATTGGCTGTCAGTTTGGGAAACCATCCATGGTTTGTCCTTGGCATGTTTCTGGCTCTGGTTTCACTGAATTCATGTGCCAGTTACTTGCTTGTGGAGTTCACTGAGCACCCTGAGGGAGGGATGAGAAGAGCAATGAATGCCTTTAGTTTAGGTGTTATTTTTGCACCAATCAGTAGAGTAGTGTCCAGACTGTCTCGAGCCTCTTCAGGATTCCCAAACACTGGCCATAGCTTTGGTCTGTCCCTCCCAACTCTGGCATCCAGTCTCTGGGAATTGCTGGTTGTGCTCCAGTTTGCCAGTTCCTCTTGTTGCTTTGTTCCAGATCTGATTGATCTCCCTTGGTTGCTTCCTTCGAGCCGCACTTGCACTGCTCCTCTAATCAAAGCACAGGAGGGCAGTTTCACTCCTTTCTTCTGCAGAACTTGAACAAGGAATGTGGTTTTTTTGTTGGGGTTTTTTTTTTGTAGGATTTTTATAGTTCTATTGTAATTGTTTAATGCAGCCAATATGCAAAGGAATCTGCTAGAATCTTCCATTCAAGTTTTCTACTACTGTAAACTCAGGGTCAAAATTGCACTCTGGAACAGATGGAGCAGTGCTGCTAATGTGATTTGTACTTTGGGATTAAAAGAGATGTGGTGGGAACAGATCCGGCCTCTTTGGGCTTTATGGAATAAGTGGTACCCCAGTGTGGGGTGTGATCCAAAGGAACAGGCTGGTGTCTTTGATTAAATTTGATGATTATTGGTTTGCTCAAGTGACACTGGTCTGTGAACTGAAAATGTTCTGCATACCTTGCACTTGGTTTGGTGCTTGTTGTAGCAGCAGGGGAGGGTTGTTCTGCTGAAAAACACAGGATTAAATGTTAGGACATACCTACTTGTAGCTGTTCCCTTCTGCCCTGGGTGCCTAAATACTTTCGGAAAGATAATGCAAAAAAAAAAAAAAAAAAAAAAAAGGTACTCAGTAGTTTGTTAGATGTTGGCTGGGGGGGGCACAAAGAAACATTTTGCACCTCCTTGTCCCTTCCAAGCTGATTTGTGATCTGCTGCCTGTGTGACTTGCCAGGAGCAGGATGTGTCTGCAGTGCATATGCCTGGGACATGACACAAGGACCATGGAGCTCCTTGTGTTGAGGCTTCCCCTGTTAATGAAATACTTCAGGATAAGGTGCTGAGACTGGGGTAGAATGAGGGAAAATGAGACTGCTGGTGACTGCTAGATTGAAGGGGTGAGTTTTCAGCACACATTTTCTAGCAGAAAAGGTCCCAGTGGGCATCTTCCCCTGTGGAAAAGCCCGGGTCAGTTTAAGGCAACTGTTTCTAGCACAACCTGCAGGTGGTAAAGCAAAGCTGCTTTCAACTCAAGTTAGGGACAAGGTGTCTGAACTAGCCCTGGCTTAGTTCTGCCATGGATCCATGAGGAATGCTAAAGCCAACACTGTCGTGCAGCTCAAACACTGCTCTGGTTCTCTTGTGAGTTAACTCTGTGCCTGCAGCCCGGTGGGCAGGACAGCTTGGGGTGGGAGTGCAGAGTGTGCTGCTGACTCTCTGCTCCTTCCCCGGTGATCCTGCTCCACCTCGGAGCTGCGATTCACGCCTCACTGAGCACTCCTTGCACCTCCCAGCCTTGTGCTCTAATCCCTGCCCTGGTACTCGAGCTCCCTGCAGGCAGAGCAGGGTGAGTGCTGTCCCGAGGGCAGGAGCATCAGCTCATCAGTCACCTCCTGGGATGTGCCTCAGCATCGCTGTGCTCAACATGAAGGGTATTTTTTGTGCAAATGCCTACCCTGATCTGTAGCATTCGAGGATCAGCTTTAGTGGATCTCTGACTAATACCAAAGCACATCTGAAAGGAAAATTTACTTTGCAAAACAAAGGCTTTTATTAAATGTGGCCTCCTTGTACCACACCAGCAGCTCTCCCTGGCCAGTAGGACCTTCCAGGCTGAAGAAGTTTAGGAACGCTTCTGTCGACGTACTCGCTGTCCTAATGAAGTGCTTTGTGGCTCAATGGCTTTACCAAGATCCCCCATTTCCTTCTTCAGGACATCTAGCAATGTCTGAGAATTGTCCAGTATCTGGGAAAAGAAATAAAAATAGCTTATTTTTACATAAACTGTTTCTCTTACGAGTTCCCTTCCAATTCAGCTGATGTGCTTTGCAGCAAGAAGGGTCTCCTGGTGATGTGTTATCCTGTCTCACTGTGGGAATATCTGTGGGGGAATTTCTCTGGTTTGTGTTCATATTCTGAATATGAAAGGTCTTAAGCAATTTATCTGCCTTGGAGCACGAGGCAGAAAACCTCCTGAAGCAGACTTGGGGGGGGGGTTGGTTGGTTTGGTGTTTTTTGGTTGGTTGGGTGGGTTTTTTAAGGGAGATTTGGCACCTGGGCTTTTTTAAAAAGATCAGTATTAAATTGTGCTCAGCTGACCCAGTTTCAACTCTTTTCCACTGTTAAAACTGCACATTTTGGGTTTCTGGCTTCAAGACTAACTCAAATCTACAGTGACCTTATGTCAGACTAGATCTGTTATTAATTTTCTCCTATTTTTAGCTCACTGTGTACATAATCTAAGATCCCTGCTTCCTGTGCTCTAGGCAACAACATATTTAAGAGACCTTGTCCATCTCACCAGTTAAAAAATTTAATGCAGTGGACAATTGTAACCAAATGTGATGGTTATAGCCCCAAAAATAATTTATGTTCCTGTGAGTTTGTGGAAATCACCAAGTGGTCAGCGAAGAGCTGAGGGAAGTGCCCCACACAACGAGGTACTGGAGGAAGGTGAAATCCTGTGGGGGCTGGCAGAAGGCAAGGAGTGATCACAAATTAAGGGTGTACATCCACAGGAAAGGAACTCTGTTCCTGGTTTCTGTCTGTAGGATATCTCCTCACCACCTCTTTCTGTCTCCTGCAAGTGTCAGTTCATTTCAATAAACAGGAATTCATCTGTAGGCTGGGGGTGTGACTTGGATCTCAGGTAAGGTTTCTTTCAAAGGGGCTGTTCGTGTACCTTACAACATACTTTTAAAGCTTTTAAATTTTTATGTGAGTTTGCCCCTTCACTTCAAACCATTAGGTCTTGAAGGAGGTTGAGTAAACAGCTCCAGCTTCATCTGGAAGTAATTTTCATCGGAAAATACTGACTTTGGAAGAGGGAGAGAAGCTGACAGAGCAGTTGGTCACATTCAAAGAGCAAATGGGAGGAGCAGCTAATAGAGGAAAGAGTGTTTCTGACGCAAACTCCGCCTGGGCACCAAGAGAAAGAAGATTGGCACTTGTCTGAAAAGGGGCTGGGAAGCTCCTTCTTTAAACAACAAAAACTGTTGGTGTGTAATGCAGAAGTGACTTCAGCTGTCCCCCTGTCGTATCAGTAACACACACAGGGAAGGTGAAAGGGTAGAGCTGTCCCAGGATCCGAATGGCAGTGCCAGCCCTCGTGCTGTTTGCCTCCTTCCCACCCCTTACTGCCCCAACAATTCGACTCTTTTAATGACGTTATTCCATTAAAGGTGAAATAAAAGACATTAAATATTGGGCAGGAAGAGCTCTCAGCGCTGCTCGCTGTCAGTACCTGCCCGGAGGCCGTGTCCATCTCGGAGATGATGCTGTCGATGTGGGCTCGGGCGGACCGGAGCCCCGCCAGGCTCTCGCTGGTGTCGGACAAGCGGCGGCAGAGCGTCGCGATCCGCGCCTGCAGCCGGCCCCGCTCCGCCTCCTCCGCCTGGATCCGCCCGCTCAGCTCGTCCCGCCGGGCGCGGAGCTCCGACAGCCCTGCGGGGCAGCACCGTCTGAGGGGCCCGCTCACCCTGCCCTGCCCTGCCCTGCCCTGCCCGGCCCCGGCCCCGGCCCCGGCCCCGGCCCCGGCCCCGGCCCCGGCCCCGGCCCCGCTCGCCCCCCGGCCCCGCTCACCCTCCTGCAGCGCCGCGTGGTGGCCCCGCAGCGCGGCCCCGGTGCCGCTCATCTCCGCGTCCGTGGCCGCTCCGCCCCTTCCTGCGGCCCGAATGGAGCTCTCGGCCGCCTGGCACACGCTCAGCACCGCGCTGGTGCCGCCCGCCGCGCTGGGGCTGGTGAGTGGGGACCGCGGGGGCCTTCACGGGGCGCTGCGCTCCGCTCCGCCGGGCCCGGGGCAGGCTCCGGCCTCCCCGGATCCTCCCCGGCCGGGCCTCTCCGGCTCTGGGTCCGCGGGGCGGGTGCGAACTGCCGGGGCCGCGGGGCAACGGCCGGGGCCGAGGGAGGAACGGCCGGGGCCGGGAGAGGAACGGCCGGGGCCGAGGGAGGAACGGCCGGGACCGGGGGAGGAACGGCCGGGGCCGAGGGAGGAACGGCCGGGACCGGGGGAGGAACGGCCGGGGCCGAGGGAGGAACGGCCGGGACCGGGGGAGGACCGGCCGGGGCCGAGGGAGGAACGGCCGGGGCTGGGGAGGAGGGGAAGGCGCTCCTAAGTGGTATCTGCGGGGGGCTGTCAGGGAAGGGCTGCGGGTCCAGCCGGCCTCTCTCCCCATCACCCCAAATAGGAGCCGGACCAAAGGGCTACAGTTTCTCCGGCCGTGCTGTGGCTCTGCTCTCACTCCATCCGAGTGAGCTGGCGTTTGCCAAGGAAGGGTTTTGCCCCAGAGCCTGGCGTTTTGGGTACCCAAGGGTGGCTCGCAGCGTTCCCACCAGCAGCCGTGTCCTGCAGCAGCCACCAGCAGGGACAGCAATGATGTGTGCGGGTGTGAGCCCTGGGAGGAGGGTGCTGGGCTTCCAGAGGGGCTGAGACCGCGGCAGGTCGCCACGGAGGAGCAGCATCCCCCCGGTGCAGTTCGAGAGCAGAGTCGCTGTGAGCTTCCTCAAGTGCTTCATTCGTGTCCCCTCCGCTTTTCAGGCAGCCCCGAGGCCCGAAGCTGCAGGGCCGCTGCAGGATGCCGAGCTCCGAGCAGCCCTGGACGTGCTGCAGTGCTACAACTTGCACTCCATCGTGGAAGAGTGGTTCACCGAGGTGCTGCAGACCGACCTGCAGGCGAATATTGCCCCCGAGTTCTGGAACTGCATCGGGCAGTATGAGAACACGGCCGAGGAGCCCCAGAGCGCCGCACTGCTCCTGGATGCCTTCAGTCTGCTCAAGTGCCGCCTGGAGCCCTACCTGAACAGCCTGGAGCTCCTGGAGCAGTGGACCAAGGCAGGCCTGCTCCTGGGCACAGGCGCTCAGACACTGCAGGAGAAAGTGTACACCATGTTCAAAGCTATCCTCTTCTTCTCCACGACCAAATCCTTCCAGGAGATGATCCAGCAGTTCTACAGCCGCACGTTCAGGATTTACATGCGGCAGTGGAAGAAAGGAGAAGATGGAACAAACGAGTGTGAGAGCAGCATGAGTGAGACTGAGCAGGAGAGTGACCCAGAGGAGGGTGGAGGAGAGGGCCTGCTCTGTGCAGGCTGCAGCAGCAAGAGGGAGCAGTGCTGGTGCCCTGAGGCCATGGAGCAGTTCCAGCAGCTCAATGACATTCTGTAGGTGTCTCACGGGCTGGTGGCTGTCACTTGGAACAAGGGGGGGTCTGGATGTGGTGCAGTGGTAGCTTTTATTGATCCCTGAGAACAGGAGGAGTTGTGTGAGGTCAGGCTGTGTCATGGTACTGGGTAGAGAACTCAACATGGGCTTTCTGCTTTCAGCTGGTGGTTGTACAAGAGCAGATCTTTAGACAGAAAGTTCCTCTCCCTGGATATGAGAATATCCTCCTCTTGCTCTGAGGCCTCTGACCACAAAGAAGCGAACTAGAGGAAGGTGTCACTGTCCATGGGCAGGGGTTTGGACCAGATGATCTTTAAGGTGTCTTCCAACACAAACAATTCTCTGGTTCTGTGGAACTTCTGTAAATGAAAAAGCTTTTGATGGCTATAAATAATGTCTGTAAGGAAGGTGGGATAGCAGTAGTGTCATGTGTTGTGTGTGTAGCGCATTGGTGTGGGCTGTCAGGGTATGTGGCTTTGCTCTGTGCAATGTACAGGGAAGGTGGTGCCTCCAGGTGTGGGATTTTGTTGATCTGCTGGTGCCTTTGCTCACACACACTCGTGGTGGTGTCCCTGTGCCTGCAGCCGCCGGCTGAACTTGCTGGAGAGGGTGAGCGCTGACGCTGTCACCACCATCCTGCACAGGATGATCGAGGAGAGGATGGAGCAGCGCTGCCGCGGGGAATACGAGCACTCCTTCCTCAATGAGTTCCAGGAGGTGAGGCAGCCATGGGGGCAGTGAGGGTCCTCCTTGGGACATGTGCGGCTGCTGTTGGTTTTTAGCAGCTCAGGCTAAAAGCAGGTTCCAACTTAAAACACCCAATCCAAGGCTATGACTTCTGTCACCCCTGGCAGGAGAGGTGGTTTAAACTCCCCATTTTGACTGATGCTGGAGGGGAGGGTTTGCTCTGACCTGTGTATGAAGGACTGTCACATTTCACCTCATGATGTCTGTAGTAATGAGGGAATTTCTATGGTTCCAGTTTACAAACCACAAGATCCCCAAGTGCCACCTGACCTGCACAGGACCCTCCCTCTGTGTTGGTGAGCCCATAATTAGAATTTCTGTGGCTGTTTTCAGTCCCCTTTCCAACTTTGCCAGAATGGAATAAGGTGCAAGTTTTGGAATAAACCCTGTCCTTTTTGGATCCCAGCGCCTGCGCTCAGTCCATGGTCACCCCTTATCTTCTCACACCCAGCTGCACAGTCCATATCCTGTATCTTTAGTTAAAGTTCCAGTTCTTTCAGCTGGGCTTTCCCCAGCTATAACCCAGGCTGGGGCACATTTGAAGAGCACCTGGGGGTGATCCAGCTGCCCCTTTCTGCTGCTCCCTGGGCTGGGCTGGGACATGGTTGTGCATCCAGCTCTGTGCTCAGCACGTGCGTGTCTCCTGTCTTTGTGCAGTGGATAGAGAAGGTGATTGGGTGGCTCAGCAGGGTGTTCCTGCAGGATGGCCCCTCAGCACAGCCCTCCCCAGAAGCCAGCAGCACCCTGAAACGCTGGCGCTGCCACGTCCAGAGGTTCTTCTACCGCATCTATGCCAGCATGCGCATCGAGGAGCTCTTCAGCATCATCCGAGGTGCTTCACCCTTGGGCTGGGGCTGGGTGGATGAGAGATCTCTCTGATGTGCCACACTGCCTCCCCCTGCCTCCCCTCAGAGCCTGGCACTGCTCCTGATCGCTGCTCGGTTTGCAGATTTCCCAGAGTCGAAGCCTGCTGTGGAGGACCTCAAGTTCTGCCTGGAAAGGACTAACCAGAGGCAGCAGCTGCTCAGCTCCCTGAAAAGTGCTCTGGAAATGAGACTTCTGCACCCTGGTGGGTTTTACACCACTGTCTGTGTCCTGACACTGTGAGGAGCCTGGGCACGAGTGGGGATCTACTGGGAGCTGTTTTGAGGAGTGAGGTGCAGCCACTGTGCCCATCGCATGCTCTCCATGTTCCAGTGGGTATGGAACAGCAGCAGCTGCTGGTGTCCCAGCCCATTTTGGCCTCATTTTTACACTGTGGTCAGGAACACAACGTTTAGCTTTGGTCCAGGTGGGCAAAGGCCTCTTTGCACTGTCAAGGCTCAGCTCTGAGCCTCGATTTGTGCTCAGAACTGGTTTCTCAGGCACGTGAATCTGATGTGCCCCATTGCCTTGGGCAGTAGGGCAGCAAGCCCTCCTCCTCCAGCACCACAGACAGAACAGAGGGCTTGGACCATCCAAACGCCTTCTATCCAAGCCACAAGTCTGTGCTGCAGGACTCTGACTCCCTCTGCTCCTCTCCTGTAGGAGTCAACACCTCCGACATCATCACTCTGTATATCTCAGCCATCAAGGCTCTGCGGGAGCTGGACCCTTCCATGGTTATCCTGGAGGTGGCCTGTGAGCCCATCAGGAAGTATCTGAGGTAGGAGGCACGAGGGGCAGTCTGACACATCCCTTTCCCTCCCCTTCCCTCACCTGCTGCGTTTCCCTTGCCGCTGGCAGGACGCGGGAGGACACGGTGCGGCAGATCGTGGCCGGTCTCACGGGGGACGCTGAGGGCTCTGGTGACCTGGCAAATGAGCTCTCCAAAGCTGACCCAGTGACCCTGGAGAACGGCCAGGAGAGTGACGATGACATCTCAGAGCCAGGGGACTGGGTTCCTGACCCAGTCGATGCAGATCCAGGTGAGACGCTGAGCCCAGCAGTCCCAGCTGTTTTCCCTGGTGGGCTGTAGCCTTGAGCAGCTCATTTGCTGGTCCTCTGGAGCTGGGCTGGGGCAGATCCCTGTTCATCTCACACTGTTGCCTGCTGGATTCCACCAGGGAAATCGAGCTCCAAGCGCCGCTCCTCAGACATCATCAGCCTCCTGGTGAGCATCTACGGCAGCAAGGACTTGTTCATCAACGAGTACCGCACGCTGCTGGCTGACCGCCTGCTGCACCAGTTCAACTACAGCGCTGAGAGGTGAGGCCCCAGTGCCCAGCCCCAGGGCTTCCATGGCAAAATCACCTGAGTTTTCTCCTGTGTGCTGTCTGAAGGGTAGAACCTTCAGATTCAGTCCTGTCTACGGCTGTTTGTGGAGCTGGGAGTGCCTTTGGCCATTTCCTTTGCAGCTTTGAGTTTGCCTCTAGAATTCTGTGCTCAGTCCTGCCCTTGGCTTGTGCTGATAGAGCAGCATGCAGGAAATTGGAGGCTCTGACACCCTCTTAGCTCCATCCCACATGTTGTGATGGCCCCCCCCTCCAAGTGGAAGGGATGGGAAGATCTTTGTTTATGAAACACAGGAAGCTCCACCTGAACATAAGGAAGAACTGCTTTACTGTCAGGTGGCTGAGTACTGGAATAGGAGCCCATAGAGGCTGTGGGGTCTCCTTCTCTGGAGGTATTCCAAACCCATCTGGACACTGCTCCAGGGGACCCTGCTTGAGCAGGGATGTGGAATTGGATGAGCTCCAGTGCTCCCTTCCAGCCTGAACCATTCTGGGATTTTGTCTTCAAAAAGCTGCTGGCCTAGAGGAGGTGGCTGTTCCTCACTTGGGTACCAGGAGCAAGTGAGTGTCCTGGGCAGACACTGCCTTACAAGGCTTCCTAGGAAGAGCACCCCTGTACCCAGGACTTCTTTTTTTTGGCTGTGTGGTGATGGGTGGAGGCCAAGCCAGGCTTGTCCATCCAAGGGCCCCATGTCTGACCTACTGTGTCTCTTTCCAGGGAAATCCGCAACGTGGAGCTGCTGAAGCTGAGGTTTGGTGAAGCTCAGATGCACTACTGTGAAGTCATGTTAAAAGTAACTTCCTTTTATTTTTTTTAATTCAAGTTCTGGGTGTTTCAGCCCATTGGGACTTGAGGAGTGACCCAGAAAGGGTCTTTTAGGAAAGTGGAGGCTCCAGAATGCCAGTGAGGGGCAGATCTGTGACAGGCAGAAGTACATTTAAGTCATGTCTGTTTTTAAGCCCTGTAAGTTGGATTATCAGTTCTGGGGAATGGTTGCTCTGGTGCTGCTGTCTCTCCTGCCCTTCCTGGCATTGAAGAACTGGGCTCCTCCAGCTCCTCTGGGGTTGGGAATCTGGAGTTGGATTCTTTTGGAGCACTTTAGGAGGAACACAGGTGTGAAGGGCCTCCAGGGAAGTTGTAACCCCTTCCTCTAATGTCCCACAAATTTTTCTGAGTACTTTCAAATAGACACATCTGATCATGTCCTTTCCAGTGTCCCCATCATCGTTTGGAGACAACGCTGCTCACCTTGTTTAGGGTTAGCAGTGGCTCTGAGGGGAAGGAGCCACCTCAGCCTCCCCTGCCTGTTGCAGGACATGGCCGACTCACGGCGCATCAATGCCAACATTCGGGATGAGGAGGAGAAGCTCCCTGAGGAGGAGAGGCCTCCCTTCAGCCTCGTGGCTGTCATCCTGTCCAGTGAGTTCTGGCCACCACTCAAAGAGGAGAAGCTGGAGCTTCCAGAGCAGGTCAAGGAAGCCATGGAAGCATATTCCAAGAAGTATGAGAAATTAAAGGTGAGGCCATCTTAACCCTCCTTGTGAAAGCTGTTTGCTTTATCCACTCCCCTGGGCTTGAGCTGCTGGTTTACCCACGCTGTTGCAGTGGGGTTTGCAATAACCCAGCAGCTCCTTCCCCCTTTTCCCAGGCCATGAGGACCCTAAACTGGAAGTACCACCTGGGGCTGGTGAGCCTGGATGTGGAGCTGGCTGATCGCACGCTGTCCCTGTCTGTGTCTCCCGTGCACGCTGCCATCATCTTGCACTTTCAGAACAAGAGTGAGTGCTGTAGACTCCCTGGCTGTGCTTCCATGGGTGGGAAAGCCACTTTCCTTGGGTGGCTGGAGGCTCTGAGGGCTCTGTTAGGAGGACCAAGCCCCAGTGCGTGGGCTTGTATCTACCACAGGATCTCCAGCACCCAACACGGCCACAGCTCTGCACCCATCTGCTTGTCGCTGACAGTGCCTCCCCTGCCTTCCCCAGCTTCCTACCAGATCCTGGCATGCTGAGACCTCTTCTCTCTGCTCTCCATGGTCTCTGCAGGCACCTGGACGCTGACAGAGCTGAGTGAAGTGCTCAAGGTGCCCGTGACATCACTGAAGAGGAAGATGACGCTGTGGCTGCAGCAGGGAGTCCTGCGGGAAGAGCCCGAGGGCACCTTCACTGTCATTGAGGAGGAGCAGAAGGACCAGGTGGAGAAGGTTGTTCTGATTGACAGTGACGAGGAGGGGGACTCTGCCATGGCCTCACAGGCTGACCAGAAGGAAGAGGAGCTGCAGGTACTTGTCCCCATCCTGTATTTTGGGTTTGGGGAATCTGATCAAGATGATGGACTCAATCTGCACTTTGCATTCACATTTTCCACTGCAAGTGGCTGAGTCCAGCTCAAACACTTGGGTTTTGAAGTGGGTGTCTCTTGGTTAATCTCTTGGTGCTGGATCACAGCCTTCCCTCCAGACAAGTGCCCAGTTGCTGAGTCAGGGAACCATTTGGAAATCTCCAAATTGGTTTTTTTCTCAGTTTAAAAAAAGAAAAAAGTCTGAGACATGATTTCATATTTGAAAATAGTCATAACTTGTTTGGATGCACCCCAGCAACACTTTTTGGCGCTTCTGATTGCCCAAAAGACTTATCCAGCACTAACAGCTGGATCTCTGCCTTCTCTCTGTTGTGGTTCCTGGACATTTCCAGTGCCTTTCCTGCCTGTGAGTCACGTTGTGTGTGTGTGTGTGTGTTGTGCAACTCAGCACTGTCATACCAGTGTTCATCCACGGAGGGTCATGCGTGTGCTGCGCGTCAGATCCCTCTGTCTGTGTGTCCCAACAGCGCTGCTGTTCCTGGCTGTGCCCTGGTTAAAGACCCCATGCTCATGGCTGAGAGCAGAACTTACTGCCAGCTGCATCCCTGCCTTGTTTTTGGGGTGTTTGCTTTATTCTGTGGTGTCAGTGATTCACCGTTGCCCGTGTCCCCCTGCAGCTGTTCTGGACGTACATCCAGGCCATGCTGACCAACCTGGAGAGCCTGTCCCTGGAGAGGATTCACAGCATGCTCAAGATGTTTGTGATGACTGGCCCCGTGGTCACCGAGATTGATATCCAGGAGCTGCAGGGATTCCTCCAGAAGAAGGTCCGGGACCAGCAGCTCATCTACTCAGGGGGGGTCTATCGCCTGCCCAAGAACTGCACCTAACCTGGCAGTGTCCCTGCGCCCCTGGGGCACCCCTGCCTGTGCCTGAGCTCTGCTCCAGAGTGCCACCAGCTCTCTGTGTCCTGCTGGGGGGGTTCTCTGCCCTGGGGGTTTGCTGTGCCCCCTTCCCCAAACGGGTGTTGCTTTCCACATGGAGGCAGCTCAGCAGCAGCCTGGGCACCCCACAACGTCTGGGTCTGCTCCCCACATTCCTTCCTCCCCTATGTGAGTGCCTGGGCCCACCTCCCTGGCTAATAAATAACAGCAGGCTCCTTTTTCCAACGGTGCCAACTCTTTTCTTTCCTCTAAGCACCTCCCGATGGTGGAAGGGCAGGCAGGAAACTCCCCAGTCTGCTGGGCACCATCCCCCTTTCCTTGGGTCTCCATGTGCAGCCCCAGGAGGTTTTGGGAGGGGGCTGATGCCTCCAGCTGCTGTCTGGGGCTCTGTGTGTGGCTAAAGCAGTGTCTTGCAGCTGGATGTGATGAGTGAGACCCTGCCCAAAAACAAGGCTTGGTGCTGTCTCTGACAGGGAGGGAGCAACTCCAGGGTGCCCTTGTTTGGGACTCTTAAACTGTGTGGAATAATTATATTGTGGGATGAAGAATGCTTTAGATGGATGAGATGCAGCAGTTCTTCAGGGCAAGCTGGTTAGTCCTGGAGGAGACCCAGTGGATTGTCCAGGCCCTGGTGGGATTGCTTGGCTCTGGCACAGGTACCTGGCTGTGTCCCAGCACCACGGGGCTGCCCTCAGGGACAGTGTCCTGGGGAGCTTCAGAGCTGTTGGCACCACACAAGGAAATTGGGTGGGATAATCCCAGAGCTCCTGGTTGAACACTCTGCCTCCCATCCAGCAATGGAGCAGTTTCAGGATTGTCTCCCATCCCCATTCCATGGTGTTCAGGCTCCCTCAGTCCTGCTTTCCATATGGGCTTCGTTCATCAGGAGGAATATGCTGGTAAAATCTGGTTTTTACTAAAAATATGTTTTCTGTGAAACAAACAATGAGTTTCTACAGCCCAAGGAGTCTTTCTCCTCCTCTGCTGAGTCTTCAGTCCCAGCCTGTGGGCACTGCTGCTGCTGAAGTTGAGATACCAAAGAGCCACAGGTAAAACACGAGAGCAGCTGTGAGCCTGGCCTTGCATCCACGTGTGTGAGAGACCTGTGGAACACGGAAATCACCTCCTACTTAACACTGAACCTTGTTTCTCTGTGCCTAAAGCCCACAAGTGCCTCTGGCATCCCTCCTGCAGCTGCAGGCAGCAGGGTGCAGCAGTTCTCTCCCCCCTGGGCACGTTTGTAGTTTCCTCTGTGAGTAAAGCACAATTCCTTGATCCCCCTGGGACGCTTTGCTCCAGGCTGGCAGGGGTGTGGCACTGGGAACCTGATGTGTCCTGTTGTGAGGGTTAAAATGTTCCTTGTGCTGAAGAGGATCTGATAATAACTGAACAAACCCCAGTCTGTGATCACTTCAAGTAAAAGCAAAAAAAACCCAAAGGGCAGGGAATCCACAATGGCATCAGCAGGGAAAGGATGGACATCCACGCCTGAGTGCCTGAGGAGCCTCTCCTCTCCTCTCCTCTCCTCTCCTCTCCTCTCCTCTCCTCTCCTCTCCTCTCCTCTCCTCTCCTCTCCTCTCCTCTCCTCTCCCTCTCCCTCCTCTCCTCTCCTCTCCTCTCCTCTCCTCTCCTCTCCTCTCCTCTCCTCTCCTCTCCTCTCCTCTCCTCTCCTCTCCTCTCCTCTCCTCTCCTCTCCTCTCTCTTTTTTCTTTTTTCGTTATTATATTTTATTTTATTTCTTCATGAAAGAACATTGAGCACATGGAAGGATGTGGAAGGGCTGGCAGGGGGGGTCAGTGGGGTCAGTGTCTGCCAGCCCAGGGTGTGCCAGCCCCATCCCACAGAGTGTCTGGGGTGTGCCAGCCCTGTCCCACAGAGTGTCCCAAGGAGTGTCTGGGTGCGCTGCGGCTGCGACGAGGCAGGGAAAAGGCTCCTTTTGATGTGGGGAGATCAAAGCAGCTGCCAGTCTGGAGCAGAGCTGGCAGCAGGGCTGTCCCCACTCACCACAGAGCCAGAGCCACTGCTGGGACATGGCCCAGGGTGACTCAGGGCCTTGGCTGCATCTGCTTTGCTTATGGATGCAAAAATATTGATTGATTTATGTGTTGTGCAGGTGGATTTATTGCTCTGTGGTGCTTCCTCATCCCCAGTGCAGGGGCTGTGGGGCAGTGACTGTGTCCTGTACCCCTCTGGGATGAGATGAGGGGCACTCTCAGCCCTTCCCAAAGCCCTTCCCAGAAGGGCACAGGATGAGCATCATTCCCATCCTGACTTTTCCCAGCTCCCCCATGCTGCCCCATGGGGTGTGGTGAGTTTGTCCATCCTGAGCAAGGCCACCACTGAGGGGACCTGGAGTCACCTCTGCCCATGGGAGGTCCCAAAGTGGAGGAGCCAGAGCCACCAGCTGAGCTGTGGTGTGGTTGTTTCAAAGTGTTACAACAGGAAAAACTCTGGTTTAATGACTGCTTCAGCTTTCATGGAATATAAAAGTCTTAAAGTTAATTGAAACAAGCTGGAAATGTCATTTTTTTCAGAGTTAACAGAGGAAGCTGGGGTGGGGGAGGGGAAAGGCTTTGTGCTGTTCCTTGTGCCACTTGCTGAGCAGCCCCATTGCTTCAGGCTGGAGCTGTGTCTGGCCAGGGCAGCCCCTGTCCCAGGGTTGTTGCCTTTGCAAATCACTCCCACTCCAGAGGAAGGAAAGAAAAATGTATTTATAGCTCAAAAATGCACATAAAATCATAGAACCATAGATTCACAGAATGGCCTGGGTTGGGAAGGACCTTAAAGCTCATCTTGTTCCACCCCCTGCCATGGGCAGGGACACCTTCCACTATCCCAGGTTGCTCCAAGCCCCAGTGTCCAGCCCGGCCTTGGACACTTCTTTACTCCTTGGATGCTTGGGAATGGCTCCAGTTCTTCGGGGGTGTTTCACAGAGCCCTTGGTGGGTGACACAGACCCTGCTGTGGACACTGGGGAAGGTGTTTTTCTCCAGTCACCACTTGTGACACGAGGTGATATCGATGGCACTGGGGGATGCTGGAGGTGGGGCACTGTTGGTGACAGGAGGAGCGCTGCAGGCACTCACTGCTCCCCACATTTTCCATATGATTTCCCAGATTTCCCATTTTTTTCACAGATGTGCCCGTTCTGTTCTCCAAAGCAGCGTGAGCCACAACATCCCAGGTGCAGCAGTGCTGGTCCCTGCCCTCTCCCACTGCCTGGTGCTGGGCCTGGATGGTGCCTTTTGGCTTGGCCATGACCTTCCCTGTGCCCCCACAGGTGAGGGGCTGAACCTGCCAAACCCATTTTTCTTGGCTTTTACCTCTCTTTTGCTGTTTTAGCGAGGTAGGCGTGGAGCTCAGCTGGAGGAGAAAGAAGCAGTGGATTTAACTTGGGTTTTAGGAGTGGTCATCTGACCCAGCAAGCCTTGAATGGCTTGAAAACAAGAAATGAGATAAAAATCCTGTGACACAGAGCACTCCCCTCATTTACCTTGGTCTATTTATAAACTGTTTGGAAGGGTCACAATAACTCAGGCAGGAAGCGGCGTCCCTGCGGGGGACATTCCCCAGCCCAGGGATAAACTGTTTGGGTTATTCAGGACGTGTTAAAGCTCTTCACAGAGGCTGGAAAGTTTTGCTAAGAGTGAGATTGGGAATAGTGAGGGGTCTGGCTTGATGGCCCCAGGGAATTTACGCTGGATTTAGGATTCAGGAGGGTTGACAGTTCTGGGGGAGCCGAGGGAGCAGCAGCAGCAGTTCAGGGCAGATCAACACAAGGTGGGTGATGTAAAAGGGGAAAAATCCACCCACCAGCCCAGTCCAGAGCTGATGTGGCCATGGAGCTGAAGGGTCACACTGCAAAAGAGCAAATCCATGCTTGGAAAAAGGACCTTTGGGTCCCTGCAGGGCTGGATTCTGCACCCCTGTCTGGGGCTGCTGACCCTTCCTGTGTGGGACCTGCCCACCATGGATCAGATTATTTTGTGATATTCTTTTATTCTTCCCTTTCTGGGGCTGCAGGAGGGGCTGGCTCCAAGGTCAGGGCCCATGAGGCTCCTCGGGGATTTCTGTCCCCACCCCAGCCCCATTTCCCCTTCTCCACTTGCAGTCTCTCACTTTTAGTTTCAGGGCTCCCTGCCTGCTGCAGGCTTTACATCCATGGGCCTTATTTCTGATCTCTACATCCATTTCCCCCCTGGCTCCAAGCCCGTGACCTCTTCAGCTGCTTTTGGTTTCATTTTTGCCAGTTTTCCTCTTTGTTTGCAGAGTTTCTCTGGGCAAGACCAGTGCTGCACGTATGGTACACTCCATCCTGGAGTGCTGGGGGTCACACTGGACCCATTCTGAGCTCTGAGCACCCCACAGCTTCCCCAAAGGGACTCTGGGTGCTTCATCCACCTAATTCTGGTTTCCCAGGGAGCACAGTGGGGTTTGCCCATGGCTGCTGCTCCTCAGCCCTAAAAGTGTTCTGGCTAAACAGGCAATGTGCAAAAAAATTGAAGAAAACCCCTAAAATGGTCATGCAAGTTGATGCCACCCAAGCTCCGGCGATGCCTCCTGGTGGGTACCAAACCCAAACCCAGGGGTGCCCAAAGCTGTGGGTACCACTCAGAGGCTGGCACCAAAATCTCGGCTCAGGGGCACCGTCTCCCTCTCCCCGGGCCGTCCTCTCCCCTCCCTCCGTGTGGGAGAGGCCGTGTTTGTGCAGGATTTGCATCCCTGGCTGCAGGAAGGGCCGTGGCACCTCTGTCCCCATCCTGGCCCCGCGCCCGTTTCCTCCCCGCGGGGCCCTGCGGGGGGGGGCCCGGCCTCGGCACCCGCAGGGACACGGGGGACAGGGCTGGTGGCCCCAAGGCCCTGGGGGACAGGGCTGGTGGCCCCAATCTGCTCTCACATTGCCCCCCATGCACTGCAGCCCCATTGCACTGCCCTGATGCCCCCATCTGCCCCCCAAGGCACAGCCCCCCATGTACAGAGCCCCACATCCCCCACCTGCAGGCACCCCCACCCCATGGTAGTGCACCCCATGAAAAACAACCCCCCCAAAAGCATGTCCTGCATGTCCCCCCTCCCCCCCACAGCACACAGCAACTTGTCCCCTCCAATTTGGGGTGCTGGAGGCCCCCAAAACCCCCTGGGGGGGGACACAGCCACCACACCAGGGCCAGGAGCAGCCCAAGGGGATATTTTGACTGGCAACATGGGCAGGTTTTCCATCATCCTGTCCCCCTTGTCCCCACATGGGACAGACACCTCCTGGCACCAGCGATGCCCCTGCCCCCACCAGGTGCTCTCCAGGATTTTTTGGTGGCCACTCCAGACTGAACCTGTGATTTTGGAGTTGGCATCAACACCAGGACAGTGTCCCCAGCCCTGCATCATCTGTGTGGCCACCCCACGGCTGTGCTTGGCTCCAGGTCAGCACAGGCTGGCAGTGGCCAAGTTGCCCCTTGTGCCATCCAGCTCCACCAGCACCCTGGGGGTCCCAGGCAGGTCAGTCCCACGTCCCCAGTGTCACCAGGAGCTCATCACCCAGTGCTTCAGCAGCACTCTCTGTCTTCAGCTCAGGAGGGGTGTAGAACCCCCCTTTCCAGGGCAGGCTGTGCATCTTCCACCCTCCCTGGATTTCTTGCTGTGTTCCAGAGGTTTCCCACTCCCTGTTACCCCCAGCTGCCCATGGGGTGCTGGAACGGCTCAAACTCCTTCCCAGTTACAGCAAAACAGTTTTTGTCTGGTTGAGCCCTTGAGGGGGGTGGCAGCTTCTTGCTTCTGTAATGTTGAATCTTTCAAAGCTGTGGGGGACACTGTGTTTTGGAGTTTTTTTAATGGTTACCAACCACTCTGCTCTTCCTTCTCAAAAACCTGAATTAGCCAGAAAAGCATCTCCATGGCTGCTCCCAAAACACCTGCCAAGCTCCTCTGGATGGGATCTCTGCTTCAGGTCCGCCCTGCCCAGCTTCCCGACCCCCAGGGCAGTTCCCAGCTGCTGAATGTCAGCTCCAGCTGAGCCCCTGTGCCTTCGTGACACAGAAATCCTCACATTTGCAAGGATTTGTTAGGCAAATCCCGCTGACCACAGCAGAGGCACATCCAGCTGCCAGGCACGGGGCTGGGGACACTTTGTGGGTCCAGGCTGGGGGGACTTGCTCAGATCATCCCTTCCCCTGAAGTGGGGGGGATTCGTGTGCATCACAGCCAGGGTGGGATCTGCACTGTGAAGCACCAAAACCACCCAACTTTGGGGGGTTTTCCCCCTTATTTTTGGTCCTGTGCAAGTTCACGGAGTGCACGTTCCAGCTGAGGGCTATCAAAAAATAGGAGCTTGAAATACCAGCAAGAGCTCACTTCGGACTTCTCTGGCTTTACCAAATGGGCTTGTTTTGGGGGAGGAAGCCTTGGCCAGGCTGTGCAAGGGCAGGTGAAGGGCTGGACGTGCCAGGGCATTCATCGGGACTGAAGGAAAGGGGAGTGCAGCTGAGGAGGAGCCGCCGATGAACTTTTGCACAGCTGGGTGCAGAAAACCCCCTCTTGCTTCCTGCTCGGAGCAGAGGAAGCGGTTTTCCCCGGGGAATTTTTGTGCCTGCACCAGAACTTGGTCCCACGGGCGCCGTGCAGCCTGGCCCTGGCTGTCCCCATGTCCCTGGCTGTCCCCATGTCCCCGTGTGCTGCCGGGACAGAGCTGCCAAAGGGCCGAGATCTTCGGGAGGACCAAGTGCAGCAGAGCAGGAGGGCTGCACTCAGGACCTGCCCAGGGACACACAAACCATCTACTCCGGACTTGCTGTATTTTTCCAGACTCGTTATTCTTCATGGACTCACTCTTTCCCCCCAGCCTGACTCTATTTTCTGCCTGTTTCTCCTGTTGGCAAGGGGAAGCACCCAAGCACCGCGTCAGCCCCAATTAACCCCTGTTGGCACCGTCACGGCTTTGACCTTTAGGGTGACGGGCTCCGGGCTAGTGACTAACGAATGACAGCCCGGAGGGTGGGGATGTTTTGCCCGGGCTCTCGGGGCTGTCCGGTGATGAGCTCACCCCGCTGCCCCGTGTTTGCTCGCACGGTGCCGCCGTGACGGCAGCGCCCGGGGAGGGCTCTGGGCAGGACGGGGACACGGAACCGGCCGGCAGCGGCCGTCCCAAGGCACGGGGAGAAGGAAGTGCCGCCCAGGGCCACTCCTCCTCACCATTTCCTCTCCGGGGCTGGTTTCTGTACGGATGAGAACGGCGACAGAGGAGCTGCCGGCCCGTCCGAGGCCGGAGGCTGCGCTCGGCGGGCGGAGGGAAGCGCCGGTGACCGGCCCCGAGGGGACACCGCGGGTAACTGCGCTGCCATCGGCTCCCCCGTCCTGCTCCCCACCCCTCAGGGGTCACCAGGGCACCCCTCGGCTACTTCCAGCTCCATCCCTGCCACCGCCTCCTGCTCTTCGCCAGTCGCTCCTCTCCACCTCGCCGCTTCGGTTTTGCAGGGATGCTCCTGCTCCCGATGGTTTGGGATGCTTCAGGCTCTTCCCCTCCGCTTGCTGTCCTTCCCTTGGGGCTTGGCTTTGGGGCCTGGCAAAACTTGGGGCAGGGCTGGTGGGGTTTGGTGGCGAGCAGGGTGTGGGGGGTTGCTGGCTGTCACCACTGTCACCCTGTGCCGTGTGTTCGGGAGGGTGGGCGCCTGCAGCCGCCGAGCTCCGGCCGTGAATCAAACCACGTTCCTCGCCTTGTTCCCGAGCGGGGCCCCCGGGCAGCTGCAGTTCGGGATGCCGGGGCCGTGCTTTCTCCTCCCAGCCACTGACCCCTTCATCTGCAGCTCCCACTGCTTTGTTCCACCCTCCCCAAGGAAATGCTCCCTTTTGGATGGAGGGTTTGGCTTCCAGCTGGGGGTGGGGGGATATCAGTCTTTAGGATTTCCCAGCTGTTCCCCTTTTCTGGCAGCTTTGCTCATCCAGAGAGGCTGGGTTTGGGGTGCAGCCTCTCTAGCCGGGGGTTCTTTAACCAAGACCACGGCTCTCCGCTGGCCTCTCCTGCCACCAGGGGCTTTTGCCGCCTGCCCGGGGGCTGTCCCCATGCCGGTCCCCTCTCCCAGGCTGCCTCCGGCTGCCCACACAGGCTCCTCTGTTGTGGAAACGTTGTTTTGGAGCAGCAGGGTGCACGAATGCAAACACTGCAAGAGCTACAGCAGGAAAGCTGGAGGCTTCCCGGGAGTGTTTCCAAGTGCAAGTTTTCCTGCGGTGTCCAGGCTCGGCGCAGAACGGAGATTAACAGTGTTTACACAAGCACTGGGATGCTGCAGACCGAATTCACGGCTTCTCTTTCCTGTTGTTTTCCCCAAATATTAAATTAAGCTGCCGAAAGTGCATCATTGCAGGCTGGCACAGCCTCCTGGCCGGCCCTGACCCGAGTCTGAGTGTGCAGGGGCTGCTCTTAGAAGCTTCCAGTCCTGTGTAAATACCAGCAGGTATTAGGGACTGAGTCATGGCATTAACAGGGTTATTATATTCATGACTGGACAGATTCCTTGCTCAGGATGGGGTTTTGTCCGTCCACCCTGCCTTGCTGGGCTCGTTTGGAGGGTTGGGCATCCCACACTGGTGGGATGGATGTGCTGTTGGGCTTTTGGGAAAGAGGATCTGAAACATCTCCCAGCTGGTGAGAACTCAGTCCTCACCATTCCCCACGGGTTTTGTAGGGGCTGGGGGCTCTCTGCATGGACAGGGCAGTGGGAGAACAGGCTCTGGGCTGTGGGCAGCCAAATCCCTTCGTGCTGCAGCTGCAGCAGCACCTGGCTGTGGGCTGGCAGCATCCGTGGGGAATGTTTGGGGTGTCCCGTGTTTCCCTGCCAGGAGCAGCCTCCCAGTCCTTGAAGGGAGCCTGTGAAAAACAGAGACAAAATTTTTAGCAGATCCTGTTATGACAGGACAAGGGGTGATGGTTTTAAACTAGAAGAGAGTGGCTTTAGATAGAGATAAGGAAGTTTCTTAGAATGAGGGTGGTGAGGCCCCGGCACGGGCTGCCCAGAGTGGCTGCCCTATCCCTGAAAACATCCCAGGCCAGGTTGGACAGGGCTTGGAGCAACCTGGGCTAGTGGAAAGTGTCCCTGCCCATGGCAGGGGCTTGGAAGAAGATGGACTTTGAAGGTCCTATCCAGCCATAACTATTCCATGATTCTGTGATCCTTCTGTTCTCTAAAGCTTTTCCGGTAAATTTCCATAGCCTCTCCCCTGGCATTTAACCAACCCTCTCTTCACCTGCAAGGCCTTGGGGCTGAGAAAGTTTCACCCTGTGTTTGTGGGGATGTGTGGCAGTGCCTGGAGGGTTTTGCATCCCTGGCTGAGCTCTGTGGTGTCCCTGATCCCTTGGGTCCATGCTGGTCTGAGCTGCAGGGGCTGCTCCCTGGTGGCTTTGGGGACAGTTGTCCCTTTGGGGACCTCCAGGCACTGTGTGGGCAAGGCAATGCAGGATGGAGAGGAGCAGGGTGTGACCCCAGGGTGATGTGGGGACAGCCCAGGGCTCCCAGTGGCATCCTTTGGGTGGCATCCCAGTGATGGTGGCATCCAGCCCTCCTTCCTGGTGCCGCCTCAGGGCCTCCTTGTTGAATCTTGTCTGGCTGGTTTTGCCCTTGCACACCAAACCCTGCACAGTGTCAGGAATGAGGACAGCAATTAGCACTCGGGGTTAATTGCTGCACAGCAGTGGCAGGTCCAGCGATGAGGGCTGGGCTCACCTGGCTGCCTGCACACGGTCCCAAAATCAACTTGTGCATGGAGTGGGGCTGAAGCTTTGCATTTCAGAGGAGCCAGGAAGGGTGTGGGGTGTGCAGGGAGGCAGAGGGAGCATTTCCAGTGCCCGTGGCTCCCGCACAGCTCCTGGGGTGCCCTCGGGCTCCGTGAGTGACGCTTTGCACAGGGGAAGTAAAACCTTGTCCAGAGCGTGACTTTGTGCAGGTTGGGGACTTCCTGCTGAGCTGCAGCGAGTTAATAACAAACTTCCAGACCTCCTTGTTCTTTCCAGAGTCGTGGTGCTTTTGGCAAGACCCAGTGTTGATTTTTTTAAGGATGGCTGATGAAAGCGGCTTTTCCTCACTCTGCCCGTGCTGGCTCCCTGCTCTGGGTCTGGCAGTGTCACAGCAGCGAAATGTCCCCTGTGTCAGCACTGCTGCAGCCCAGAGGTGTCAGAAAAATGCCCTCCCACCATGACACAGCTTCTGCCACCTCCAGCCTTGTGCCAGGAGGGGCCAGGGCAGCACATGGAGGTGGTCATGGGGCAGCATCCAGCCCTGCAGAGCTGTGCTCTCCCAGAGGTTCCCTGCTGGGTTTGTGCCTCTTGTCACGTCCCCCTGGCCTCTCCTCTTGTTTGCCAGCTGAGGTTTGTCCATTCAGATGGTTATCCCAGGATGACCACATCCCTGAGCTCTCCTGTGCAGCTCCAGGGTCTCATGTGCATGTCCAGGGGCATGTCCATGTGGGCACACAGGGCAGGGAAGGACCTGGGGGAGCAGCGTTGGGGTGCTGTGGGGCAGCCCAGCTCCTCTCCCCACAGCCACGCTGGTTCTCTGCAGCCCCTCTGAGCCCTCCCCATCCAGGGGCAGCTCTCCTCTCCTCCCTGCCAGGCACATCCATCAGCACTGCCAGGAAAATCCTCCCCCCGGGAGATGCCACCACAGCCAGGATGGCAACTACAGCAAGTTACTCCCACAGCCCGAGAGGTGCCCGTGGGTGGCCGAGTGCCTTCCCACAGGGTGTGTACGTGCCTGTGTGCATGTGCTGGCACCGAGGTGGGGCTTTGTGTCCTCCTTAAATTTAGCAGGTGTGGGCAAAGAGGACTGGGCAGCTCTGGGTCAGTCTGTCCTGCTGTCCTGCTCACAGCAGAGCCCTTGGCTTTGGCCCCAGCCAGCTCTGCCCTTCCCTTCTGCATCTGAAGGCAGGGTTGGGTTTGTGTTATACACCGATTTGCATTAATTTACACTGAATATCATCTGTAGTTTTGCACATCTGGCCCAGCTTCCAGAAAGTCAGCTTAGGTCTGAAAGTCATTGCTGACCTTGCCATTGCTGATTGTTGCAGGTTTCTGTGCATTAGAAAGGGGATATCTGTCTAATCCCACTGTTATTGGTCGCTTCCTGATGTTATGAAGGTTGATTTTTATGTTTTTCCTTTTCTTTTCAGAAAGAAGATAATGTGAATGGGCTGTGAGAACCAGACGAGATGGAGGAAGAGCTGCCCTGCTCTGAGGTGGATGGAAAAGGTGTCCCCAGGGATCTGGGAGTGGAGATGCCCTGCATGGAGAGCAATCCCATAGGAGACACATCTGGAGCAGAGGAGGATGCAGGAGAGGTGCCCTGTGCTGAGAGCAGCACAAAAGAGGAGACTCCGTGTGAGCCAGGAATTGTCTTCACTGAGGGCAGCGTGGAAGGAGAGACGCTGGGCACTGGCAGTGAAGGGGAAGGGGAAATTCCTGGCACTGTCAGTGAAGGGGAAGAGGAAATTCCTGGCAGTGGCAGTGGCAGTGACAGGGAAGGGGAGATTCCCATCACCGATAGTGATGGGGAAGGGGAAATGCCCTGTGATGCAAAAGAAGAGGCGTCTTGCTCTGAGAGTGACGCAGAGGAAGTACCAGATGCTGTAATCTCTGCTTCTTCCAAGAAAATAACTTCTATTTCCTCTCCCCTACGGGCCATCGTCCGCCTGCGCCGGCGCTACCGGGGGCTGAAGAAAAGCCGCCTGCATTTAGAGCTCCCTCGGGAAAAGCCTGCAGAGTTTGTCCACACCAGGCTGCTGCAAAGGCAGCTGTCCCTGAACAGAACTTCCCTGTACAGCCCTTCCATGTCCTTCTTCAATCAGTCTGGCTTTGAGAGCTCCCAGTACTTCACCTTTGACACGTCTGTGGAACATTACGCCGTGAAAAAGTGCAGGCGGAAAAAGAGCCGGAGGAAATCCAGGATGGTTCTCTACCCGGATAAAACAAAAAAATACCTCCCAGCAGAGGAGAAAAGCAAGGCAAAGCGCTGCCTCCTCTTGCTCATTGCCATCATCTTCTTCCAGATTCTCAATGCAATAGAGAACCTCGATGATAACCTCCAAAAATACGACCTCGACGGTTTGGAGAAAACCATGCACCGGGAAGTATTTGGGCAGAAGGCTGCTGTGGAAAGTATTGTGGAATTACTGAAAGACTATCTGGCTACCCACATCCACAACAAGCCCCTGGTGATCTCTCTGAATGGCCCGACAGGGGTTGGGAAGAGCCACGTTGGGTGGGTGCTGGCCAAGCATTTTCGCTCTGTCATGGACAATGACTTTGTGCTGCAGTACTTTGTGATGCATCACTGCCCCAGCGGGGTGGCTCCCCTCACCTGTGAGATAGATCTGTCCAAGAAGATTTCTGACATGGTTACCAGAGCTGAAATAGAGGAGAAGACCCCACTGTTTATCCTGGATGAGGTTGAGCTCATGTCCCCCGTCCTGCTGGACACTCTCAGCCGATTCTTTGAGCCCAATCAAACCAACGAGTTCCTCAATGCCATCTACATTTTAATAAGCAACCTGGGAGGTGCTGAAATCACCAAGTTCGTTATCCAGAATGCATCCACTGAGCTCCTGCAGCAGCAAAGGGGAGCTGAGGAGCTGCTGAGCATCATCCAGCCAGTGCTGGTCAGTGTCCATCCTCTGTGGAAGGCTGCAGACATCATCCCCTTTGTCCTTCTGGAGAAGTCTCACATCATCAACTGCTTCCTGGAGCAGATGAGGAGGGAAGGGCTCTATCCCGACCAGAAGCACATTGAAAATTTGGCAAATCAGCTCAGTTACTACACTACGGGGGACAAGCAGTACTCCAGCATGGGCTGCAAGCAGGTTGTGGCCAAAGTCAACCTCCTGTAGGGATTTAGTGCAGAGACCAAGCCCTGCTCTTGGGATTTGCAAAGCTCTGTGCTCATGAGGAGCATGTTACAGCAGGCTGTGCTCAAGGTGTCCTTTCTCAGCCCTGCACTGCCTCTGCCCCGGTCCAGGTGGAGGGAAGGGCAACGTGGTCTCTGTTCTCCTGCAGAGACTTCACTTTTTCCAGATGTTCTGTAAAAAAGGAAGGGCAAGGAAGCCTGAGCCACCTCCCAATAACTGCAGGATGCTTCGTTCCTTACATTCTCATTTGGGATTCTTGTCATTGAGGAGTTGTGAGGTGGCATCAAAAGCTGCAGGATATAAACAGGATGAAACAATCCCTGGGTCACTGCCCCTGCAGAATGTCACCTCATGTGTCTCACTCCCTCCAGGCTCTCAGCTCTTCACTGTTCTTGGTCCTGGCTGGTGTGTGTAGAGCAGAGGCAGGGCTGGACACCTGGCCCTGGCACAGTTTGTGCCTCCTGCCCCCCAAATGTGCAGGCACTCAGAGCTCTGCCTTCCCCAGCTCCTTTGTGACCACATCCTCTGGAGAACACTTCTTGGACCTGCTCCTGAGCTGTTGCTCTTCTGAGCTCATCCCTGAGCTCACCTTTGGCACCTGCAGTGAGATTTCTGCCCTGAAGGTGTGTTTGGGCTCGCCTCAAAGACTGCTCAGCTGTGCCAGATGGTGCAGAAATAACCTCTGGATTGTTTCAGGTCTGGTGGTGACACCTCATCCTCAGAGCTCTTCTGCTTTTTGCCTCTGGGGACACGTCACCATCGCTGTGGTCAGGCATTATCTAGAAAGCCTAAAGCAACAACTGATGGGTATTAAACAACACACACTGGAAAAGACACTTTGGCCTGATGGAGTGGGAATCCTGGGCTTGTTCCCAGTCCTGAGAGGCCAAGGAGAGGCTCTTTGCCATGGAGTCCTAGGTGAGATGTGGCCTGGGGGCAGCTCGGGAAGAGCACACAGCCACGTTTGGAGCAAAACTGGGCAGGTATTTATCACATTGTTTTCTCAGGTTGTGGTTTTGACAAGATTTCTACAGCTTGCTGTGAATTCCCAGACGAGAAACTGTGGATGTTTGCACTGGGGGTTTGATTCACCTCTTTCTAATTGTTGGTCTCCAAAGACTCCGTCACAAACTCCAGCTTCCAGAGCTGCTGTCAGGAATAAACCCAAAGCATCCTGAATAAAATAATTCAAAGTACACTTCTTTCATTGCCTGAAAAGTGGATTTCCTCCCAAATTTCCCTTCTGGAGCCATGTGGCTGCACTGCCGTGCCTGTGCTTCCCACTGGCTCGGGTTGGGAGCAAGGCCAGGGTTTTGTGGTGTGTTTTTTGCAGACCACCTCGATGCAGTGTGGGTGCAGCAGCTCCAGGTGTGCCCCTGTGAGCCCAATCCCAAATCCCCACAGTGCAGCAGTGCCAAAAGCTGGGGGCTGCACTCCTGTGGTCTTCACTGTACGAGTGAGGTGCCACCAGGAAGGCAGATTTTGATCCCAGTGATGGCAGGGGAAGATCAGGGCTGCAGCAGAGGAGAAAAGAGCAAGGACAGCCCAGGTAGGTCGGGGCTGGAATTCCTCTGAGGGTGCAGAGGGAATGTCTGCAGTGGCTTTTGGGACCGTACAGTGATGGGATGAGTCCTGGAAAGGTGGAGGGAGGACAAGCACCCCCTCTCCTTGGGAAGGAGGAGGAGGAACAGGCAAATACAGGAGTGGATGCATCACCTGTGAGCATCCTGAAGGGATGGAGAAATGACATCCAACATTTTCCAAAAAAAGTTGTAACCATAGAATATAATTTCTTCCTCTCACGAGGTATTCAGAGAATACCTGTTAATAGTTACTGGGATGAACTGGAAAGAGTTTTCCAGAGCTGGGGAAAACTAAATATTCCATAAATGGTGGGAGAACAGAGTCTGACAGACACAGTTTGTCTGCCCGTGGAGTTTGGAGGGGAAGGGGAGCTGAGAGGCTTGGAATGGAAAGCATAAACTGGAGGAAAGGTCTGAAAGAAGGCACTGCAGAGGAAGGTGGGGGTGAGCCGATGCACGTTCCAGGATGGGGAGGGTGAAGGGCTGGAAGGAAAACAAGCCTGGGGGCATCGCGGCACTCACACTCCGCAGGAGGGATAACACCCCGGGGCTCGAGAATGGCAAACATCCCGTTAAAATGTATAAATAGGTGTGTTGCATATGCAAGGGATGAAGTAATGCAGGGCCACGCTGCAGCACTGTGGCCTTATTTGGGCACCTCTCGGGGAGGGAGGGAGAGAGACCTCGGTGCTGGGAGAGCTCCGCAGCATCCTGCGGGGAGCGGGGAGCGCAGCACGGCAGCGATGGAGCCCGGGGAGGAGTTTCAGGTGAAGCACGAGAAGAGGTTCCAAATATGCAAAACACGGGCGGAAAGGAGACAGCGGTGCTTGGTTCTCCCCGCCTGGCTTGGGCAGGGTGTGGAGTTGGCTCCGGAGAGTGAGGTTTATGTAAAGCTTCGGGGAAATCGCTGGAGCTGTGGAAGTGCAGCAGCAACGTGGATTGAGCAGGGAGGCTGCAGAGCTGAGCCCGGGGACAGAGGGGGGGTTAGGCAGAGGCACAGGACTCTGCTCAGGGGTCTCAGGGGGTCCCACTTTGCCTGTTCCCTGCCAAGGCTCCAGCTGGAACTTCCCCCTGCCCAGCACAGAGCTGCTCTCTCTGGCACTGCTCAGCCTCTGTAAAAGATGTGCTTCAGTGCCTAAAACATCTGGATTTAGGTGCAAAGTTTCAGGCAGCTGCGTCTGAAAACCTCCAGCCTGAGGCAGAGCGGTGAGATCAGCGAGTCACTGCCCAGATGGATTCACTTCCAGGTGGGGAGCAGCCAGCACTGAAACTGGAATGTGCAGAAGGGTTAATGAGGTCATAAACTAATCTGGAAACTCGTTTACTTCCCCTTGACACCCTCCCCTCATCAATTCAGTTTATCGATATATAATGGGTATTATTTTAGGGTCTGTACCTAGAGCTGCCTCAGGGGCTCCTGAACCATCCCCAGGAAGTGCCTGCAGGAGGGACAGCCCTCCCCAGCACAGTCTGTATTCTCCAGTTGCAGATGTGGAGCTGAGGGTCTCTCCTGGGCAGTGTGGAATGTGACATCAGCTCCTGCTCCTGCTCCAGCTCTGGAGGTCACAGCAGAGCCACTCACAGCTCCATGCAGGATACAAACAGTCCAGGATCCTCCGTGGATGCTAATTTGAGTTTTGTGCTTCCTGTGATGTCTTATCAGTTGATCCCTCAGGCTGGGATTCAGCTGCCCTAATTTTGGGAACTCCAGGAAGCCTGAGTAAGTCTGCCTGGGATTTCCCCAGCCCTGCCTCCTGAAAAAAGCCTATCCAGGAACTCAGGCCTGGGAAAAGACCACCTGGAAAACCTTCCCTGAGGTGAGTGGGCATTTTTGTGGCCAGCCAGTGATTCGTGAAAGAATGTAGAGCATTAATTGCAGCCAAACCCTCTGTTTTCACCTGTACCTTTGCCCCTCTCCTGCTCCTACCCAAATGTGCCTCATGTCCAGATGCTCTCACTCAAACCAGACCCATGTGGTATCTTGCCTGTTCTCCTGAGAAAAAAAAAGTTAAAAAATAATTCAAAATCCTGCAAAAATACATGGTTTTGTTTTAAACTCTCTGAGCCACCCAACACAATTTGCGTGCAGCAGTAGTTGCAGGTATGACTGAAATCAGGGAATGCTGTGCTGCATTCCCACCCAGCCATTCCCCATTCCCCAGCTGCCAGGTTTCCCTGGAAAAGCTGTGGCTGAAGGAGTTTGTGCCCTCTCAGCTGGCCCAGCCTGGTGTTTCTATCCTGTGCTTTTCCTGACATAGCAAAGCAAACTGCCCAGTTCTTCCTGAGATGATTTCACACACCCCCCTGTGGGATCAAGGTCCCTGAGTCATGGGCTTGCTCTGCCTTCACGGAGGGCCTGCATCTCCCTGGGTGCTGTGGGGACCTTGGGAAGTCAGATCTGAGCTTTTCCTTCGAGGATAAGCTGGTCCTTGGCTTCAAGGTTGTTGTTTCTCTGTCCAAGGGAAGCAGGGCTCGTGTGCCTTGGGTTTGCTCCAGCCGTTCTGGATGATGGAATGAGCATTTCTGCCCCTCCCTGCAGATCCCTGCAGCACAGACAGCACAGACAGCACAAACAGCTCTGCATTCCTGGGTGGCTCGAGGTCAGAACACCATGCTGAGAGTTGCAGAACTCTTTGGCCTGACGTGACCTGGTGTCCTCAGCTCCATCTGTGCCGTGGCCTCCGTCACCCCCAGCTGCAAAAGCCACTCCTTGGTGCTTCCTTCTGCCAAAAATCCAGCACCTCCAGCCCCAAGTGCTGCTCCCGATGCAGCCACAGCTCAGTTTTTGCCTTTGGTGGTCAGTGAAATGCACTGAAGACTCTGGGTTACAAAGGGTGGATGAAATTCAATTCTCTGGATGCAGCCCAACAGGTGTTTTTGTTTCTCCTTGCACCTGGTGGGCAGAAGATCTGCTGCTTGCAGTGCTGATTCTTCTCCTCACCTGAGGAGGATCCAGTGACCTGTTTGGACAAGCTCACCTGGGAGTTATAAATACATCCCTATGTTCCACTGGCATGGCAATAATGGGTAATGGGGATTGGAAATAGGAACGGGATTTGTCCCTACAGGTCCCCCCTTTTTCCTGGGGCCCCTTCTGAGGCTGGGTTTGTACTCGCCTCCCTCCAGCTGGGAGTTGGGCAATGCTGGGGAGATGGATTAGGGGGGTGAGAGGTGGAACTTCACTGAAAACCTCTACGTGATGAGCAGCAGGTGATGGCACTGGTGCCAGAGCTGCAGTCAAGCCCTGGGCATCAGGAGCTGCCTGCTAACTGCACCAGGCTGACCCAGCTCAGTGATGGGACAGCTGGAAAAAACTGATTCGGTTTGTCTCTCTCCTTGGATATGATTCTGATTGAAATAAAGGTGAGGTTGAATGTAATACCAGGTCTTTGGTTTTTGTATTTAACATCCACCCAACACCCAGGTGTGCATTTGGGGCAGTGCCTGTGGCACTTTCTCCTGGCCTGGGGGGTGTCACCAATCCCCAGCCTGACTCACTCAGGTGTTGGGACCAGGGTGGGTCTGGGGGCCCAGACACCACAGGGCAAAGCAGCAGCAATCCACATGAGCCATTTCTTAATTGTGTGCTTCTTTGAAACCACCAATGTGCCTTGGGTGCTGCTGACAACATTTCAGCAGTGCAGGCAGGGGTGGGCAGTGACTGGGCTGTGGTCACTGAGCACAGGGTTTGCCATCAGAATTCAGGGACGAGCCATTCCACCCCACTAAGAGGTGGTGACTCATGAGGCTGCCTGAGCCAATTCTGTTTGTCTTAGGAGCTGCCTTGCCATGACTGGGGGATTTTGGAGGCAGTAGTTTTTTTTTTTCTCCCAGCCCTCTGGACATTGCCTTGTAGAGGAGAGGGGGAAAAGATCTCCAAAGAGCACTGAAGTGCTGCCTGTGAGCCCTGGCTGTGGCTCAGGTTCAAACACTCACCTGGGCACAATGAGAGTGCCCTGAGGAAGGGTTTTTCAGCAGCAAGAGCCTTGAGGGGAGCCACAGGCTTGGATGGGGATTAGGGGTGGCTGCAAAAGCCACCAGCAGTGTTGCCATGTGGAATTAATGCCCCCACGTTCCTACAAGTGGGATCCCATGCACTGCAGTCGCTGTTATTTTATTTTCACCTGAGTTTCCAGTGGAACAAGCCTGAAGAGTGAGAGTTCTCCCACAGGTGACACAGTGGTGATTTACAGTGCTGGGAGCATGGGGGTTTGATGCCTTGTAACTCAAAGCCAACATCACTTTGGTGTCCCAAGAAGCAGGAAGCAAGAAATGTCACGGAGCCCAAAAGGGCAAGAGGAGATGTCAAAGAATAGTTTTTAAATTGTCAAACGATAGTTTTAAAATTTGAATTTTTGCCCTTTGCTGCTTTGTGGTGGCTAAAGGCTGCCTAAAAAGACTTAGGAATGATCAAGTTCTGCTTATCTGATCTGGTGGAAGTTGTCCCTGCCCACAGCAGCAGGGCTGGAACCAGATGATCTTTAAGGCCCCTTCCAACCCAAACCATTCTAGGACTTTGATTCTATTGATTGATTTTACAGTAGCCATCCAGAGATGACTGCCCAAGGTCTTTTTACAGAAATCCATCTTTCATTCCCACCTGCTTGAGGTGGCCCACAATGACCAAGACACGTGAAGTTTGAAGCTAAATCTTCCAAATTCCTGACAAAGACCTGAGAGAGCTGGAGCCCTTTCCAGCAGGTTTGTGGGCACTCAGCCCTTTCAGGCATTGTTTAGTCATTATAAGGCACAAAGAATTCAAACGTGAGTGCTGTGTTTTTTTCCTTTTCTGGGCATATCTGAGATGGAGCTTGCCAGAGCAAGTGCTGAGGTTGCTCATTTTTCTGGGGCAGAGTGCTGAGATTGCACAGGGTCGTAACAGAAACTGCACTCCCACCTCCATCCCTCCGGCTCAAGGCCAGAGCTACTGGTGGGTGGGATGGGATGGGATGGGAAGGCAAGGGACAGCATGGCCACCCTCAGATTCTGTTCTTTATAGCAAATTTCAATGAAGGGCACACTCTCAAAAGCCCTGAAATGTCTCGAGGCAAAGCCTTGTGGTAGACAATGGTGATAAAGGAGAACAGAACTGGGGAGGAGAAAACTTGGAGCTGTTAGCAGCGAGTGCCCCTGGGCAGATGCTGGGCAGATAGAGGCTGCCGGGGTACAGACATTCCAGAGTGATTTCTGAGCCGGCTGAGCTCCTCCCATCATCACTTCACTCATCAAAGTAAGTATTTATAGCACAGGTAGGAGCAGGGGGAGAAATCAAAGAGGAGCTTCCCAGAAAGACACATAAATCACTCCAAGAGTTCAGCTCTGGGGCTCTGCATTTTTTACTTTAATGAGAATGAATAAAACCTCTGGTGTTATTATTAATATTTCTTAATATTATTTCAGCAGTCTGCTTTTTGCATTAAAATCATCTTTGAGGTATTTCCATAGAGTTCTCCCAGCTTTCAGAGCTCCGCCTGCAGACTGCTAAGGACATGCTGTCTTACACCAGAGAAAACATTTTCTCCAGCACAGATCTGCTGAAAAACAATCCAGAAAGCCTGTCCAGGCCGATGTTTGCTGCCCAAGCTGTCAGGAGACCTTCAGACCTCTCAGCAAAGCGGAGCAGGAAAGCCAGGAAGGTGCTGTACCCAGCCCACGTGAGAAAATATTTGCCACGTCAAGAGAAAGATCCAGTCAAGCGGTGGCTGCTCTTCTGTGCTGGCATCATCCTCATCCAGGTGTTAACTGAGGCTCCCGAGCAGGAGGCGCTGGCTGGGGGGCAGAGCCGCGGGGAGAGGATGCTCTGTGCTGCCGCAGCATCCCCGGGAGCTGCCGGGCTCGCACGGAACCGCTCCAGAGAACTCGCAGCTATTGCAGGAGTCGCTTCCTCCGCAGCTGCGGGGCACCAGGCTCTCGGGCACGGCACGGCTGATGAGCCACAACAAGCCCAGAGCCATCCCCACGCCTTCTGCGGGCGCTGCTGGGCCGGCTCCTCCCGGGCACAGCTCTGAGCTGCCGAGGAGCTGTCCTGTCCCTGTCCCTGTCCCTGCTCCTGCACATCGGCCGAGGGCTCCTGCACCCCTCCCAGGGGACAGCGGCACTCCGGATGGTGACACCGGGCCACAAGAGGCGTTGATGGCAGCCCAGCAGCAAGAGCCGGGCAGTTTTTGCTGCTGATTTGTGACTGTGATTACAGACTGTGGTTTCCAAGAGCTGCAATAAAAGGCTGCAGGAAATAGAATTACCCTCCTGGGCCGGGTTTGTGCTGTGCAGACCCACTTGTCACTGCTGCATGACTTGTTTCAGTGCCTGTATTCAGTGTCAGTTCTCAGGAGTTAAAACCACTCCTCATCAGCTCTCAGAGTAACCAGAGCTCCCGAGCGCTGTTCTCTCTCGGTAACACTGCGAGAATAAACTGCTGAAATCAGACTTTCACAGCGTGTTTTACAATTTAGATTTTAAAATTCAGATTTTCTGGCCATCCTGGGGAAATAAAACTGTGCAAGCAGCAGGGAGAGCGGGGTGGGAACCACAGCATGATCTGGGCATCAACATGGGCTGGTGGTGAGCACTGGGATGGGTCCATCAACCTGGGGCAGATGCTGCGGCTCTAGCTGGGGAGATGGGGCACCAGATAAACCCAGAACTGGGATATCTTCTTGGGAGAATCCTGGGAGAGCCCTAAAACCATGGGACATGCTGGGAAAAAAGGGTTGATCAAGGGGTGGTTGAACTAGAAATCACCAGTGCTCCCTTCTCTCACAGTTCCAGCATTTCTGTGTTGAGCAGGGGGTTTCTGGGTGGTTCTGTGCATGAAACAGGGGATTGCCCCAGCTCCAGGGCAGTGCAGCTGTGGGTGTTTTGGAGACAGTGATGATGTTTGGGGGCTGCACAGCAAGGGCAGCTCAGGCTGGGGCAGCTGCCTCCAGACACGAGCCAGGAGTGAAGAAATGGGGCTCAGGAGCTGCTTCTGCTCCTTGGGGCTCATTGCAAAGAGCCACTCACGGCTCCTTGCAGGAAATGCAGAGTGCAGGATTTCCAGTGGATGGTATTTCCAGCTTACTGAGTTCCCTGGCCTGTTTTATCAGACAGCACCTGAGGCTGGGATTCAGCTTCCCTAATTTAGGCATCCTGAGGAAATTCTGAGTAAGATTTCTGGGGTTTTCCCAGCCCAGTCTCCTGGGAAGAGGCTGCCTGGGGAAAGGCACCTGAAACCCCTTCTCCAAGCCCTGCCCACGCTCCAGACTCATGGCTCTCATGTATCAGGGCTTCCCCATGAAGTTCATCCCCAAAACACCACGTTCTGTCTGTGCAGCCCAAGCTCTGCCCTCCAGGTCTCCAGTCCAACCAGAACAACTTAAAACTTTTGCCAGGTTACCCAGGACTGTGTCCGGCCCAACTTTTAAAATCTCCAAGCATGGAATCTCACCACCTCCTTGGCCAATCTCTTACCTGGGACTTAATTCTAATTAATTCCATGCCAGGTGATGACAGAGCTGGTGAGCCTCACTCAGCTGTTCCCCGAGCAGTGTCCCTGAGAGAAGGTGTTTTCTTGGGAACAGCAGTCATTTCCTCAGGTCTGGATAAAACCAGAACTCAGAGGTTTTGTAATGACCCACAGCAGGCAGGTGTGACTCAGGGATGGGAGGAAGCTCAGGGGCAAATGCAGTGATTGCAGAGGAGGGGTGGAACAGCCAAGTGCAGCACTGCAGGCCAAGGCAGAGGAGAAGAGGGAGCTGCTGCAGCCCCCAGTGAGCACAGACACCCGTTTGCCTCAAAAAAAAAAAAAAAAAGAAGCTGAAAGAGTTGAATCACTACGAGATTTTAGCTGCTTAATTTCTACCTAAGAAAAAAAAAGTAACCCATGTACAGCCAAGGAACTGCCTGGATTAAGGAGCAGCAACTTCTGTGAATGATGATCCAGGATGAGCCCTTCAGAGGAGAAGGCAGGGGAGGACACACACAAACACAAGGAAGAACTGATTGTGAAGTTTTGTAAAATTCAGGAATTATAAATGTTGTTGGGAATAGAAAGAACTTTTACCAATGGTGTTGGTGTTGACATCTCTCAGAATCGGTGGGGGAAGCAAGCCCAGCACATGCAGAGGCATCACGAGAGGGCAGCAGAGACAGGAGCTGAGCAGGACACGCAGGCAGTGCTCCAGACACCGAATCTGAAACTGCAGTGGTGCAGGTACAGGGCACTGCTGAGGATGCTGCTGGGAGGAGACCAGAACCTGTCAAAATAAATGAGCGTGCTGGGGTATAACCCAGCAGAACAGACACAGATGGATTAAACAGAGCACCCCCCTCCCTGAGTCCTGTGGGGGGGAGGTTTTCTTGTTCATACAGCGTGGGATGGCGAGCTGAGGTAAAGCACAGGCTGCCTTCACCAGCTGCCCAACTCTGAGAGCTGAATGCAACCTCCAAAAATCCATTTCAGACCTGGATGAGCTCACTAAAAAGGGACCTTTGCTACCAGTCTGTTGCACGAAGTCTGGTGGCTCCTGTGCCTTCTCTCTGGGGAAAGCCCCTTGTACCCCAGTGGCCTCCACCCCCACACTGTCCCAGAGTTTGTCTCACTCCTTCCTCTCCCAGAGCTCCCAGTTCCCTGTTCTGTGCTCCAGAGCCTTCCCAATTCATGCCACAGCCCCTTCTTTCCTCACACCACCCCTTCCTCCAGCCTCTTTTGTCACCCAGGTCTCCTCAGGCCATCTCAGCCCCCCCAGTCCTGCTGCCCCAGTGTCCCCCAGCCCTGTCCCTGGGCACAGAGACCTTGGCTCCAGCTCATGTTCCTGCTGGTAAAATCTCTTGGCCTTTAAGCATCCAGGTGAGCACTGGGAGCAGTTCCTGGGACATTCCCACCATGTTCCCTACCTGGAACTGTCCCTGGGGAGTGTGAGGGATGCGGTGCCCCAAAGCCAGGCCAGGGACTGTTCCGGGACATTGTCATTACACGTGATCACATTTGTGACCCAGCAGTGTCCTCAGGAGAGGCCTAATTTAGTACTAAAGATATGTCCTACAGGCACACTGGGAGATCCTAATATCTGCTTAGACTGGATATCAGGAAAAATGTCTCCTTCTCTGAAAGAATGGTCAGGGATTTGAACAGGCTGCCCAGAGCTGATGTCACCATCCCTGGAACTGTTCAAAAAATGTGTAGGTGTGGCACTTGGGGACATAGTTGAGTGGTGAACACAGTGATGCTGGGTTAATGGTTGATCTTAGAGGGTTTTTCCACACTTAATGATTGTATGATTCCCTGCAGCACTCCAGAGATGCTCCTAAAGGAGCACCTTGCTCCGTATTTCCCCAATCCTAAAACACGAACCCATGGCTGCCCCCATGCCCATCCAGACCAGACCTGGAGCTGCTCAGTATTTTTTCACAGGAAGCTGTAAGAAGACTTTTCACACCCTCAGTAGCAGAGAAAGCTCTGTGGCAGCTTCTTGACTCTTCATCAAATGCAGGAGCCGGCCCCACTTCCCCTCCTGTGACACAGGAGCACCAGAGCTGCACCCTATGGGGGCGTGCCATGGGAATTATAAACACAGCTGCTTTCTCCAGGCATGTTATTCACCCCCTGGCTCGCTCTCAGTCGGACTGGTGATGTCTCAGGGGCATAATGGAGAACATATCACAGTGTTTCTTGTTGCTTTGCCTCACCTAGATACTGCGTGCTGCTCTACTCCGTTGCACAACCGGCTGTCTGAGAAAGGGGAGGCTGAAAATGCTGCTGTAAATAAGACCTACAAAGGAGACAGGAGCCAGGGGAAATGGTAAGAATGCAATAAATCAATGAGCAATCTAGTGAAGATATTGCAGGGCCTGTGCCTCTCTTTGCCTCTCTTTGTGGCTCAGAGAGCCACTTGGCAGAGCTAAAAGCCATGAGATTGAAAGCAGGTTTGTGTGCACTTATATAGCAAAAAGGGAGTTAAAAATCTTTATGGGAGACAGAAAGTTCGGTTGTTGTGACCACGGGATTACCTGAACACCCAGTGTTTCTGCTTCCTGGAGCAAAGCAATGTCCTTCAGTGTTATCTGCTCTTAAACAGTATCTTCAAAAAGTGAGGCACATGGGGGAAATGGTCCAGCCCCGAGGCACAGGGGATGCAGGGTGGCTGTGAAGGGGATGCAGGGTGGCTGTGAGGCACAGGGGGACACGGAGGAGCCGTCAGGGACATGGGGGGACAGCCATCCCACAGGGTGCACGAGGGCATGGGCGCACAGGGGACATGGAAGGACTCTGATGCGCAGGGGACAGGGATGTCAAAGCCCCATATCCAACTCAGGGGACCTGAAAGGACTCTGATGCACAGGGGACACGGGTACTCAGCCCTGGAGGACGGGGCACATGGGTGGCAGTGCTGGTAATTCACAGTGCTGGCACTCCGGGAACATGAGAGGACTCCGATGCACAGGGCACACACGGGTGCCCATCCCGGCGCTGAGGGGACATGAAGGGACTTTAATGCACAGGGGACACGGTGCACAGCCCTGGAGCACAGGGGGGACATGAAGGGACTCCGATGCCCAAGGGACCCGGTGCCTGTCCCGGCTCCCGCCCCGCTGTCCCCGCTGTTGCCGTAGCGACGCCTCCCGGCGGCCCCGGCCCGGCGCGGCCGCTTTAAGAGCGCGGCGCCCGCGGCCGCCCCCGCCCGCCCGCCCGCCGGAAGGGGCCGAGAGCCCGCTCTGCAGCCGCCCGGCCTGCCCAGCCCAGCCCAGCCCAGCCCTGCCCAGCCCTGCCCAGCCCAGGTAAGCACCGGGGCCGCCCCGCCCGCCCTGCCCGGCCCCCGGCCCCGCTCCCGGCCCGGCTCCCCGCGGGGGCGGCGCGGTCCCGGAGCTCGGGGCCGCCCCCGGGG
The DNA here is from genome assembly GCA_034509425.1 of Eopsaltria australis. Classification (NCBI taxonomy): domain Eukaryota; kingdom Metazoa; phylum Chordata; class Aves; order Passeriformes; family Petroicidae; genus Eopsaltria; species Eopsaltria australis. The sequence continues at coordinate 261,949 of JAVTVJ010000183.1, forward strand.
CGCCGCTTGCGGAGCTCCCGGTGCTCCGAGGGGATCGCGGACCCGCGCCCGGGGCTCGGTGCGTGCCGGGGCCGTGTCCCCGCCGGGGTCCCGGGGTGGCCCGGGCTGTGCGCGGCTCGGTGCCCGCGGAGTCCCCGCAGCTGCGGGAGCGCTGCCCGGGACGTGCCCGGGGTCCCCGCAGAGCAGAGCGAGTGCCGGGCTTTGTTCGGCCTCTCCGCGCCTCCGGCAGCGACCCCGCGCCCGCCCGGGGCTCCCGGCGGGGTTGGGCTCCGCGGGTGCCCCTGCCCCGCTCCGGCCCTTCCCGCGGGCGGGTTCGGTTCCCGCAGCCGCGCCCGGGCCGGTTCTGCCGCTCCGGAGCGGCTGCTGCGGCTGAGCCGGGCGGGAGCCGAGCGGCCGAGTTTGTTCGGCTCAGGTCCCGAGATCTGGTTCCTCCTCGCAAGTTTGAGAGTTGGGCACTCGTGCTGCCTCATGGCTCATTTGCCTGGATTTTTCCCCTTGTGAAAAAAAAAGAGCTTTCCATTCCCCACCCCCCCCCCCCCTAAGTAGACCTCTGTGGGAAAACTTTGCGTTTAAACTTTAATTGTAGCCTTTGTTGTTTTATGTCGTCGCTTGTTCGTTGGTGTGTTTCCCCATCCTTTTTTTTTGTGTTGGATGTTCCTTTGGCTGCTCTGCCTTCTAAATGCTCTTTCATGGAGAGGTAGGATGGGGAAAAGATAAAATATGAGAATCCGGGACTGTTTTGTGTCAGTTTCTCTAATTGAAATGTTGTAAGCCAAAGAGGAAAGAAAAGAAAAAATGATCAAGTGGAGCTCAGGGCACTTTGCTTTGTTGGAGGCAGAGAGGAAAAACTTATGAAGGAATGACTGAGATTTTGTTTCACTTTATTTCTCTTCTTTTGAGGCTGAAAGATAAACGAGCATTTTGAAATGCTTTGGTTTAAAATGCCGAGCTCTTCATTTTCTCTTTAGCTGACTCCATTAAAAAAAAAAAAAAAAAGAAATCTTTAAAAAAAAGTAGAAGCAATTCTGCAGTTGTGGAGCCAGCAGCAGTGGTGTGTGTGGGCAGAGAGGCCTTGCTGCTCTTCCATCAACCGTTCCTGCCTTGTCTCTGTGGACTATAAAATTAGAAAGGCTCCGATGTCCATTCAGTCTGATGTCTGGGTAATGTGGGCTGTGGAAATCAAGAGGAGCTCTCTGTGAATTAGCTGCTGTGCTGCTCGTGGCTTGCTCAGCCTGTGGGTTCTGGCCTCTGGTGTATAATTAGGAAAGTAATTGTATTTTAAGAAGCCTTAAATCTATTATCCAGGTGTGTGCTTGTCCCCTGGGCAGGTATCAGGTGTTGTGAGCTTTCTTTTGCTGTGAGCAAATGATCTCTATCCTTCTGATGGTCGCAGGCTGCAGTCTGAAATTTGCAGCATCTTGGAACCCCTGAATAGTTTGAGTTGGAAAGGATCTTTTGAAGCTCTTCTAGTCCAACCCTCCTGCAGTGAGTAGGAGTATCTTCAACTATCCCAGGTTGTTCCAAGCCCTGTCCAGCCTGGCCTTGGACAGTTCCAGGGGTGGAGCAGTCACAGCTTCTCTGGGCACCCTGTGCCAGGGCCTCCTCACCCTCATTTCAAAAACACTGCTTTCCTCATCTCTAATCTACATCTCCCCTCTTTTAGTTTAGAAGCTTTACTCCTTGTCCCACTTAACTTAAAAACTTTAAAACTTCCAAGAACAAGACCCTGAGGCTCCCTGTCCTTTTCCTCCCCTGGAAATGGCCCAGGTCAGCTCCTCCTCCCCCAGAGCTGTCTTCTTGCCTTTCCTAGGAGTTTTTGTCTTTCCGGTGCCAGTCAGTGTCCAGGAAGGCTTTTATTTGTCGCATCTTTTCTGGATTTGCGCTGTGTGCACACTGAGAAGCTGGGCCATGCAGAGCACAGGTCTGTGGTGAGGGATGGAGAGCCAAGAACAACTCCAAGTGGCTGTAATTGAAAACTGTCAGCTTTGCAGTGAAGGAGGATGTTCAAAGCATGTGGCTTGGGGCAGCTCCTCGGATAACACCGAGTGGAGAATCGGATCTTCAGTTCTAAAGAAAGTCAGAATGTCCAAATCCTGGGGAGTTCTGTTGGCTGGAGCCCAAAGGTGAGATGGCACTAGGGCTCTGGGTGGCTTTCCTTCAGAGGTGCTGCTTGGTGCTGTCGTTCTGCACCATCTGCTGTGGCTGATGTTGTTCTGGAGATGTCCTGAAGTGACTTATAGCAGCTGAAATATCCAAGTCACGGTGTTTTGGAGTAGTCTGACTGTTCCACGTTTCTTGCCCTTCCTTCCCTTCAAGGTGGCAGTTTCCTGGGGAAGTTGGGTCTGTGCCCTGGAGGGACCTGCAGAAGGTTTTTTGGGTGCCACAGAGAGGGGAGCAGTGTGCTCACCCAGGTGTCAGGTGCTTTGGGAAGATCTTGGCTGGGCTGGAGCAGCACGGGGGCAGGTGGGGGCATGGGAGAAGCCTGGGCATCCAGGAGGAGGTTGGAATTTGGGAGAGAGGCAGTTGTAGCAGGAAGCAAACATTCACCCTGGCAGTAAACAGCACAGAATAGCTGCTTCTGCCCAGCGTGGGTGAACTGTAGGCAGTTTCCTGATGAGCTTGTGGGTGAAATTCACTGTTTCATTTCCCAAGATGCTGCCATCCTCCTGGGCTGTTGTATCTGCTGGTGTTTGCCAGATATTGCCTAAATTGCTCTTAAACTGCAGCTGTTTTTTGCAGGTTCCCAGTTACTGCACAGTTGTTCTTACTGTGTTTATTTTAGTGGTTATAAACTGATTTTTAAAAACTACTTGGAACTTGAGCTGGAAAGTCTCCTTTTTCATCCTCTTTCATGATTTGGTTGAGAAGCTGCACCAGAGGAGCCAGCAGCTGAGCCCTTCAGCATTGCCCCCTCCCTTTATACTTTGAATTTTCTGAGCTGTGGTTTTCCAGGAATTTGGGGGAAGTTGTCCTGCACCTTGATTTTAGTAGTGGACATCAGCTTGGGGGTGGGGTGAGAGGGATATCTGCTCTTAATCTGGTAAAATTAGGAATTTGGCTGGGGAGTAAAAAGCTTGAAGGAGATTTTTTTTTTCCCCCCTCATAACATTTTGTTTAGCCTGAATGTTTGCAGGCAGAGCTGTGTTTCTTGAAGACACAGAAAGCACAAAGCTTTTCCAAGGCAGTTATTTCAAATTGCTGTGAGCTTCGCGGTGTCATTTGGAGCTAGAAGGTGCCACCATTGACCAAAAAAGTTGCAGCATGACTGTGATCCTGCATTGTCCGGGGCAAAGTCCCTCACCCTGATTTGCAAGTGGCTTCAACAGCTCCGGGCGGAGGCGTTTGTAATCCTTAAATAATGTAACTTCTGTAAAAAAGTTACTTATATAAAGTAGCTTTTGTAAAAAAGGATACAAATTGGGGGAGAACCCAGTGGGATTAACGTTTTCCTCTGCTCTCAGGATAAAAAATGTGTGTTTCCTGATCTTTGTTGCCTTCTGTTTGTTTCAGAACAGTTACTTCTGCAAACTGAACTGAAAATAGGTGCTGGAAGTGGTGAATAATTACTTCACTTGGAATAATCCACAGCTGGGAAGAGCCAGGGGCTCAGTCCTCCACATCTCCTTTGTTAGAGACTGGGCTGGCTTTTTTCTCCCCCCTCCCTCCTGTGTTCTGTGCCGAACATAAAACAGTGATTTCTATGCAAGAATTTTAAGGAAAGCCTTTCAAAGCGCTTGAATGGCCAGCGAGGGGCAGCTGGGAAAGGGTTGCCCGGGAGATGCTGCTGGGAGCAGCTGAGGCAGGGTGTGACAGCATGGGAGGAAGTGAAGAAGGCAGGATGCTGCTCTGATCTTCCCTCCCTCCCTGCTGAGTGCAAGAGCGATGGTGGTCCTGCTTCTGGGAGCTCGGGGGATGCAAATGTGACCGAGTGTGAGCACAGCGCTCCTGCAGCTCCTTCTGCTCACTGCAGTGCCCTGGGCAGTCAAACTGGCAGAGAAATCTGGGGATCAAATGCTGCACTTTGTCCTACACTCTGCAGTGCTGCTTCCCCAGGGTTTTCACTGGGGGGTAAAAGGTGTTGCTGTCTGGGGGTGTTGCAGCAAAGGGCTCCTGGATGCTCCTGCAGCATCTCCAAAAACTCTGGTACAATTCTGTCACGTCACTTTGAGCAATCTCAGGACAAAGCTGGCGTTCCAGGGAGTTTATTGCTTGTTCCCTTACTCCACTGTACTGGTTATTCCTGTCTTCTGGTGCATCTCTTGGGTCCACGTGAGAATTGTGAGGAAATGCTGAAATACACGTCCAGAAATTCAGAGAATATTCTGGTTTGCACATTGGGATGATCACTGTTGCATGTTTAATGAATTGCTTTTCTGGATGCTGCTCAGCTTGCAGCTCTGAGTTTGTCCTTGCACTCTTTCAGCGCCTGCTTGAGATGAGTTTTGCTTGAAAGTGTGAGTGTTTTCAGGCTGTGGAGAATGCAAATAGGATGCTGCAGTCAGGTGTTGGCAAACTGTCCTGTCTGGAGTTGTGTGGGAGGAGAAATGATTTCTTGGTTGTGTGACCCCAATGGGGAGAAGAGCAGCTGGGGTTTAACAAAGTGGTTAAAATTATATAGGCCCCCAAATCCTCCAGAGACATCTCTCCTTTCCTAGAAGCTTCCTTTAACAAGCTGATTTCTCAGGCTGATTGCTTGCAGATGAGATCATGCAGTGTGTTTTGCAGGGAAAGAATCTGAACCTCGGCTGGTGAGCCAGGAAGTTTTAACACGCGAGTCTCACGCCCGGTGTCCTCATGGCACACTCAGAACCCCAGAGACTGTGACAGGGCTGAGCTCAGGGTGGCTTTGTGCCCCAGCAGGAGCTTTCTGGGCACTCAGAATACCCAGGGATGCTCTCAAGGGCTGGGGCCTTGGACAGCAACGGGAGATGATGGCAAGGAAGTATTTCATCTTTCCTGAGCTCTGTTTCTCTCTTTAGTGTGTGTGGGGTTGGGAGAAGCCCAAGCGAGGGAAGGCTCTCATCTGCCTTAATTCCACAGACGTTTTTCTGTTGGCTTCAGCAAAGGAATTTATGTAGAATTGATGGTGTTTTTTTCTGTTAATGCATGAGAACATTCTGAACAGGGAAGGCTTGATGGTAATGTTCTGCTGCAGAGGATCCCAGCGATCTCTGGTCTCCCTCTCTGAAGGGATGCTGGTTTCCATTTCTCCTGATGGCAACTGAGTTACTCTTCCAAAGTAATCACAGCCATCATTTGGGAGTGTTGAAAATTAAGCAAAGCTGTTCTGAGGTGATGTTGGATGGTGCTCCCAGCACTGGGGACTTTTGTTGCCAGTAGCTGTAAAGTACAACCTGTTCTCACAGGCAAGGTAGGAAGGCACCTCTCTGATGCCAGAGCCTCTTTGTGCCTAAAATCACTTCTTGCCAATCAAGAAGGCATTAATTATGCAAAAATGGATTGGGGGTGGGTGGTGTTTTTATTGACTATGGAAATAGGAGCCAAAGAGCCACTTGATACCAATCTCTCTTTAAAAAAAATTAACAATGGAGTCAGACTGGGAGGGGAAAGTTTCAAATCCCAAACTTTAAATCTATCAACGTTTTATGCAACTTGAAGACAGGAATGCATAAGGCAAGATGTGTTAAAACCTCCTACTACTCCACAGCCATGTTCTGCCTGTAGTCTTCTCTGGGCCACTCCTATGAGCTGTCTGTTTGAAACAAATCATTGAAAGTAAAGTTTACAGGTCAGCACAGGCTTGCTGGTAATTTTTTTTTCCTGTCACCTGAGCATGTCTGTTCCATGGGAGTTTATCAGAAGCTTCTTCCAACATTTAATTTCATTTTACACAGGTGGAAAGTCAAGCACATGAAAGTGGAAAGCTGTATGCAGGTTGTCAAACTTCATTTGGCTCCCTTGAGAGTGTGTACTAATGCAAACACTACATCCACTAAATATCTGCTTTTTATGTCATATTATTTTATTCTTTAGGTAAAGTAGTTGTGAACGCAAGTTGCCTTGGTTGCACGCCCTTACTGGCTAACAATCCCTTCTTTTGATGGGAAGGACTGCTAGAACACTTGTTGCTCTCATGGATGGCAGGGAGGTTGTATATTTTTGGTAGCAGCTCAACCATTTCACCCTTCACTCTGCTCCTGGCTGGGATCCTGCTGGGTCTGCCCACCTGGAGCCTGGCTGATGGTCATCCCAGACCTGGCAGGGTACACGTGGGAGGTGATGATCTGTACTCTGAAAGGTGCTGCCTAAACCTTGTTTTGCCCATGAAGTTTTGAGTGTGGAGCTGTTGGAACCCCAGCCCGCTCAGAGCTAATGCTTGCAGAATGCATGACCAAGGAATTAAACTGGGTGGAGTCATTCCAAAATTTGGATTTGGGGCCTGTCTGCTCCTAATGCAGCAGCTTTGGGTGTTTGCTTGGAAGTGCTCCCAGCGTGGATGATGCTCTCCTGACCTGATCTGACTTTTCTTTCTTGATGCTTGGGTGCTGTGCCCAAATCTGTCTGCAGAGCTCTGCAGTGCAGAACTCCGGTGCATAATGAACCTGAAACAAGTCAGCTCCTGTCAGGAGAAGGCACGGGGATGATCAGCTCCTGCGTGCCCTGGGGGAGGGAGGAGGGACAGACAAGCAGAGTAAACAGTTGTGTTTCTTCCCCAGGACTGTCCTGTGTCCTGAGGCTGCCAGCTGCAGTTTGGAGGCCAGAGGAATAGGGCGGGGTATTTTCTTCCAACCAGATGAATTTGTGCTGCGAAAATGAGGAGTTAGTTCAGTTTCTCTGGGAATAGCATTTAAGGTGTTAAAACGTCCCACCCATCAGCAAGGAAGAGCTGCTCAAGAGCAAGCAAATACAGAGATGGAGCCTGCAGAGCACACACTGCCTTTGCAGCTCTTCTTTTTCCATGAAGAATGAGAGTCTGGGCATGTTTTTGTTGCATTTATCGCTTGGTTGTGGAGTCAGTCATTTGTGTTACCCTCTTGTGGAGAGCTAAACCAGCCAAGTGTTGGGTTTTGTTGTCCATCTCAATTACTGTTATGTTATTTCACTTGTGCTTGTTTGTTTCTGCCTGTCAGAAGGAAAAAAAAATAAATTAAATACTGTAGCAGAAATAGCTGGAGTATCAGTATTCTCCAATAGGAAGATGTCAGCCTATAATGAGTGCTTTTCACTGAGCTCAGCCTGTTTCTGCTGCTCCTGACAAGCTGTCATATCTTCATGCTGGGTAATGTGATCTTCCAGGAATGTTTATCTTTCATTTCTGCATTTGTAGTGGAGTTGAGCTGGGGGTGCTGGGAATGTGCCTCCCGTGCCCTGTTGTTGTTTGGGCTGTGGAGCAGCTGCTGAAGGGAACAAACCAGACCATGCAGAGTTCCTTCACTTTTCCCTGGATGAGGGTCCCAGTGCTGTGAATGCATCCTGTGGACTTTTTGTTTTTAAGTGCATGTGTTTTGCATTTCTCTGGATTGTGATGGATATTATCCTAATAACTTCACAAAGTGTCCTTCCTCTTTCCATCGGTTTGACGCCTTCTGTCTGCATACTTGGCCAGCAGCAATCTTATATTTTCTTTTATGTTTTGGGGCAGCCTAGACAGGGCTTTACTCTGAGAAAATGAGCTTTGCTGGCCAGTGCCATGTGTGGATACCATGGGTCAGTCCTGGCAACACCACGGGTGGACATCTGGAAGGAACAGCACCCATGGCAGCTCCTCTGGTGACCAGCAACCACCTTTCATCTCAGTGCCAGCAGCTGCTTCCCCATCACCCTCCAGACACCACCTCATGTAGACACTCTGCCTTCTTCCCAAGGACTCAACCCACCAGTGATTAGTGTGGTTCAGCCTCTGCTACAGTATTTTTTGGCCTTCTCCCAGCACTGGAAGGACACCAAATAGCAGCAGTACTGCTGAGACCTCCCTAGAGTAAAGACTTATAGTGGGGAATGAATTTTCTAGTTGCTTCTAATGTCTTGAGAGCTATTGGCTGTCTGGCTTTTAACCTGTATTCTTGGATTGTTGCAAGCTATTGTATTTGAATGCATGGCTGAAGTTAAATTTCCAAAAAGGACTCTCTTCTGGAGGGTGTTAACTTGTGCAAGGACAGTGTGACGCAGTGTGCTGACCCTGTTTGAGACCCGTGCAATACATCAAGGCTCAGATCCTGGCACTCCACTGCTCCTGCCAGTACAGAATTAGCCCTCATTGTGTCAGTGCCAACATCTCTGCTAACCAAGCTTTTAATATTATCTAGAAGGATCTCCAGAGAAACTCGATGCAAGCCTTTCTTGTTGGCAGTAATTACTCTGCCTCTTCTCAGTTGCTGCCACAGAATGCTGGAAGCACCGGTTGAAAGGATATCAGGATGTCTCTGACCTCCTGCTTGAAGTGGGACTGTCTCCAGCATGTGAGTGATCACCTCAGCCGTGGCTTTGTCTGGCCAAGTCTTGAACACGTCAGGGATGGAGCAGGGTATCACACCAGATCAGCTTTTGTTTGCTTTTGCTTGGGAGTTGTACCTAGTGAGCCACCTTGGAGAGTGGGTTATGCATTTAGGTTGGAATGACCTCATCCTGCAGGTCTGAAAACATTTAAGTGAGCTGTGGGAAATGTCCCAGTAGGGTTAATGTAACGTGTAATGGATCCAAATCCTTCTGTCTTTTCCGTGCTAACACAGGAAACATGAGCAGGCCCTCGTGCTGTTTCTGCAGGGAAAGGCAGGGATCCTGTTAGGTGGTTTTCCCATGTTTGCATGGGGAATTGCAGGTGAAACAATGCCTGTAGGACATGTCCTGTTGCTGCAATGAGCTCATGGGTGTTTTCCCATGGGGATTAGCTGTGGTGTTTGTCAGGATGAGCACCCCTGAGCATCCTTTGCCCCAAGGCTGAGTGTGGGATTGATGCTGCCCAGACCCAGGCCACACATTCACAAGGCACACAGCTGCCTTTTATCCACCCTCCTCAGCCCCTGCCATGGGAAGGAGAGTTTTCCCCAGAGTCTGCTGCATTTATTTCAGAAAAACTCCCAGGCCATGAGATGTGTGTGCACATCTGAGTTACCCATCACGGTCCTGCGTGTTAAAGGGAGCAGAACAGCCCTCTGCATCTGAGGAGAAAACTTGCCTTCTGGCATGCCACGAGCTTCTGGACACAGTGGGTATCCAGGGATGGCACGGAGTCAGGTCAGGCCAGACCGGAGGTCTGCTGCTGTGGCTGGGCTGGGCTGGATTTCTTCAGACAGAACTGAGGATTGCAACACCCTGTGCTTGCTCCGGCCAGGAAGCCTTGCTTGGAAGGGAAATGGCTGAGATGGAAAGAGCTGCTGAGGAGGTGGAAGCTTCCCTAGCCAAGGCCTCTTTGCTAGACTCAGCTCTGGGTCCCTGGACTGTCCATCCCCTCGTGCAACAGGGAGATCCAGAAATTATGTGAATGCTTCATGGGCACTGAAAAGGAGAGCTCCTGTGTTCTGGTCCTGATCTTGGCACTGCCTTCTGCTCTGGTGATTTGTGTTGTGATCCTGTTAGAGTGCAAACCTACATTGTGTAGGATGAATCTGGTGCTGTGGAGTGAGCAGCAGTGTCCTTGGGTGGGTTACAAATTCTCACTTGCAGAGGGGCCCTTTGGTATCTTGCGCATCTGAGCTGCTCCTGCCTTTTGTTTCCATGCCAGAAAGGGCAGCCAAAAGGGCTGGGAGCATGGGCTTCTGCGTGCTCTGGTTATTTGAAGAGGAGGGTCCTTGCTGAGGAATCACAGAAATGTGGGGATCACTGCTCTCAGCTGCTCTCCACGTGCTCGCCCCGGTCCAAAGGGCAGAGGTCAGGTTTGGGGTTGAATGGCCAGAGGGTCCTGGAGCAGCAGCTGTAAAGGGCTTCAGGGGTGTCAGCTACAGGCTGACAATGGCTCACAGCTCTTTTGTTACCACCAGTTTTTCCATGCACCACTTATTTTTGCAGAGGTCTGTCTCTGTGTGCTGCAGGGGGAGGAGCTGTAGTGGCACTGTGGCCACAGGCTGGGCTCTGCCCATTCCATGCTTCACTTGGGTTGGTGTCCCTTGCTGGGACAATCACATGGCTGGTGCTGAATCTCTCCTTTCCCTCCTTGGTGAAGCTCACAGCCTGTGCTTATGGTTGCTTTGGTTTTTCTGCTGTTGTTTTCCTTGTGCCTGCAATCAAACCCCTGGTGAAGGATGCTGGTTAGCTTTTCTCTGAGCTGGATGTGGAATCACCACTCAGACACTGGTGTCCCCACAGGTTGTAGTTTTGAGACGTGATATGCCAACATAGATTTATGTGGGAGGGAGAAACAGATGTGGGGAAGTATCACTGTGGGAGAGACAGCAGGACTTGGTCCCCAGCAGTCCCAGGACCTGTTTGCCAGAACTCCTAACACCATCTCCTTGCTCCAAACTCCAGGCAGGGATAATGGGCACAAAGAGCTGCCTGCTGCTGTGGTGGGCAGGAACACGTGAAGGATAGTGCTCAGGATGTGAGATACTACCTAATGCTTCAAGAAGCAAGGCCAGCTTTGAAAGAGGCCTTGTGCCTGCTGAATATACCAACTGCTTCCAGGGATTGGGGGCCAAAACCCCAGAGCAGAGGTTTTTTGGCTCGTGGGAGCTGAGCCTTTCCTTGACGTGGCGGTGATCCTCATCTGCAGCAGGACACCAGAGGGCTTTTGGCTCAACATGCAGACAAGAGCAAGGCTGGAGATGTCCTGCTTGGGCTGGTCCTGGTGTCCAGGGACAGGGAGGGTTGTCTGTTTGCAGAAAATGGTTTTCTCTGCCCCTTCCTGGCGGCTGCGTCAGCGAGGATGGCCAGGGAGGTGTTTACAAGTGTGTCCTCACTGAGCACTGTCCTGTGCCAGCAGCTCTGGCCCTGTGGGTGACGTGTTCTCTGCGCCTCTGTCATTGCAGCAGCTGAAGCTGAGCTGAGCTCACTGCCCTGCTTCTGACCTGGGGTCACCACATTTCAGCCTCATCACCACCTTTGAGGCAGCCCATGATGGGACCCTGTTGTTTAAACACAGGGCAAGTGGGAGGCTGCTCCTGTTTGGATCTTTCCTGGTAATGTTAAAGCTCTGAGAGGGATTTTTGGAGCTGGGGAGGAGTCGTTGCTCCTCCATTGCCACCTCCCCAGCCATTCTGATTCCTGGGAGAGGGAGCTGTGGTGACAAGGGGGTGCTGAGGCCTCTGCCCCCATGTCCCAGCAGGACAGGGCTTTGCTGAGCAGCTGCCTGTGTGCCCAGAAACAAGGAACTTGGCACAGCTGCAGAGCTCTATCAGCTGGGGACATGAGGATGTAACTGTCCCATGGCTGGACCAGAGGCTGTCTTGGTGATTTGGGAAGTGACCAAGAAGCAAAGGAGAAGTTCTGCTCTGGTACCTTCCCCTCTTGAGGACTCTGATCATCTCCCTTCAGAGCAGGAAGTTTTCTTGGCACGGAGTGGGGGAAATGTGGTGGAAAGTAAGTGCTCCCCTTGCAGCCCTTGTTTTACTCCCCTTGGGAAGGGTGTGTCCCACATCAGGTGTCTGTAATGTCACCACATGCTCTGTCTTGTCAGCCCTGAGCTTTCTGTTCCCCTGCAGAACGGCTCTACTCAGCACCTGGTACATGGAGATGGCTTGTCAGTATTTCCTGGAAGAGATCACATCTCAAACTTGCCTTCCTCACCATGCCAAGCTCTGCCCCACTTCCCTCTTCTCCAGGTTTGTGGGTGGGAGTGGATTTGTTTGCAGTGGAAGGATGTGGTGCAGAGCTGGGCTGAGCAGATGTTTGGGGTAGTGGGAGTGGGCACACTCACACTGGTAAGGACAGCACAGGGCTGCAGGGTGTAAACAGAGCACTTCTACAGCAGCCTTCTGTGTTCCATCAAAAGTTCCTGGAAAGGTGAAGGCAGGAGCTGGCTTTCACCACCTCTCACTGAAAGAATAAAAAGCTTTAACATTGTGCAGGTCCAGCCTCTGTAGTGGGGCTGTCCTGTGTTCCTCAGCTGTGTCTGTGTTTAGCCCAAGGCCCCTCAGGTGATGTCCTGGTCCTGTGTGACAGGAGATGTTGGTGCTCACAGGATCACCTGCTCCCACTGCAGCCTCCCTGGGAAAAGGCAGGGGCAGGTCCTGCCATAACATAGGAGGCATGGAGTGGAGGGCCCACGGAGCAGAGCCCCTGGGGAGGGACAGGAGGTTTTGTGGACCTCTTTTGCTGCTGCTGCAGGAGAGACCTGGCAGAAGAAGCTCCTGAGTGCTGTTTCGTGATGTTCCTTATTATTGTTGGGATGTGTGTTCCCATCTCAGTGTTGGTAACTGGGGCAGTTCTCTGCTCACAGGGCTGCTGCAGGTCTCCTGACATTTCCACAGTGGGATTTGTCACTTTTCCTCTGCAGGAGCCTTGTGCTGGCCACAGAGGAGGGATCCCCTCAGGTGTTCAAGGCCATCAGTCTGTCTTGAGCTGTTTGTGCAGTTGCCTTCACCTCAGTGTCAACATCATCACAGGTGTTCACTCATTCATTTCTCCCAGTGCCACCTGACAGGGGGTGGCTTGGGGTCGGCAAAAGGCAACTTCCCCTTCCCAATGTGATCAGCTCACCAGTTCATCACGCAAAATTCCTAATTCCTCCTTTGCTGCTCAGCATAGCAGGTTATTTTTAAACACTGGAAGAAAAAAAAAATTGGAAATCCTTTCAAGCCGTTATTCTGTGCTTTGTGAGTTCACCTCTTATCTGTTGGAACGCATTTGGAATACTTCTGGGATTCACATTATCATATAGATGCCTTGAACCCAACGAATTTGGCCTGCATTGGGATAAACAAGCTTTTGTGTCTAAATTTGTACGTGGAATTTAGTATGTGCTAATGGGTTCTCGACTGTTAATTGGGTGGATCTTTTCCAAGGCCAAACAGAATCTGTTGGAGAAACAACCACGGTGCCAGCTCTGGCCTGAGCCGGGTCCTGCTCCTTTCTGCTCCCTCGCCTCACAGGAACCTGCCTGTGCTGAGGAAAGCTGTCCTGTGCACAACCAAAACAGGGCCTGTTGATGTTATTCCTGGTCCTTTGAGAAGATGACTTAGTGGTCACATGTGCTGCTATGAGGTCATTAGGAAGTCTCTCAAATACCCAATTTGAGAAGCAATGATGCTATTGCAGAAGTATGCTCCCTCTGCGATGTGAGATGCAAAACTCTCCCAAGTACTTGAGTTTGCAATAACTCTGAGTGGGATCTGTTATTGTGCATATTTGGGCTCATTCCAGTAAAAAAAAAAAAAAAAAAAGAAAGAAAAAGGGACTGTTTTCTGCTTTGCTTTCTGCCTCGATTGATTAGTGGATGTGTACTGTGGGATCAAGTTACATCTCAGAGGGCATCCAGCAGAGAGCTTTTTTTCTGTGCTGAACTGCTCAAGTGAGTCTGACTGCAAGGTCAGCAGTTTTCCAGCAGTGTTTTGTGCCTCCACAGCAATGTCCTTCCCCAGGGAAAGGAGCTCCTCAGATCTGTTTGTGAGTTGAGCCATTGCTCTTCCCAGCACCACAGGGAAATCAGCTTTTCTAAAGCCTTGATGTTGTTTTTGTGATATGCATCTGTTTGATGTTTTTATTGATGCCACTCCTGGACTCCCTGTTCCTGGATTGTCCAGCATTTCCTTCTGCCACAACCTGCCCTGTGTATTGCAAAGGGAATTGTTTGGTCCCAGTTTCCCCCAGGGGCCTGTACCCAGCTTGGTTCCCATGTACCATCATGTTCTCAGGGCAGACATCCTTGTTTTGGGAGGAGAGTGCCTTGGAAGGGCATTATCAGAATGAGTAACACCCTTTTGGAGCAGGCAGAAAGGGATCTGGTGTCTTCCCACATCCACCCTACTGCTGGTCATGTCCCAAACCATCCATGAACTTTAGGAACCGTCCCATCCCTCTGTGCCCATTAACTCACTGATGCATGGGAAAATTGCCATGGGGGGGAAAAAATAAAAGTTTTCTGTTCTCAGACCAGAGGTGGATTGTGTGGCTGGGAAGGGGGTAGGGAGGCAGGGAGGAGAATGGAAGCAAGGTGGCACCTGACTGCATCTTGCAGCTCACAGCTGTCTTTTCCAGTGTGGACACAGTGTGCTTCATGTCTGCTTCCCTTTTTCCCTTTGGGATACCCAAAATACCTGCTGCTGCTGTTGAGGCTTTGCTGTGATTGCTGCTGGAAGCTGGTGCAGCCTGTGGGGTTCTGCAGGATGGGCTGCAGGGCTGCTGTCCCCTCCCTTCAGCCTCCTGCTCTGGGGTCCCTGTGAGCCCTGTACAACACTGGCATCACTTCCCACCCCTCCTCTGCTGTCCCAGCCCTGCCCTGCTGGCCCTGGGAGGAGTCTCAGCCCTGCCAGGTGTGTGAGTGAGGCATTGCAGCCCTTCCCTTGCAGGAGGCAGGCTGGCACCTGCATTTCCCAGCAGGCAGGCTCAGCACATTCCTCCTGCTCTCTGCTCTCCCTGTGCTGCTGTGCCTGGTTGGATCCTGGTGCCCTCAGAGGTGTCCTTGTCACCCAGGTGAGCGTGGCCCCATCCTGCTGTGCCCTGCAGGGCTCTCCAGTGGCCAGGGCAGCAGAGCCCACCTGGGCAGGGGTGGCAGTGGGTGCTGGGGGTGTAAGGGCTGTGCAGCCCAAGAGTGGGTAGCCTCAAGAGTTTTGTAGCCCCTGTGGTGGGTTTGGGTGGGCTCAGGGAGCAGCGGCGCTGTGCCCAGCTCAGTGTGTCCTGCTGCTGTCCTGCTTGTCCTGTCAGCATGGAGCCACCTGCCCATGACATTCCCACCGTCACCCTCGGTAATTATCTCACCTGAAGTGCCACAGCCTGGTTTGTGTTGTGTGTTTCCCCCCAGTTTCTGTATTTTTAGAGGAAAGGCACTGAATGTGATGTGCTGCACTGGTGACCTGCAGTCCTGTGAGCCGAGGCCAGCACTGGGGTGAGCTGCCCTGGTGTCACAGCTGGGCTCTCCCTCTTCCAGGAAAGACTTTTGGAAGCACAAGTCCAAATGTCTGAGAAGTGCCCGGGGTTGCAATAATTCTGCTGGCTGGACTTGCTAATAAACGAGCAGCTCTGTCTCTGCTCTTTGCCCTTCCCCATGGACGGCCCAGGCTGGGGAAGGATGGAGGTGAGCAGTGGTGATGCTCCTGCCGGGATCCTCTCCCAGCAGGGAGGTGCAGGCTGGCTCTGCGGTGCCTGGCCTGCCCCTGGGACTACATGGGCCCTGCTTCCTGAGCAGGAGAGCTGCTTTATGTTGTGGTTTTTACTAAATGAATTCAAAGCTTGGCCTCCCTCCAGGCAAAGTCTGGGCCAGGTGCCAGCGGAGCAGCCCCCAGGGAAAGCACTGGAGCAAGGAGGGGCCAACAGCAGGGAAGAGCAGAGGAATCCAAGAAGGCAGATTTGCCTAGAAAACAGCTCTGTTTCCATCTGCTGGGTCAGGAGTTGCTATAGGAACTGCGATGATAGAGGCAGGGCCATCTCCTGGGCCTGTCTGTGTGTGCGCAGGGAGGGAGGAGGGAGGAGTTTCTCAAGTTTGAACATATCATGTGTGTGCTGGTGGAAAAGTTGCAAGGAATGTCGAAACTGCAGCCTGGCTCAACCTGTGGAGCTCCAAAAAGGCATGGCAGCTGCTCCCTGTGCTCAGCAGCAGGTCCTGGCAGAGGCAGGTAGGGTCCTTCCAGCTTCACCTGGCTCTCAGATTGGGATCAGCTCTCTCCCTTCTCTCCTCTCCTTGGATAAAGCCTCTGGAGGGGTTTGTGGAGGTGGCAGTGCTGGGAGGTGAAGGTTTTTCTGCCTGGGCTGGTAGGGAGAGGGTGGCTCTGTCCTACCCCCTTTTCCCTCCCGTGGCTCTGTGAGATATCACAAATCATGGATATTCCCTCAGGGATGCGTGCCTGGCACTCCTGGGACACGCAGGGTGTTTGGTGGCACAAAGGTGATGCTGGCTGGGAGGTTCTGGGCAGAAAAGCCCTGGTTTGTGGTTTCTGGGGCTCTCGGGGGGGAGTGGGCAGTGTTTGAGCTCTGAGATGTGCCAGGGCTGAGGCTGTGCAAAAACTGGAGCTGGCAGAGAGTGCCTTGTGGACAGTGGGAAGCTGGGGGAATGTGCTCCTGTCCCTGAGCCCCAGCAGCTCCTGCCCCACACGAGTTCTGTGGGTGTGTGTTCCTGTGGTCTCACCTCTTCTTCTGAGCCTGGCCCCTCCTGAAGCTCCTACTGCAATTTTGGTTGCTGTTAAACCTTCTCAGGCTCCCACTTACCCTGAAACACGGGAGTATGAATATGCAGGAAGGTGTTCCTGAGAATCCTCCTTGTTAGGGTTAACCATGGGGCTCTCTGGTAGCAGCCCCTCCAGATAAAATCTGATTTATTTCCTCAGTAAACCCATTTTTTCAGGTGCTGAGGACTTTCCAAAATAGCTGTGTTTTCACCAAGAATGTTCCAGGGTCACTCACTGCTCCACAGGTATTTCTTTAATAGGTTTGGGTGAAATTTCATCTGCTCTTTTTGTGTCACAGAGGATAATCTCTTAAAAAAAATTTAAAAAAAGAAAGAAAAAAAATAGGTGGGTAGTGTTGTTTCTCTTTTTGAGAAGCTGCACAATAAGCTGCTGAAAACTGAAATGTGATCTCTATCCACAGAGGCAGAGCTTGCCAAACTGGCTGGGATCACAGCCCACCTACTCAGGCACCCATCTTATCACAGGCACAGGAAAGCCCCAGAGCCTGAGTGCAGCCAGCTGTGCAATAACCTGCCCGTGGAGGAGATAACTTTCTGGTCACATTAATTACTGCTTTGCTTATGCCTGGCTAGAGGAAAATTTATCTCCAGTGTGCTCCCTTTCACTCTGTGTTAATGGAATCGCAGATGTTCTTATTATGGAGATCTACTTCCAATATTTTATTGAATTACTCCCACATTGCTCTGTGGCAATATGTCCCAGAGGCTCAATGCACATGGTATGCTGTGGAATTTCATTTCCTCAGTTTTAATTTGTTGTTTTTTAATTTCAGTTCATTTTCAATACAGGAAAGAGGTAAATGGGGTCCTTTTTTTTTTTTGGTTTAGGCATCATTGTTTTACATGTTTCTTTTCCCCCCCTCTCCTCTCTCCTGTTTCTTTTGCCTTTGCCTCAAACAATACCAGGATTTTCCTACTGCTACCTGCCTTATGTGTAATTGCTACATCTTATTACATCTCTGTGGGCTTCTGTTTTTTGTGCTGTCTTGAGGAAATTTAATCAGAATTGCTCATTCTGCCTTGCCCAAGCTGTGAAACGCTGCTCGAGCTTTTTTCTGTGTTCTTGGCTTTTCCTTTGTTTACAAGCAGAACATTTCCTTTGATTGCTTGAAATACATTGTGGTAAGCAAAGACCTTCTCTGAGCTGTCTCTAGTCATGGTAGGTATTTTGCAGGGATGTTTAATTAATGGCAACTTCGTCTCTGTACGTGAGAAGTTAAATTTTACCTCGCAGAGCTGTACTAATAAATAGGAAACCAGTGCAACATGGTTGGACCTGCCTGGAAATCCTCGCTGGAGTCTCCAGGCTTGGTGCTGTGGTTTCAGGTGATGTGTGAGTGTTGCCACTCACTGCTCCCATCTCTGCCAGGCACTTCATAAATTAAACTTTAAAACCACTTTGGGTCGTAAACAAAGTTTGCTGGAGCCAAATGCAACAGCTGTGTGTACCCAGACTGGGCTGCCTTGGATGGAGGTTGTGCTTAGCCTCTGGAGAAATGGTACCCACTGAGGTCACAGCCTGGATTGTCCCCTCTGGCTCCTGGGGTGCTCTGGGAGGGCTGGAGCACTTCCCACTCCTGCATTTTGGAGTTATTGCAGTCTGTGGAATGCAGTGAGGGATGATAAGTTATGCTTCTTTCTGATACTGGAAAAGCTTCATGTCTGCTATCTTCCTGTGGCTGTAGGGCATTGCTCTTTATTTTTATTAACATTTTTTTGTGACCCTGGAGCAGAGCCCATCGTGCTCCTCTAGCAAAGGGCAGGGGCTCTGAGCCAGCTACAGGTGCTCTGAGTTTTATTTTTACAAAGACTAAGAGAAATTGCAAAACTCATAAAACATAGCTTTTGATAATACCAGCATTTGTGGTGTGGTTTGATGGAGACTAAATGGGCAGCTCAATTAGCAGATGTTCCAAAATCCTGTTTCTGGTTTGATTTTCACTGAACTCTGGCTCTTGTTTGGCTTTCACCCTTGCAAAAATCAGCAGTTCTCAGGTACTACGTGCAGCTCTATGCAAGAGTTTGCTTCTGTTCTGGGTTTGCAAAGTTTGCCCCAGTAATCATGTTTTAGTTTTTAAATAGGCTCAACTATGAGCTATTTGCAAAACAAAGGCTGTAGATAAGGACCTGTTACTGTAAAGTCAGTATTTTTGAAGGTAGGCAGTTGATAAGGAAAGCTAAAGATAACTGAAAAAACACAGCAAATCTATCACAGGGCAGTCAGAAATACTTTAATATCTGTATAACAAAATAAATCTCATCAGCCGTGCTTCTATTGTTGGGAAAGGTTAAACCCAACTGATTGCTGATAACAATGCAGGGAAGTAAAACATTTCTTTCCCATTTTTGTGGAGAAGCTGGATGATATTCTCTCAGAAAACCTCCCCTTGCACGGGTAACCAGGGAGGGTGTTAAACCCAAGATAACATTTCAAAGTCTTTTGAAACTTGAGCAACACTGGGACCTGTTTGTTTAAAACAAATTGGCAAAGCAGCTTTCTGAATCCTGGCTGCCAATTTGTAATAAATCTGGGAAGACCAAAGGAGTTCCAGAAGTTTGGGAAAACATAAATGTTGTAGGAGTGTTTTAAAATGGAGAGGGGAGCAGGTAACCAGCAGGCAGGGGAGACCGACCTTTGTCACATTCAAGGAGGAGCATGGTCAGTGATCCCTGTGCTCTGATGGAAAGCAGATCACATCCAAAAAAATCTTCAAATTGTGGGTTTAATGAGATTCCTGCACTGGTTGCCAAAAGTAGCTGCATTGACATCATATACCTGGATCCTGAAGGATCCAACCCTGCTGTCAACCACAGGCTGCAGCTCCCAGGAGGCAGAAGAGGCTTTGCTTTGGGAGCAGGAGTGAGTTGGATCCCCTGGGCAGGGACTGATCCCTGGCATGTCCTTTGTGCTTTCCTGGATGCCTCAGCACTGCTGGTGGGCTCTGGGCTGAGGAACACCCACCTGAGCAGGTGTGGTGGGCTCTGATCCTTGTCCCCAGCCCCGTGCCAGGGTGGCAGAGTCTCAGTTGTCTCCCTGTCGCTGGACTAGCTGATTTAGAAAGTGCCACCTGATACCCCTCAAAAATAGTCACCAGTGGGAATGTGATCCCTGCCCTCCGCGAGCAGAGGGCTGAGGAGCTCCTGCCACGCTCTGACATCATCAGGGACAAACTCAGTCATTCCCCAAAGTTCCCTGTGAACAAGCCAGTGGGAGTCATGGCAAAATCTGGCTGGAGCTGTCCCACTGCCTGGAGGGAGCCTCTGTCTCACCAGGGAGAAAATATTGAGTAAATTAATGCTGAAACTTGGCTTCCCTGAGCAGGCTGATGGAGCCAGGGTGGTTTAGCTGGGACAAGAGGAGGCTCTGGAATACCCAAGAGCAAATTTTCAAGGAGGTGCATAGCAGGAGGGTTGACAGTGATTGTCAGATGAAATAACAGGACTTTCTGCCTTGGGATAAAGAGGGATAAAGTTTTCCTTCTTCAGGCAGCTGAGCAGTGGGAGAGGTTGTCCAGAGAGGTGGGGGGAGCCTCCATCCTTGGGGGCTTTTAAGGCACAGCTGGACAGAGCCCTGCTCAGGCTGCTCTGAAATTGGTGCTAACCCTGCTTGGAGCAGGAGGTGGGATTTAGATGCTCTCCTGGGGATCCCCTCCAGCCCAAATAATTCTGTGACTCAGGAACCTGATCTCCTCCTGAGTGCAGGTTTGAGCACAGTTAAGTACAAGGTTATGGTGGAGCCCCCTGAGAGCGGGGAGGGAGGAAGGTGGTTTAGATTGAGTGCTCTTAATACCCCATCTGTCATCCCTGTGGTTAACATGTCGTGGGGATGGATGGTTGCTGTGTGAGACTTTGCAGTGCAAGATTGCAGGTCTTGAGAGGACTATTGCTGACTTGTAGTTGATGTATTTTAAGGATTGTTAAAAAAAAATAAAGAAAAAAAGCTGGAGAGAGATGCCAGTGTTAATGAACAGTGAAAATGTCAGTGTGCTGAGTGCTCTTTGAGCCTGTCAGGGTGAGAAGGAAGCTCTGGAAAGGGACAGTAAGGGTCACTGCTGCTTGGGCAGGGAGAAGGGAGGTTCTTGGAACTGCTGGTTTGTGCACAATCTTGTTTTCCTGCCACTTCTGTCCTGCAGAAACAGAGGCACTGGAGCCTGGAGCTGGGAACTGGAGCCTCTGCAGTTGAGGGGATGTGTATTTTGGAGGCTCCCCTGCCCTGCTCTGGGTGGGGGCTCCTGGGGAATGGCCCTGGCAGGTCTGCCTGGGGTGTGGGAAGTGCTTCCAGCTTCCTTGGTTGAGATGAGCACAGAGTTCCTGTGCCCTGGGTTGGTGGGGAAGGGAAGCCTTGGTTTTGGTTTAGCTCAGCTAAACCCCACCATAGTGGTGCAGTGAATTTGCATTTCCTTATCTTTGGCTTTCTCTTTCTAATAGTTTCTAATTTTTGGCCTTGTTACTTGGATGGATTAAATGCCATTTAATGCACGTTCATTTATCCCCAAGTCTGGTTTTGTGACAGAAGTGCTCTGGGCAGTTTCCCAAGCTGAGGACACCCCACTCCTGCAGGAGTGGCTGACAGGCAGTGGGAAAGAGCTGGAGGATTTATTGGTCTTGTGCAGAAACACCAGCACCTCTCTGGGCTGTAGGTGAGGCACTGCCTCATCTTTGAGTCCGTGGGCTGAAGCTCCTCCCATGTTAGATGCTGTGGCCTGGGGGACTGCAATGCTGTTTTTCTCCTAAAATCTAGCAGGAGTGAGGTGTCACTTTCTTCATAACCCCATTAAGATGTTTGGCTACAACACAGAAAACAAGGCTCAAGCCCTCCTCAGCCTCAGGGCAAGGCCTATCCCCCACCTCTCAAGAGGGTGACCACAAAATACACCCAAAGTACCAAAGACCTCAATT
Organism: Eopsaltria australis; assembly: GCA_034509425.1. Lineage (NCBI taxonomy): Eukaryota > Metazoa > Chordata > Aves > Passeriformes > Petroicidae > Eopsaltria > Eopsaltria australis. The sequence continues at coordinate 283,082 of JAVTVJ010000183.1, forward strand.
CTTTCTGCCACTGCATCAGACCCAGCCTCTTTGGTGTCCCTGTCCCCACCCCAAGTGCCACTCCTGAATGTTGTCCTTTTAGACTCACCTGTTCTCTTGTGTCTCTTGTGATGATGGGTCTCCTCATGCCACCTCAAAGATGCTGCTGGAGCCTATTCCTGTCTCAGTTTCCTTGTTCCTGTGATTTACTTCTCACACGTATCTTGATTAACCCAACCTTTTCACCTAAAATCTGCTTTTTTCTGTCCAGCCTTGTTGCTGCCCTGGCTATCACTTTGTGGTGTCACTATTTCTGCCCAGTGTCCCCCACTCTGTTCCTAACATTGCAGTGGGTTTTCCTCTTTCTGATCATCTCTGTTGGTGCCTAAATCCAAACTCTCCTGTTGCAGCCTTGCACTTCATGCCAGGATCTTGCTGGCCCTGCCCAGCTCCCCTGCTACTCTGGCACGGTGATTTTTGGTGTCACTGTTGGCACTTGGTTTGTCCAGGTGCCACCCACGTGTGACATAGAGACCTCTCAATTTCTGCCAGGCTGATTGAATCCAGGGAGAGAGAGATCACACTCCGAGTTCACCTGAGGGGAAATTTGTTGCCTTCTTTTCACAGGGCTCCTGCTCAAGCAGAGTGGCTTGGTCCATCCTTCACCTTCCAGCAGCTCTGCTGGAGTGGGTGGCCACGTTCTCTGGCCAGCAGCCCTGCTCTGTTTTTTCAGTCTTGTGCCAGTATTTGAATTGTAAACTAAGCAGAACATTTTAAAAAGTGATCAGAATTCTTTCTGCTAAGCGTTTTCGTCACCAAGTTCTGTTTGGTCCCAGCCAGAGCTGCGTGGGCTGCCTGTGCTCCAGGGAAAGACTGCTGGGGCTGGGGTCTCACAGATTAACTCTGAGGCAAAGAGAAATGCTCTGCCACTGTTTTGAAGCCAGAAAAAAAATGGAAATCACACTTCCCAGCCTCTTATTTCTTCAAGCATCACATATTACCCAAATTATCAGCTTTGCTGCTTCGCCCTTAAATTCCTTTAGGAACGCTAGGAGATGCCAGCCAGTCTTTCTGATTCTTCCTGGACCTTTTCTGAGGATGCCTTGCTTGAGGATAGCCCCTCCTGTTGCACACAGAGCTCTGTGAGTGACACACTCTGTGTCTTGCCCATGACCATGGAGTTTCTTGGCTCAGCTCTGGGCATCTGGAACGGGATTGCTGCAGCAAAACCCTCAGCTCCCACTCCGGGCTAATGATCTGCAAAGGAACCAGTTAAAACAAATGCCTGTTTCAGCTGGGATCTAGAGAGGCTTGCAAACATGCCAGACCTCCGTAATGGATCTCTGGAGGGAGAACAGTGCCTGGAGGAGCTCCAAGCCCCACCTTCCCATGCACATCACTGAAGAACAGCTCCCTCCTGTGCCTTTGCTGTGCCGGGGACAGCGCTGGCTCACAGCCAGCTGCTCCTCTGTGGAGGCTTGGACTGGCTTTTCAGGCATGGCATCTGCTGGGTTTATTGGGGAAAAGTGCCCTCTTTTGCATTTCTTGGTGAGTTTTTCAACAAGTAGATTTGTTTTTTTTCCACTCTCCCAATGATTGTAACAGGATTTTTTATTCTCCTGCAGCCAGCTGTTAGCAATTAGCAACTTGATCCAGTCGGGCCTGGGAACAGAGTTTAACACTTTCTTGCCTCTCAGAGGATGTTGCTAATCCTGTTTTTGCTGGTTTTGGGCTTGTGCTGTAGTTTTGGCACTTGGTGTGTATGTGTGGGCAGGGTGGGAAGATAGGCATGAGTACAGCAAAGGACTCTAATGCAGCTGAAAGAAAAATACTGAGCCATTTACACAGAAAAAGTCCTCAGCAAGATGATTCCCAAGCAGTTTGTACAGAGGGTTGCATTTGAAATAATTCCAGTGTGTCCTAGCTCTGGGAAGTGTGCAGTTTGGGAATCCAATCTACTCCTGGCTGAGATTAAGGCTCAGCACCAGTCACCATCAGTGGTTCTTCAGTGATTTCTGCATTTGGAGCTCCTGAGTGGGGCTGAACCTCCTTCAAAATGTTTCACCCTCTGAAGGGGTGAAAAACCCTCTTGGTGCCCTTGCCTGGAGCAGCAGCTGCTGTGGAGCACTAAAAGATGAATGGCCTTGTGTGCTCCCTCTGTGCATCGCCTCTCCCAGGACTCCCTGACAGGCACTTTGGTGATCCAGGACCAAACGTGGTGGGAGAAGCAAACCCAGCAGAGCCTGAACCAGCTGCTGAGGTCCCTGTGCAGGGCTGAACTGCTGCAAACAGTTCACCACTGCCACATATAAAGGTGAGAATCCATGTCACCAAACTGTCAGTGACAGGACTAGTCCACACCAGCCTTTTCCTCTGTCAGCAGTGGAGACACATCCAGAGAGGATTCATCCTGCTTTGCCTTGGATACTCTTTAGGCAAGGGCTAAATCCAAAGCCAGCTTTTGTAGGCACAGAGCTGCTGGCAGGTGAGCTCTAGGTCAGCTCTGGAGCTTTCCTTTCCTCTCCTGGAGGCCAGGCTGGCCTCTCTGGCCACATCTTCCAATTCTGGCTTGCAGCTCCCCCAGGCCACACTATTTTTGTGGACCTTTGCTGGGCTTTTGGACCAAATGGGAAACTGAGGCATTTGAACACTTACTGGTGTCTGGGGTTGCTCTCATTTCTTTCTTGTTGCAGCAGTGAGACTTGGGCCCTCAACCTAACCACAATCCCTGTTTCAGTGCTTTCCAGCCATTCTTCCCCTTATTCCTGGACAAGTTAGAGAGAAATCCCTGTGTGATTTGGTGTTTATGGGTGCCTGAAGCTCACCCAGTTTTTCAGACTCTGGAGGAGAGGTGAGGGTGTGCAGTCTGTGTGTGATGTCGTTGGCCATTTGAGGGCTCCTTGTTGGGAGCTTTTAAACATCCAGCTCAGAATTCACCTGGGACATGTCTCCAAGCTGCTGTTCTCCTGCCAGGGCCTCCTCAGCAAGCTGCAGCTCTGGTCAGGGGCTGGTCCGGCTTGGGCACCCCCAGGAAGGATCTATCCCAGACTTCACCCGTGTGGTGCAGCTGGTCTGGGTCATGGTCAGGGCACCCAAACAGGTCTCTGCTGAGTTCCCACCAGCTCCTCCAGGAAGGTGGTTCAAGTTAAAGCCTTGCTGTTGATGACAGCTCCCTTTCTCAGGTCCTGTGCCAGGACTGTCCCCCCCGAGTGCTGAACTCTCTGCAGTTCCCTTTGCAGGTCTGGCTTTGGGAGCTCCCAGGACACTTCAGCAGATCACCTGGATAAATTAACAAATGCCAAGTCTCTCCTCAAACTCCGCTCCAAAACTTCTTTACAAAGTCTCCCTCCACTTGAGTACACAAAGTCTCATCTCAGTGGGAGCTGCAGCCTGCCCTGGGACAGTGGCAATTTGTGTGTTTTCATCAGTGATCACCTCCTTCCATTCCAGGGGGGAAGGATGACCTTGGATGCATGCACAAACAGCTGGAGAGGGCTTGGTCAAAACAGTCTGTGGTCTCCAGACCCTCCTGCTGAGCCCTGGGCTTGTGCTTTGCTTTTGCAGGCTCCCCACAGGGGATGCCACGGGATCACAGCCCTGGCCAGGGTGCTGGTGTGGGCAGCCAGAGGTGGCTGAAGAAGGAGGAGCTTGGTGATTTCAAGGTGGTTTTTGGTTGCCTGGCTGGGCACAGCCACCCAGCATTGGCTCCCCCTCTGGCCTGCGTGTTTGGCTCCCTTCCCAAGAAGGCTCTTGGTTGTTTTTCAGGCTCAGAGCCATCCTTTCTGACAGAATCCAGCAGGGACAATGGCCAGTAGCATATCCTTAGGAAAGAGAATAAAAACAGGGCAAGCTCCAGTGATTCTAACCCCGATTTAGCTTCAGCAATCTGCGGCTGGGGGATTTCCCGAGCCAAAGGTTTTACCTTTGGATTTAAGAAGCTGTGGTGTGTCTGTCTGTTGTGAATATATCCAGTTCCTTGGATATCCATGGCAACTCAGGGCTGTGACTTGTACAGTTTAATTATGTTGGGTGGAAAAAGAGAGCCTTTTGTTAGCAATCTCTGAGCTAATGGCATCTGATGCCCCTGCATGCATGCATGCCCTGGCACAGTGATGGGCCCTTTTATAGCCTCCCCTCCTTCACTAACAAATCCCAACATTCACTGGTGCCTTTTTACTACCACTCCAAGGGTTCTTGAGCAAACACCCTGCAGCCTTGCCAACTTTACATTTATTGATTTGCTCTGTTTTCTTTTCTCCTGGCATTCCATTATGAGACAGAGCCTCTAACCTGCCTTCTGTAAAATTATCCTCCAGGATGGGAGCCTCCTGAGGCTCTTTGTACTGAATGTGGACACAAAGAATTCACAGAACTGCTGATCTGACCTCCTGTTCCTTTAGGTGTTATTGTGGCTTTCCAATGGAATTGCCAGTGTTTAAGCTCTCTGCTGTTTTCCTGGTTTCCAAACAGGAAATTGAGTGTGCTCACCCGTGTGAGTGCACGTGCACTTCTGGCAGCAGTGTAGATGTGCAGGGAGAGATTATTTCCACCCTGTTTTGGGCCTTTATCTTAAGGTTGTGTGGCAAGTTCTGAGGTGCCTGCTTGGCTACTTGGTGACAAAATAGAGGTGGATAAACCTGCTTGGGAGGAACCTGGATGTGCTGCCCAGATTCATTTGCAGCTGCGGTTTCACTACTTGTTAATTTAATAAGGATAGTGAGGTATTGATGAGGGAGAGATTACCTTGCACTGGACTTGGTTAAGAGCAATCAAGAGGGTGCATCCATCCACCCAGGAGTCATGGCAGCTGAGGGCCTGAAAGATGGATGGCACTGGGAGCTTTAGGGGTGGTGTGGACAGTCAAGTGACCACTGGTTCTTCACTAAGCCTGGTGATGAGCAGAGCAAGGCTGAGGTCAAAGACACTCTTGAAGGCAGGGAAGATTGCCCAGCCCGTCACGAGGCAATGACACACAGCAGCTCTGCAGCACAGAGAAGTCCTGTCTCTGGAGGACTTATCCTCTCTCTTTGCTTTGTCTTTCAGAGATGTAGGTGGCAGCTGCTGCCTTTGAAGGACCCGCGCCCGTCTGACTCTGCGCAGCGCCTCCGGTTGCTACCATGATCTTCTGCATGCTGCTGCTGGCCTCCCTGCCCCAGCCCTCTGGCACAGAAGTCAACCCTGGTAGGGAGCTGCCAGCCTGGGAGAGGACTCATCTCCCACCTCTTGTGTGCTCCTTCTCAGCCTGTCTCTGCCTCTCGTGGGGATTGAGTGTAAAGGTTGTGTGTAGAGATAATCCTTAACTGAGTTCCTGATTGCCCTCTGGGCTGAGATGTTCCTGGACAGCTGTGTTGGAGTGGGACACGCTCCTGCCAGTCCCAGGAAGGCCCAGGATCATGGACATTCTCCTTTCTCTGCCCACCCAGGCCTGTCTTGTCTGAATATCCCTCCATTGCCTTGGCTGTGTGGCCTGCAGGACAGACCTGGCTCCAGACTGGCTCAGATGTTCTGTGCTTGCTGTGGAAAACAAATTACCCATTAGCAAAGCATCAGCCACAGCTGTCCAGCCAGCAAGGGGCATTCTGGGGAGAGGAAGGAAAGAGAGAAAACCTTACCTAGCACAGAGATAGGGTGGGGACAGGGGTATGAGCCTGTGAGTCTCTGTGGAGAGCAGGACCTCTTATCCTACAGCATTTGGCAGGATGCAGTCATGATGGAGATGAATAAGATAATGGTCTGCAATGTGTTGCAAAAATTCCTGTAATGAGGTGTTTTGAGCTGGAGACAGTCTGTGAAATAAATGAGTTTATTCCTTTTCCAGCTTGGCTGAAGGTGTGGTGAGGCAGCAGTGCTACCCTGAGGGCCTGTGCTGGCTCTGCTGGGGCTGGCTCTGTTTGTTTGGAGCCCTTTGTGGCTGGCTCTGACCCTGCTCTGGCCTGTGGGTATTTGCAGAGGTTTGAGGTTGTGCTGCAGCCAGCCAGAAGTGAAGTGAGGGCTGTGGAGGAGCTCAGCAGCATCCCTGTGCTCCCTGTGGCGCAGCATTCCCTGCACTGTGCACCCCACCCCACACCCAGCCTGCAGCTGGGGCTGCCGTCTGCTCCTGCTGCTCAAACCGTGTGGAAGGAGGGTCAGTCCCACGCAGATTCCTTTTGATGGTGATTGTTACAGGAGTCAGTGCAGCCAGAGGTGCAGGAGCTGCTCTTCCACAGCAGCTCCAGGGGGTGGGTGGGCTCTGAGCACAGCTCTGTGCTCCCACCTCCTGCAGGAATCTCTTCCACCAAGGAATAACCACCCACACTTCCCAGCTCTGCCTGGCACCATCCTCAGGCAGCTTTGCCTCCTCTGCTCCCCCAGCTGCTCTGGGGCTGGCCCTGCTTTTCCCAGAGAGATTCCAGCACCATGGCCCAGCTGCTGCTCTGGGCTGTGATGCCACAGGCTCCATGGATTATCCTGAGCCAATACCTGCTCCAGGAGCTGCCTGAAGCATGGCCTGATAACCCACAGGGGCTGCTTTGGGGGTGATTTCAGGCCTGTGTGCAGGGTCCTGGTGAGCCCTCTTGTCCTGCTGCTGTTGTTTGACCTCACTGACAGATGGGCTGGGCCACCTCTCTGAGCCCCAGTGTCTCCTGAGTGCACAGGAGAGGGTCAGGAGCGTCCTGGTGGCACCTGCACAGAGCCCCGAGGATGGTTTGGCTCCAGGATAGGTGCAGCCTTGTGCTGCTTCTTTTGGTGAGAGCTGTGGCCACCCACAGAGCGCATCCCTCAATGCCAAGGACACTCTGGGTTCTGCTGCCAGCCCTGGGCTTGTGAACAAATGGGTTTTGTTCAGGGTTGCAGGAGGACTCAGTCCCCCAGAGTCCTTCCCAGCCAGCTCTCCACCTGGCATTGCTGGCCTGTGTGTGTGTCTGACCTTTAAGCAAGGTGTGACCAGACAGAACTGCCACTGCAGGAGCACAGAAAGCACTTTCTGCTTTCAGATGGTGACCCCACCCTTTGGAAAACCTCCATGTATTTACCCCTAGTTCAGCAACAGATCAGGATGTGCTGGTCTGTGGTGGGACAGGTGAGGGTGACACAGTCGAGGCTGGTTTGGTTCCCCAAATTACCTCATTGTGCAGTGTCAGAGCTGCAGTTTGGAATCTTGGTTGCTTTCAGCAGGCACAATAGTTCATGATCCCAGGCAGACACCAGTTTCCTCCCAGTGAATTCAGGCCTCTTGACAAACCCCATGCCTGTGAATGTTGTGGGTGACACCAGGGACCCACCCAGGCCAGTGGCCTGACTCCAGCAGGGTCCCACCCCTCTGGCTCTGAAAGGGACATGGATGGGCTGGCACAAGGCAGAGCTTTACCCCAGGGGTGCTCTCAGACCACTGCAGCATCCAGAGCCAGTGCTTGGGGATTTATTTGCTTGTGGTGGCTGTGAGTTTGTTCAGCTGGTTTTTTGAACCCATGGGAACCTCTGGCATTGGAATATTTAATAGGTTAAGGATTTATATTCTGGTTTTGAACTCTCCTGCCTGACCTTTTGATGCCTCCTGGTTCTGGTGTTTTGAGAGACAGTGAGGATATTTATTTTTCAATATAAATTATCTTTGTCATAGCTCAGTAATACCTTTTGTAAAGATGAGCCTGCTGATCTTTCCTTCTGCATCATCTGTGTTGCCTTCTCTGCCTTTTGATGAGGGAAGGAAGGAGCAAGAGCTCTATTCCTTATCTGCCTGGCATCTGACCATGAATACAGTGCTGTAATGCTAATTCTAGTTTGTTTTATAGGTATTCCCACAATTAAAAAAAATATTAAATATTATTTAATATTATTTAATATTTAATAACCTGTTATCATCAGCAAGCATTGTCACCTCCCCAGCCATCTCCTTTACCAGATGATTTAGGAATATTTAGCACATCACACAGTAGCAATAGTATGATTTTGGGTTTCATGCTCTTAAAGTGTTTCTTTGTAAAATTTTTGCCTTAACTGGACTCTGCTGATGATACTGTAAACCTATTGCAGTACTTATAATTTCAGCTTATTATAATTATGAAGTATTTAAACCTTTTTATATTTGCATTCTCTATTTCAGCATTACCATGTTTATTCCCTGTGCACCATAGGCTTTTAATTAAAATTGCCTGGTGATTTTAAAAGAACTGAGTGCTGATCTTTGCTGTTTGCTTTGCCTGTTGTTCCCACCTGCAGCAATCTGTCGTTACCCCCTGGGGATGCACGAGGGGACCATCAGGGATGAGGACATCACTGCCTCCAGCCAGTGGTACGACTCCACAGGGCCCCAGTATGCACGGTGGGTTCACCTCTCACAACAAATTGAGTCCTTTTTTCCCCCCTCTGGATACCCAATATGTAGAGAAAGAAGATTCCTCACCCTCAAAACCTTGCTAGCTGCTTCCATATTCGATCTGGTTAGTGCACAGTGAAAGGCTGGGAGGCAATGGCAATGGTCACAGCTGTGATACACGAAATTCTGGTTAAATATTCAGGGAAAAAACCATTCTCTGTGAGAATGAAGTGGTGGGGACAGGGGCCCAGAGAGGTGGTGATGTCTCAGTGTTTGGGGACTTGTCTGTGCCAGGCCTTGAGCAGCACAGGGCAGCCTTGGAGCTGTGAGCAGGGGATGGGACTGGAGACTCAGAAATTGCCTCTGGGCCTCATCTTTCAGTCACTCTGTGAATAAATCTCTAAAGGATTTGTGACTTACAGGTCAGCCAGGGACAGTGCCCCTGGGATTCTTGTGAAGTGCTTTAAACTAAATCATAGGAAATCCTTTACAAGGATGAACTTTTCAACAGCATCCTATTGAGGAAATGGCCTGTGCTCACTGTGACACAAAAACTTTGGAAAAGCAGAGTTAAGGAGTTGTTAAGCAAGCAGCTAAATGATTTTCTTCAATGTCAAGGAGGCCTACAGTCTTTATCATAAGCTTTGCTTTTCATTTTTTTCTGATAATTTTATTTCTCTCAAAGCTGTTAATTGATGGTTCACAAAATAGTTGCAAAAGTGAGTTTCCTGAGAATTGTTTGTAGTGGTGATATCAAACATTCTTACAGCTTTGGTGCAAGTCAGATAGAAATTTCAGGTTAATTATGATACTTATATTTTTATGATGAATTCAGGCAGTCCAAAATCATAAAATTCTCCTAGTGCTCAATTATTCTTTTTTCATAGTCTGTGGTAGAGCAGTGATGCTGTGTTTTAACAGTGTTTGAACAGCCTGAAAGCTGGGAGATTTGTCCTCTGAGTGTGGCTTATGTCCAGTGCTGCAAACACTTCAGGCATCACTTGCCATCTGTTACCATCCTCTCTTTGCTGGGGCAGCTGGATGTCCACAGGGTGAAGGTCAGAGTTGTCCCATGCTGATGTCTGTCCCTGTCACTTCAGTCACCCTTCCTGCCTTTTTTAGAGCTTCTTTTACTTCCTATTCCAGTGTAAGAAAGCCTTGCACAAACAGCTGACCAGCCAGGGATTAAAATCTCCTCTGGACAGAGCCTTGGCCTTCAGTGTCTCCTCCTGGGTACCACCTTCCCTGATGCCCTCACGGAGCCCATCATTGTCTGAAAGCCAAGGGCACTTCAAGGGTTTGCTGTTGGCCAAGAAATCCCTGTTGCTAAAAAACCCACACGTTTTTGGTGTGCTGATAAATTTTTCACAGCTCCCACAATGTTCAGCTTAGGAGCAGAGAGCTTCCCACCACTCTCCTAGCAGCATCCTGCACCAGCAGCTCTGATGACTGCAGGAAATGTGAAATATGTGTTGAAATGACCCACAATAATTTCAGGCAGAGCTTTTCTTGCTAAAAAGTATTTTTAAGATGGTTCTTTTTTGAGCTTTGTAGAGCTTCAGGAGGTGGTCAAGCAGAAGTTCAGGCCTTACCAAGTGGGGTTTAGGAGCAGTGAGGATGCCAGGAAGGTGCTACAGAGCAGTGAGCAGTTCCCTACTGAGCAGAAGGTTGTTTCTGATCAACATGGAAGTTCATGTCTGGGGAAGAAATTACTCCAAGTAGTTAATGAAAGAGATCTGGAACTAAGGAGCTGTTCTGCATAGAGCAAAACTGCCTGCAGGACTTGAGTCTCAACTGACCATCATCCCAAAGGGCAGAGGGATTTGGTAGCTGTTGCTGATTTGGTTACTTCCTCCCAATCCTCAAAATTCCAGGTGTTTCCTCAATCAATCATTACAAACGGGATTCTTTTTAACACGTGTGGTTTTCCCCTCAGGTTGCAGAGGGAAGAGGGTGATGGAGCCTGGTGCCCAGCTGGTTTGCTGGAGCCTGAAGACGTGCAGTTCCTGCAGATTGACTTGCACAAGCTGTTCTTCATCACCCTGGTGGGCACCCAGGGCCGGCACGCCCGCGCCACGGGCAAGGAGTTTGCACGCGCCTACCGCATCGACTACAGCCGCAACGGGGAGCGCTGGATCTCCTGGAGGGACCGCCAGGGCAGGAGGGTGAGCCTGCCTGGGGGGACCTGCTGCTGCCTTTTCCTGGTCTTAGAAAGAAAAAGCCCAGACACAGTTAGAGGGTTGGGGGTTGTTTACCTCGGTATTTTAATAGGATCCCGTTCGATGGCCTCTGCTGTCCTGGTAGAACACATCGCAAAAGCTCCGTCCCCCCAGTTGAGTGTACAATTAAGGACCTTACTCATTAGCATATCTAACAAGAGGGCCCAATAAGGGGCTGGAGTGGGCTAACCTCTAGCTTACAGAACCTGTCCTGCTAGGGGACCTTGAGTTCTTATGACAGTAGAATGTTTGGTCTTGTAACTCTGCAGTTCTGGGGTGTTTGGTCTCCCGGCCTGCAGGACACCAAGAAACCAGGCTGAGTTATCACACCTATAGCATCACAAGTGTGCATGATAATATTTGTGGATACAGAGAACTCTGTAAAAAGTATATAGAAGAAAAAACAAAAAAATCCTTTCGGCATCACTGGGTCTGCCTGGAAAGCTGCACTGGGCAAGGCACATCCTGCTTCATGCATCCTACTTCATCCTGGCTCTGCTGGAGCAGTGTGTTCTGCCTTGGTTCTGTGCTTGCTGTGCATCATCTGCTTCATTCCTGATGTGGGGAGCACTGGGGTCAGCAGTGGCCAGGACTGGGAACTGCTGCTGGGCTTGTCTCATACACAACTGGGGAGCTCCCCCCTGCAGATTCCTGCAGAATGTGGGGAAGCTTCCCAGTCCCAAACAAAGGGCACCAAACAGTGCTCCCCAGTCTCCCCCCTGCAGATTCCACGTGGGGAAACTCCCCAGTCCCAAACAAGGGGGTGCAGGAGCACCACAGTGCAGCCCAAAGGGGAGAATTTGCTGCTAAGGCTCTCTCTCCTGCAGGTGATTGATGGCAACACTGACACCTACGATGTGGTGCTGAAGGACCTGCGGCCCCCGATCATCGCGCGCTTCGTGCGCCTCATCCCCGTCACCAAGGCACCCATGACCGTCTGCATGAGGGTGGAGCTCTATGGATGTGTGTGGCACGGTGAGAGCACCATCCCCACGCCTGGCACTGCAGGGCAGCCCTGGCACAGCCCTGCCTGGGGCTCCCCTGCATCCCTCAGGTGTGCAGAGCCTGTGGAGCTGCTTCTGTTCGTCCATGTCATGAATAAAAAGGTCACACAGAGGTGACAGGAGGCTGCTGTTGCTGTATTTCTGAGGTGTATGGCCTTCTTTTCTAGATGGTTTGGCATCCTACAGCATCCCTGAAGGAGGGACAATAGCAGCTCCTGGCTTCCCCATTGTTTATCTGAATGACTCGACCTACGATGGCTACCACGAACGCAGGTGGGAGAAGTCCTGTCCTCGCTCTGTCACTGTGCAAATTCTTTCCTGCTCACCCTGTCACTGGTGTCTTGTACCCCAAACACTTCTTCATGCTTGTAGGACCTCGCAAGATGCTGGGTAACAGTGTCTTTGTATATAAATATCTGATGGTCTCAAGCTAGGCTGATATAGGAGAGCCTGGGTATTAAAAAAAAATGGTTTTTACGTGCAGAAATGAGTAGGTGTTGCATGTACCTGTCCAGCACTAACTTAGGAACCTGGGAATGTCAGGGAGCTGCAGATTGAGGCACAAAACCCAACCTGCTAAGCCAGAACTCTTTGAAACTACTTAACCTCTAATTCACATGCCTGAGTGGCCTGGAAGTGGGAATCTGCCTCTTCCAGCTGTTAATCCTGGTTGGGAGTTCAAAGGCACATGTACCTGTGCTCTAGTGATGGGGGGCTCAGCTGGGATGGACTTGCAGAGCCAAGGACTTGCAGAGGGGGTCAGGATTATGCCAAACTGGCATCTACCAGTGCTGGAAAACTGCATGAGGGGCTCTGCACCCTCAGATAGGAGTGGAATGAGGCAGGATCCTGGCAAAGAGTCCAATCAGCCTTGGAAAGAGCCAGTAACACTCTGCTGTTAGGAGCAATGCCAGAAATTCTCCTGGTTAGACCTGGCTGTGGCTCATGAGCTGCCCATGGTCTCACTTCCCCCTTTCCTGCCTTTCTGTGCCCACCTGCAGGGCTTTCCCCACAGGATGGAGCTGTGTTCCTGCTGTGCAGCTGCATGGTGAGATGCTGCAGCTCCAGCTCTGCTGGGAGAACACTCAGTGCCATTTTCCAGTGTCAGGTTCTGTTCTCCAAAAGCTCTGCCTGTAGCTCAGCTTTGCTGTTGGTCCTTGACACCAGTGCAAAAACTTCTGCCTTTTCCCAAGCTGGGAACGATGCCAAAATCCCAGCCCAAACAACGTGGAGGTGGTGCTGCACAAGAACAGTGAACGAGTTCTTGCCCAGGATGGGTTAAGAGTGGGAAAAGTGATGTTTTACTGGTACCAGTTGAAAAACCCATGCGGTTTCCCACTGAAAACTGGCTGACTGTTGGTTCTCCCTGGCCAGGCACCTGTATGGAGGGCTGGGCCAGCTCACAGATGGAGTTCTGGGGCTGGATGACTTCACCCAGAGCCACCAGTACCGCGTGTGGCCGGGCTATGACTACGTGGGCTGGAGGAACGAGAGCTTCAGCACGGGCGCCGTGGAAATGGAGTTCCAGTTTGACCGCCCACGGAACTTCACCTCCATGAAGGTAACTCAGCCTGGTCCCTCTCTGGGGGGACAGGCTTTGGATCTGGGGGCTTCCAGGTTGCCCCTTTGGGCCGTTGAATGGGTTGGAAGGGACCTTGAAGCTCACCTCCTTCCACCCTCTTCCACAGGCAGGGACACCTTCCACTAGCCCAGGTTGCTCCAAGCCCCGTCCAACCTGGCCTTGAGTCCTGTTCCCAAAGCAGCAGGATACAGAAAGTGCCTGTCAGCAGAATTTGAGCAGGAGATATCCCAAGTTTTCCAGTATAGAAAGGTGAAGCAGGTGAGCACTTGCTTCTTCAGAGCACAGACTCTCCTTCCAGTATTTGGCTTGAAGGAATAAGACGCAAACACCTGAAGCAGTGTTTAGGCAGCTGAGATGGATTTAGGATGCAGGATTTACTGATCCTTGAGGTAAAGGAATGTGGCTGGGCTTCCATTTTTACCAAACATTTCTCTGGATGCCTTGGCCTGTGCTTGTGCTGTGGGAAATTATTTAAACACACAGGAAAAGCACGAGCTGAACTTTGAGTCTGTAGTAAACAGCAGGATCTTTTAAAAAGGATTGGTGGCTTTTCTTGTAGAGATTTCAAATGAAGGAGAACCCACCACATCCTTAAGTAAATTGTTTTGGTGGTTACTTACTCTGGTTTTATTTTGTCTATTTTTAACTTGCAACTGTTGGCTCTTTGCCTGCTTTTGCTGGCAAAAATAACAGTCCTGCCTTCTCAGAAATCTTCTGCTTCTAAACCATGATTAAACCACTCTCTTAATCTTTGCTTCAGTAAACGAAGTTGGCAGGAGTTCTCAGTGCCTTCCTGGTGAGACCAAGGGTCATTTTTGGAGCTGTCACCCAATCATTTCTTTCTTTGCTGATGACTCTTTTGGAGGTACAGGATCTGGATCTGGATGCAGGTTTTCCATCAAATTGCATAAAAGAATGGTACCAATTTCCTGCTTTTGGACGATTCCTCTTTGTTTGTGAATCTTGTGATGATATTAATCCTCCAAGCCAGGGGAGAGGGAGCCAGTGGTCATTAAGGCTTTGGGATCATGTTAAAAGCCACTTCCATGTTATTAGTGTCCAGGCATCACTTAGATTTTTGTCCCTGAGTTCACTACCCTGACATGAGTCAGTCCTTGAGATTATTTTAGGAAATTCCCTCCCTCTTATTTAGTTTATTTTATTGGTAGTGATTCTGCTGTCTCCCTCAGGTCATTGAAAAAAATAGCAAATAATTTTGATTGAGGAATGCATTCCTCTTAGAAAAACAGAGAAGAATTTGTGCCTTAAAATTTGTAGGACTTACTAGTTGACAATGTTTAATCAAATTAATATAATACACAAGCCCACACTATGCTAATTGGGGACAGATGCATTCCAAAAGTCTGTCTTGTAAACACAACCATCCTGATAAACCAAACACATCAGATCACAAAAACAGCTACTTCATCTAGCATTTAATTAAAAAGCTGTTCTGATTAGTGTAAATTAATCTTCATTATTTATTGGATGTTGTCTCTTCCAACTTTGCATTTCTTTTGTGCAGACCAGGTGGTCTGTAGATAATTTTTGCATCCTCTTTACCTGTTGGCTTTATCCCAGTCCTCTGAGCTTTCCCAGTATCCAAGAAATTATTCAAAATAAATGTTAGCAACATTGCCAATGCATTGTGTGCTGTAAAATTGGACTTTAGTAGGAGATGTTTGCAATAGAAAATGTCTCTGTATCAGTCCAGGATGGAAACACATCCAACTCCTGTCCAAATATGGCACAAATTGTATATTCCAGGCGTCAGGCTTTCCTGCCTGCTTATGAATGGCTGTTTCTCCTTATTGAATAATGTTGTCCAAGCTTCATCTGGTCCTAATTATATGCAAATCCCCTCCTTTTGTCTTTTTGTTGCCCATCAGGCCTGTTGTCCTCATTAGTGCTTCACTGCTTTTCACTGCAGGACCAAGTAATTAATGGGGTTCAGGGCTGTAGGTGGTTGGGAAATTGTTGCTGTCACAGTGGCAAAAACTCCACAGTCACCAGGAAATGATTCCTGGAGTCGCTGGGGAGGGTTGGACCCCTTGGCTGTGAGAATGGAGCAGCCTGAGGGACACTGAAGAGTTTAAGAGTCACCTTGTTTCTTCTGGTTCTTCCTGGTCAGTGGCCACAGTGCTGAGATTTCGTGGGTCCTGAGCTTCAGGTGTTCATAACAGAGCTCAGCCTGATGCTGAGCCACCAGGAGAAGCTGAGGGGTGCAGGATTTAGGTGAGGGTTTTGCTGAAACACAGATCCTTGGCTGTCCTCAAGGTGCAACCACAGCAGGTGTATGCCAGGGGAGTACCTGCTTGGGTTTGTGCTGGTTTGTGGTTTTGGAAAGGAATCAGTTTAGGCTGCAGCTGCTAAAAGTTTCTAAATGCTAAAGAAATTTGGGACACAAATCTCATCTAATGGCAGAGATCAATTGTGATATCTCACACCTTGAGCTGGTATCTCAAAAGAGGCACCACAAAGAAATCCCTGGGATCCCTCATGTTGAGAGGGACAGAAGAAGAATCCAAGAGCAGCATTAGGGTCTGGATTCCCCTTGCTCTTCATTTCTTCTCTGTTTCATTACCAAATGGCTGCTGTGTCATTGTTTCCACACTGAGATGGGTTTCTGTGGGGGTTTTGGTGGGTTCAGTCCTTTTTTTAACATGGTTGTTACAGTTCACAGACCTCAATCTATGGGCTGTCCACTCCAGCTGTTGATCTTTGAGTAATATTCAAGCTGCAGCTTTGTCTGTTCTCACTATTATTAATGGTCAGGTTGTTACCTACAAGTTTCACTACAATCTGTCTTTACTATTATTAATGATCATTATTTATTATTAATGATTACTGTTAGCTCCAGGGTTCACTCTAATCCATCTTTTTGGCTTGCAGAACAGAACCACGTAGTTCACATAAAGTTCAACCTGTGGCCTAACAATTCCAGCTATTTATGTCAAGCAATTCAAATAACAGCAAATTTTTAACACTAAGAGTTTAGGTGTGTTTTTTTTCTTTCCCTTCTTAGGTTAAATGTTCGAAGAGAATTGGTCTGCAATGTTTTAGATTAGTACAGGGTTTGCTTCATTGATTTTTATATTTTTTATATTCATATATATTTTAATATAGAAATAGATATTTATATAAATATATATTTTATATAAATATATAAAAATATATTTGTATATCATATATATTTTCATATCTGTATGTATTTTATATATATTTATATATTTATATATAAAAATATTTATATATTTATATATTTATATTTACATTTATTTTATATTTTTATATTTATTTTTTACATTTACACATTTTTATATATGATTTTTATATTTATTGATTTTTATATCCATCTTCTGGCAGCCTTTTGAAGAGCCTGCCAGAATCTGACCATTAATGCAGCTCTTGCAGGTACAATTCAGAGCTGTTTCAGAAGAGCTTTTTGCACGGGTGCTCTCATTGCACACTGGAGCGAGTCACTCATTCTGCATTCACACAGGGAGATACTGGGAATGGAAAATTCTTCATGAGTGGAACATCCCTGGGGCTTGATGTAGGTGCCAGCAAATCTCTCTGACAGATCCGTTCTCCTCTCCCCAGGTGCACTGCAACAACATGTTTTCCAAGGGGGTGAAGATTTTCCAGAGGGTGGAGTGTCTGTTCAAGCCCCGCCTGATCGCGGACTGGGAGCCCGAGCCCGTGGGGGTGGCGACGGTTTTGGATGACAAAAACCCCAGTGCCAGGTTTGTGACCGTGCCCCTGCAGCAGCGCGTGGGCAAGGCCATCCTGTGCCGCTTCTACTTCGCCGACACCTGGATGATGATGAGCGAGATTTCCTTCCAGTCAGGTGGGTGCTGCTGCAGCCAGGCACACCTGGAACAGCTCAGGGAGCTGAAGAGCTGGAGTGGGGGCTGCAGGACACGTGGGGTTCACAGAGTGTGGCACCGTGGGCAGGAGGAGCTTGTATGGGCACTAAAAGGGCAAAGCAGGGGCTGAAAGGTCCAGTGGATGCTTTCCAGGCTGATATTGATGCACAAGAGCAGAAACACGACCAGAGCAACCAAACACTGGACTGTGGAGCTGTTGTTCTTTTTGAAACAGATGAGAGAATTACAGAATATCCTGAGCTGGAGGGGACCCACCAGGATCATCCAGAGCCACTCCTGTCCCTGCCCAGACCCCCCAACAATGCCAGCCTGGGCATCCCTGGCAGCGCTGTCCGAACGCTCCTGGAGCTCTGGCAGCCTCGGGGCCGTGCCCATTCCCTGGGGAGCCTCGGCAGTGCCCAGCACCCTCTGAGGGAAGAGCCTTTCCCTGATATCAAACCTAACCCTCCCCTGACACAGCTCCAGCTGTTTCCTGAGTCCTGTCCCTACTCACCAGAAAGAAGAGATCAGTACCTGCCTCCACTTCCCCAGCTGCCTGCTGGCTATGGGGTTGAGTTTTGCTTTTTTTTACCAAGTATTTTGTTATGAAAAATTCAAGTATGTCTAGAGATGATGAGATCAAGTTTAGCAGATTATTAAAAAATAGAGACTGACTTTTTTTTCCCTCAAGTCTTAATTATGATGCAGAAGTCAGTGCCATGAAGTGCTTTAAAAGACTCTGGAAGGAAAAGGACAGAAGTCTTGGAGAAAACCACTAGGACTGTCAGGAGAAGATCTGGCTGTAGCTTTCTACTCCAAGGTCTCTAATCAGCTGCAGTGAGAGGACATTCCTGAGGGAGGAATGCCCTGGGTGCTGCTTGTTGCTTACCTTGCAGACAGCAGCCCCTCCTGTTCCTGACCTGCTGCCTGGACCCCAGGCCCCTCCTGCTGGGGAGTGCTGGCAGGAGCAGGGAGGTTTTTTTGGGCTGACACATTCCCTTTTCCTCCACAGACATGGAGAGTGTGAATCCCCGTTTGGTTACAGCAGCCACAAGCACCACGGATCTCCTGGAAACAGAGTACAATGTTACTGAGGGCACCTGGGGTAAGGACTTGTCAAGGGCTGGGGTGTTGGGGAATTTCACAGGAACATCCCAGCTAATGTGGTTTTTTTCCCCCCATTTCTGGAGATGTGGGGATGGCCTGATCAGTGCCAGGTGCACAGGGGCATGTGACAGTCCCCTGAGCCTCAGCTGGGCTGGGCAGCCTCACAGCATGGGCTGGGGGCTTAGGTGGAGCCAGTGAAACTCTGGGCACTGTCTGCTCCAGGATGGATCCACTGCAGGAATCTGTTGTGCTAAGGACAGCCTTGGATTGCAGAAGTTCTCTGCACAATTTTTAGCTCTTTGAGCCTCCAAACTGAGAATTTCTGGTAAGAGCAAAATGTGAGCACAGCTGGTGTTAATGCTCAGGGAGCTGCCCAAGATCTTTTCTGTAGCAGACTGTAGGACGTTGGCTGGCACAGAAAACCTCTGATGCCTTGATTCCAGGTTCTCCTTCTCTGTGATTGCAGGAACCACCTCCTCTGTAACCAGCACCTGGATAGGGGAGAAGGCAGATGACTCTAACACCTCCATCCTCGTGGGCTGCCTTGTGGCTATTATTCTGCTGCTCCTGATGATTATAATCATCATTCTTTGGAAGCAATATGTTCAAAAAAGGTTGGAAAAGGTAATACAATGGGGTTGCTTTGCAGACACAAGTTCAGAACTAATTATTAACCCTAATGAGCTCAGAACTATATGAAAGGCATGGGATTGTCTCAGCTCCATGGAGTAGCTAAAGCTGCTCTCACAGCAGGGGAGGATGCCAGCCCTGTCCAAGATATTACTGGAAGTTGCTGTGGTTGCAGCCAAGGCATTACTTAACAACTGAGCATCACCACAGTGTTTTGGGTTTTTTTTTCCCTCTCCTCTGCAGGCCCCACGTCGAATCCTGGAGGAGGATGCCACTGTTCGCCTCTCCTTCTACAGCTACACCATTGCCAACAACCAGACCCAGATCCACCAGTCAAATCCCACCTATGAACGTGCTTTCCCACTGGATTTGGAATATCACCAGCCAGCTACACTGCTCCAAAAGCTTCCAGAGCTCTCTCAAAGTGCAGAGGATTCAGGTAACGTCACCAGTCTCTGGAAGCCACGTGTTTATTCTTTTATTATTTCTGTCAGATTGCAAAATGTGCCACTTGTCAGTGTCTGAGTTACCATCTTTGACTCCTGTGCAATGGAATAACCCAGGGACCTCAGGCAGCATTGTGGAACACTGGCACTTTTTGGCATGGAACTGTGACAGCTGGAGCAGCAAGTCCCACTAGAGGGTGGTGGCCTTTGATTGTTTTATTTGAAGACTGTTTATGTATTACCCAGGTCATCTTTTAGCAGCTGCTTTGGGCAGTCAGAGCAATCACACATTGTGGAGAGCTGCCTGCAGCACTCTTGGGAGAAGACCTTTAGCACCTTTTTATGCAGCCAGGGCTCTTTGAAATATTCCTGCAGAAAAACCAGAAGGAAATAGAGCAGGGAATTGTCCGTGGTGTCCTGGCTTCCAGCCCCCGGGGAGCTTTTGGATCCACTCAGAAGGGAATGTTTCCAACAGTGCTTTGTGCTGCCCAGTGAATGGAAGGGCAGTGCTGCATTCCTCACACTGACAAGTTGCTAAGATCCAGCATTATTCTGCACAGGGAGACTGACTGGATTGAGCCAGGGAGGGATTTTGAAGCAGAACAAATGTTCTGTGTAATACTGACCATACAGGGAGGTAATTCTAAAGCATTATCCCATATTTCTGTGAATAAGCTGTAAGAGGGAGAGGAGTTTGCTACCAGAGGACATGGGAAATGGAAGCCTCGAGCAGTTCTTGTTGCAGGAGGGAACCCAGAGCAGGTTTGATGTTGCAAACAACATCCCTGCATCAGGTAATGGGAACTGATTGTACTTGGGATGAATCAGAAACAGAAAATCACTTCAGACTTGCCTCCTTGCCTGGACAAGAACTGTAGCTCTCATGACTGGCTAGAACAGGCTGTGTTGAGCAGGAATTTGCTGGCAGCTCCCAGGTATTCCATGGCTTGTTCTGGTTAGAGCAGAGCAGCATCTCTCGTGTGGGTGTCCCTCAGCACAAGGCAGCAGGTGACCAAATTCCCAGAGCTGTGGGATTGGGAGGAGTGCAAACTGGGCCATACTGGTTCTGAAGGAGTGAGAACGTGACTCACCTGTCTCTGGCTCCCCTCAGTGTGCAGTGGGGACTACGCTGAGCCCGACCTGACCAAGTCCACCCCTCACCAAGGCTTCCAGAACAACGTGCCCCACTACGCCGAGACGGACATCGTGCACCTGCAGGGGGTGACTGGCAACAACATGTATGCAGTGCCAGCCCTCACCGTGGACTCCCTCACCAAGAAGGACATCTCCGTGGGGGAATTCCCCCGGCAGCAGCTGCGCCTCAAGGAGAAGCTGGGGGAAGGACAGTTTGGAGAGGTACAGCCACTCTCTGCTGCTTGTCCTGCAGAAGGAAGGAGGTGCCCGGCAGAGAGGAATTTTCTGAGCTGTCACTCGGTGGGATTGAGGGGTTCTGCATTCCAGTGTTTTAGTTAAAATGTGTGTTTGCCTTTGGGGAAAGCTGATATCCCCCAGGCTAAGCCACTGAACCCCTGTGCAGCTGTGAGGCTCTGCTTGGTACCACAGGGGTCTTTATCAATAGATGAACTTGCAAACTTTCTCTGTTTGCTATCTGTATCTCTGTTAATTCCCATTTAGAAGTGGGAATTCAGACTTTCACATCTTCCATGGCCATCTCAAATGTGATGGCTCTCACCCACCATTAGAAAGCTCCCCACAGTCCAGCTAACACCAATCCTTGCTGTTAAAACCTTTCCCAGTCACAGATGGAGATTCTGGGGGTGCTCTGCACACTGACCCAAGCAAAGACTGACATTTCCCAAGCACTGTGGCACCCTCATTTTTTCTGGCATTGCTGCTTGCCCCAGTTTGTCAGCAGCCTCAGGCAGAATGATGCACACATCTGTCATCTGCCAAGCTTTCCCTTTGCTCCTTGAGCTCCTTTCAGGCTGTCAATGTTTTCACCTCTCCTTTTCTTCTCACCCTGCTTCATTTTCACACCATCTCTAGCTCCATCCTGAGCAGGTCTTTCCCTCTCCTCTCTCACTTTTCCACTGCCTTTTTTCTTCCCGGCTTTTGTTCACTCACAGCCTTAAATTCTGCCTCTCTATTACATTTTGGCAAACACAGCCCTTTGCTGACTGCTTCATGCTCTGTGATGTGCCCATCTTTGTGGTTCCTCCATTCTGACACCCCAGCCCCTTCCCTGTCCCCTCACCTCTTTGTGCCTCACTGTTTTCTGGGGAGGCTCTGACATCCTCAGCCTCCTCACCTGGCTGTCAGTGCAGCCCTTTCTGCTGCTGCCTGCATCCTTCTCTGTGCTCCAAAAGTGACACAGAGAGGATTTTCTCATTGTTTTGCTTCTGGTTTCTCCTTTCCTCTCATGCCTCCTCTCCTAATAACTGCAATAACTCCTCCTCTGTGTTGAATGGAGATGGAATCAGAGCCTGTTCCTTGAGGATGGAATCAGAGCCTGTTCCTTTCCACGTACCACAAACTCTTTTGCAACTGTGCTGCACCACATTTTCCTGTCTCTCCTCCTCACCTCCTTAGTCTTTCCCAAAATGCCCATCACAGGCTCTGCTCCACTGCTCTGGCTCTGTGTGCTCCTACAAACAGGCTCATTGCTTCTTTCAGCTTCTTTTCCTTCCTTTCAGTCTTTTGTCTTCCTTGCTCCAACAACCCCTCCCTGGTGACACATCACCTTGGAATCACCTGTGCTTACTCCTGTGGCTCTTCCCTGTGCCAGGTCTCGTGGCTGTCCTTTCCCCACAGCACATCCATTCTCTGTGGAGCTGCAGCAGCATCTTTGTACCTCCATTCCCGTTCTGCAGGTTTGTCCCATTTTCTCTGCTGTCTCATTTTCCCCCTCACCATGCTTGTGACAGAAGTTCTTGCTGCTCTCTTCATACAAAATTCATTATGCTCCCATTACGTTCCCCTCACTGCTGCAAGTCTTTGACTGACACATCCAGTTTGCTCCCCTTTTCCAGTCCTTTTTCCTATCCACACCCTCAGGTCTATCTGCTTTCCCCACCCAGTTCTCCATTTGGATGCACATTCTGGTAACTTCTTAAGCTAGTGTCTTGTCACCCTTTCTTGCACAGCCCTGGCAGTAATTTTATACCTTTAATCATTAATTTATTGGAAGAAATTTGGAATTGTGTGTAGTCATTAGAGTATTTGTTTATCTCTGGGTATATGCACAGGTGAGGTGTTCATATCAGGGACACATATGCACACACTTTTCTATTTTTGTTTTCTCTGGAATTAGAGGGTTTAGGATAACTGGCTGTAGTTCCTGGATGCTCCTCAGTGAAGTCTGAGCAATGCCTTAAGCCAGGCCACAGGATGGTTCTGGGCTTGTGTGAGGTGCTTTAGTGCAGAGCAGACACATCCAGGCTCAGGGGCCTTCCTGAACATCCCCAGTAGGTGCTGGGTGAGCTGGGCTGCCCCAGGCTGCTGCACCAGAGCAGTGAACCCAGAGTGCTGGGGACTCATCTGGCTTTGATCCCCTCGTGCTCCTGTGTCATGGGCTACATCCTGGACATGTTTTGTCAGGATCCAGGGCCAGCCCTTGGGTCATTTCTGATCACAGCTGTGTCACCTTCCCCAGATCATCTGCCAGACCAGTTCATTCTGCCAGCAGTGACCAATCAGTGACCTGGCTTTGATGTTGTTCTCCTCTGGTTTTCTGCCTGTGTGTGCTCTTACAGCTGCCTCTGCCTTCTGCCCTGCAGGTGCACCTCTGTGAAGCTGATGGCCTGCTGGAATTCCTGGGAGTCTCATCCTCAGAATTCACTCACCAGCCGGTTCTTGTGGCAGTGAAAATGCTGAGATCAGATGTCAACAAAACAGCCAGGTAAGTGCACCTGCAATGCCAACCAGCTGGGGAGGAAAGCAAATACTCCCCAAGCTCAGGTTAACCCTGGGGGCTGCTGGGGGAGTGTGGTGTGTCTGTGGTGTATGTTCCATGTGCTCATGGAAGGAGCAGGACACAGCAGGGAGAGGGGAAGCTGCATTGTCAGCCTGAAATGCTGCACGAATCCTGTTTGCTGGGAAAGGTCAGTGCTGAACACGAGCTCAGAACCAGTTTCACACTCGTGTGTGAAGTGCAAATACTCTGAGCTGAGAGCACACCACTAGTGCTGTCCTCCAAGGAACAGGGTAGGATTCAAAGGTGTTTTGTGTTTCACAAGGAATGATTTCCTGAAGGAGATCAAGATCATGTCCCGGCTGAAGAACCCCAACATCATCCGGCTGCTGGGCGTGTGCGTGCGGGACGACCCCCTGTGCATGATCACAGAGTACATGGAGAATGGGGACCTCAACCAGTTCCTGTCCCACAGGGAGATCTACAGCAAGTTTGCCATCTCAAACAACATCCCCTGTGTCACGTAAGAGAAAGCTGCCTGTCTTCTTGGGGGTGAATCAGCAATACAGAGCTGCCAGTTTTATCGGCTGTGCCTGCCCAGCAGGGACCTTCCTGCAGCCTGGCCACTGCTATGGCACATGGACACCAGTCCTGCTTGGTGTGGGGTTGTTCCTGAGGCCTCTGGAGCTCTGTGTTCCCCTGAAGAGTCCCTGACAGAGACCACCTTAGATACATTTATTGAGGTGACCATCTGTTTATGTTAGTGGGCTTGCATCAAATATTTCATTAATATGAAAAACCGTTGCGTTACAGCAAGAATTTTGGGATGAAAATCAAGAATGTCTCAGGCTTTTAAGAAGGTTCATATGTTCTCTGGTGTCCAAAAAATATTGCATGAGAAGAGCTGAGTGTGGGGCTTCAGTAAGGAGCAAATTTCTTCAGCCAACAGAAGATTATTTGGCAAAGAAAACCACTTTTTGTCAGCAGTGGCACTTGTCTCCCTCCTCAATGGAAGGATTAAATCTGCCATAAAAGCATCTCTGCTATTGCAGAAATGCTTTCCTCAGAGGAGAATTGAGTAGGACTGATATATTCTGCTTGATAAGGAGCCCTGCACTGACCAGGAGCTGCAGCCCTGCTGAGCCTTTGGCATGTCCAACCTAAATCTGCCCTGGCACAACTTGAGGCCATTTCCTCTTGTCCTGTTATTTGGTTGGAAGGGTCTTGGAGCACTCTGGGCTAGTGGAAGGTGTCCCTGCCCATGGCAGGGGTGGAATGAAATGATCTTTGAAGTCCCTTCCACCTCAAACCATTCCATGATTCTGTGATAGTCACTTTCTCTTTGTGTTCTGGTGTCAAAGACCTTTTTTCCTTGACCTTTACTGGAAAAATACAAACTGGGAGCAGTTTATCAGATGTGTTCTGACGAGCACTTGGTCGTGTGAATCATTTGAGCACCAGCAGTGGGAACCAGGCAGAGCAGCACAGAGCAATGGTGTGGGAAGAATGCTGAGAGTCTGATGGTCCAAACCCTGTCTGTGTATCCTGCAGCTCTATTAATCCTATCTTCATTTAGCTAATGGAGGAATTAAAATTAAATCAGATGGAAAATGCATCTGTTTCTATTTTCAGGAATGTTTAGCATATTTCAAACCAAGTCAACTCTCTTTAATGTGAAGTGACACACTTATGTTAATATAAGCATTCAATAGTGGTGTTGTTTGAAATACCAGGCTGAGTGGTTTTTAAGATATGAGATTCTGAGCCTCGTTTTTCATGTCTCCCTGCAAAAAGTTGGTGCTTTGATGCACGAACTCTTTGAAAATCTCGAGATTAATGTTTGATAATGAAAAAATAAAATAAATCTAAAGGATGTCAGGTTGTGAAGGCCTGAATTTCAGGACAGCCTGTCTGTTCCTGCTCAGTCAGCTCAGGAGCTTGGCTGGAACGAGACAGTTCAGTTCCACTGTTATGGCAGAAGATAAAACAACAGGTCACTAACACATCAAATACAATAAAGCCTTGAGTGTGGGGGAACTCTGCTGATTTTTCTTTGTTTTTCTTTACTGCAGCCACTCCAACCTGCTGTACATGGCCACCCAGATCGCCTCAGGCATGAAGTACTTGGCATCCCTGAACTTTGTGCACAGGGATCTGGCAACTCGCAACTGCCTGGTGGGGAACAACCACACCATCAAGATTGCAGACTTTGGCATGAGCAGGAACCTCTACAGTGGGGATTACTACAGGATCCAGGGGAGGGCTGTGCTGCCCATCCGTTGGATGGCCTGGGAAAGCATCCTCCTGGTGAGGCACTGAACAAGCTTCTTGTTACCTCTCCAGAAACACATTGTTCCAAACACAGCCAGTTTGGGCACATTTTTTTGAAGACAGAAAACAGGGACAGCAAGGAAATTGTCACTAGCTTCTTACATGTGCAAAAATCAAAATTATCTTGGGCCTTTCTCTAAGAGTCTGGAGCCTGCTCTGGCTCTGCCCTCACCCTGAGGGCTTTGCTTCCCCTTCAAAGGCTTTTCTGTGAGCTCTGCTGTTTTGGGTGGAGGTAGGCAGTGAGTGTCCCCCCCACCCCTTCCCTCAGTTTATTTTATTCTGCTGCAAACAGATCGTCTCAGGAAGGACAGAAGTCTCTGGCCTTCTCTGGGACCTGCTCCCTGTTACAAAGCTTTACCCCTGTGAAAACTGCACCTTCTTAGGGCTTGTGGGACCCCCCCATGCTGCTCCTGCCCCACCAACAGCCCTGTCACCCCCGTGTGTGTGGCTGGGAGCATTTTTGGGGCATTTTCCCAGGTGCATCCTCGCGTTGAGCTGCAGAGGGTGCAGACTTGGAAGGGTTTTGCTGGATGGGGCAGCCGGGCTGAGCAGATCCTCTCTGTGCACAGGGCAAGTTCACCACGGCCAGCGACGTGTGGGCCTTTGGGGTGACCCTGTGGGAGATGTTTGTGCTGTGCAAGGAGCAGCCCTACAGCCTCCTCACGGACGAGCAGGTCATCGAGAACACGGGCGAGTTCTTCCGGAGCCAGGGCAGGCAGGTAAGGAACCAAAGGGGCTCCTCCTTCCCTCAGCCTCTCCCACCCAGGTGGGTGCTGCCAGGGCCTCCCTGCTGCCCTCACCTCCTCTGCAGCAGTCTCAACTTCTCACCTGAGTCCTGCCTCTCCTCCCCTTTTTCTGGGCTCACTGCACCAGTTTTCCTCTCTTGGAGTCCCACTGGAAGAAGCCCTCGGCCCTGTCCTGCTTCTTTCCTGTTCGAAACCACCTCACTCTGCCCTGTCTTCAGCTTTTGCAGGCTCTCCCACACAGTCCTGTTGTTCCTTTCCTCTGTCAGCACTCTCCCACCAGCACTGCCTCTGGAAGATGAGGAAGCAGGAGGGAGTTGTGGTGGGAAGGAGCAGTTGTTCCCAGGGATTAGAGTCTCCCTGTAGTATCTCCACACGTTCCAAGAAGCCTTTGGCCATCTCCAGCTGCTGAAGGGCTTTTCTGTGCCATTTTGTCCCCACTGCTGCTGCTCTCAATAGATACCAGTGATGGTGCAGGACACTTCATCTCCTCAGTACCCAAAGCTCTGGAGTGCCAGATCAGAACAGTTACCCACAAAAATCACCTTTAGCACCAGAGAATCAAGGGAAATAAAATAATGAGGGGTTTATTTACCATCTCCCAAATACTAACAATTAGCCAAGAGCCTAAAAGAAGTGAGCCTAAAAAATGAGAGGGAGAAATAAAATCATTCTGCCAAGCTGTGCTGTAGATAAGCTCTAAAAGGTGTTTTTTCTGTCTCTGCTAACAAGCTGTCACGATGCTTAGAAAGCCTCATGGGCTGTCTACGGTGAGTTGAAAGTACTTGGATTTTATTGTGGTAAATTTGGTTTTGGTTTGTGTTTTGCTGTCTCTTGGAAGACAAATCCCTCAGGAGCATTCGTGTTTTCTGGGGGACAAAGGCCTGTTTTGTGAGCAGCTCATCAGACAAGTTGGCAAAGTGTCCATGGTGCTGTTTGAGAGGCTCTGTCCAGACTCCTCTGCCAGACTGGGGCTGGATGGATTCCAAACCCTGCATGGTGGCTGTGTCTTGTAAACCTGGAATGAAACTGTCTTTGGTGTTACTTTAGTAAAGGTTTGGTTCTTTTGTGAAAACCCCACTGAAACCCTGTGACTGTCTTCCTTTCAGATCTATCTCTCCCAGACTCCTCTGTGCCCTAACCCTGTGTTCGACCTGATGCTGAAATGCTGGAGCAGGGACATCAAAGATCGTCCCACTTTCGACATGATCCACCAGTTCCTGCTAGAACAAATGGAATCCAACATTTGACTCCAGGAAAGAGGCAAACTGTTGAGAACAGAGTGACTTTGGGGTCTCTTTGCCTGTCCCTCACAGTCAGGCCACCTCGCCCCCCTCCCTGACTGGGCCCCCTTTCAGCTGGGACGTCCATGGCAGCTGCTCGTTCTCTTGGCCATGGTCTGGCGCACAGGACCAGAGGATCTCATTTGGTTGAAAAATCATCTCCTCTTCTGAATCATTTCCTGGGAATACTGTGAGAGGGGTTTTATTGGGTACCTTTGGGCAAAAGGAATGAGTAAAACTTGGAGGGACTCGGAGCTCTCTCCTGGCTGGAAGGGGAGGTGCCGGTCGGTGAGAGCGCTGCCACTCGAGAGCAGCTTTCCGGAAGGAAAGACTGCAGCCTTCCAGAGCTGTTCCATGGAATCTGATGGAAGTCTTGTGCACATTTAGCAAGTGTTTCTGTGTGCTCTTGCTACAGACAATGGTGAGAGGCCAGAAACATCTGGAGCTGGGAAATGGTTTAATGGACTTGGGAACTGACGGAGCATTGAGGAGCCCTTTGGGAGTGGCACTGCCAGGGTCCACAGAAGATGCTGAAACAAGAGTCCAAGATGATGTTCTGTTTTCCTGTGGTTGTTAAGCACTGCTTTGGTTATATATGTGCGTTTTCCCCACACTGGATTTTTTTGTTTTGTTTTGTTTTCTAGAAAAAAAATGATTTTGAAAATGAATGTTAAAGGCCATTGGGAGGTCACTGTGTTAGAAGGGCTTCCTCTGACCTACAAATTAAGGTTAGGGTAGGGAGTTTGTATTGAGAAGTAGCTGATACTGTACTACTGTCACTATGTAGATTTATTAACCTAATGAACTTGTAGCCACAATGGACTGATGTGCAATTAATCCTGTATAATTACCCATCAATATGAGATCTCTAAATCAATGCTGTTACGTGGGAGAGGGAACTTACATTTGGTGGAACCGGATGGCTGAGACCAGAACCCTCTTTTGTCACTTGTCACCTGTCCCACGAGAGGGACAGGAGGAGCACACAGGTCACACGTGTGTGTCTGGAGCCAGAGGTTCCTCTCCAGGTGTGCAGCAGGTTGGTGCCATGGCCAGGCAGGGGCAGCTCAGGCCAGGCTCTGTCCCTGCAGTGTCACCCCAGGGCTGGGCTGGCACGGCCCCTGCTGTGGCCTGTCCTTTGTCTCAGTTACTCATTGAACTTGGGGTTGCTTTTTGTGTGTCCTGTCACAAACAGCTCATTCTCTGGGGGGTTTTAGAGGGCTCTGAAATCCATTTGGAGCGAGTTAGAGAATTCAGTGTGTTTCTACAATAAATCCATTGTGGATTTACCAGGTGCCTGGGGAATACTCTGCTATTCCCTCTCTAATAATTTAGCAAGACACTTAGGACCAAACCAAATATTTCATAAGCTGGGAGCAGATGAAAGCTCAGCACTTGGCTTTTTTTTTTTTTTTTTAAGTAGAATCCAGCATAAAATGTATTTCCAGTAAAGATTATAAAGATAATTTTCATCCTAGCCACAAGCATAGATGACTGGCTGGCTGTGCTGTGAGAGGGGAATGTCTGAGTGGTTACAACACAGGGATAACTGTGCTAAAAAGAGAAACCCTGCTTCTGAATGGGCAGATGCCAGGCTGGAGCATGGCATGGCTGTGTCTGCTCCTTGGGAAGGTTCCAGCCATGCCTGGGCTGTCCTGCTGGGGATCTGTCCCCACCCCAGCTGCTCCTCTGAGCCCTTTCAGGGCTGAGGAGCCAGAGGGCCCAAGCGCTCTCCTCTCCCTG
Source organism: Eopsaltria australis (assembly GCA_034509425.1). Classification (NCBI taxonomy): domain Eukaryota; kingdom Metazoa; phylum Chordata; class Aves; order Passeriformes; family Petroicidae; genus Eopsaltria; species Eopsaltria australis. Next base: position 312,185 of record JAVTVJ010000183.1, read on the forward strand.
CAGGGATACCTGGAATCTCACCCCAAAATGGTTTTTCTTCCCCTGTTGCTGGAGGGGCCTGAGGTGAGCTGTCCTTCCCTGTGGGAGTCAGATCCAGGTCCCTGCTGGGTGCTGTTGTCTGGCAAAGCCAAGGCATTTCTGGAGCTTTCCTGCCCCAGGAGGTGTCCCCAGTGACACCCAGCTGTGTGTGTGCTCTCCTGGGCTCCAGAGCTGGGAGCTCCCGGGGTGTGGAGTGTCCCTGGATGGGCTCTGTGCTTCTGTGACACCTGGACGTGCTGTCCCTCCATTGACATGGTGACATACAATGTTTGTCTCATATCAATAAATTCTAATGATAACCTTGACTAAAGTGAATTTCTACTTTTTGTTTTCTACCCAGGTGTCTGCCCTGAGAACTGACACTTTGATGTGGTTGTTCAGTAGCTCCTTGGGGAGTTGTGTGACCCCTGGGTTTGGGGGAAGCAGCTGCTGACCATTAAAAGGAGAGTTTTGAAGGGAGTTTCTGGAAATTGCTGGAAAGGTGCTGGCCCAAATCCTCTTGGGCTGGTGGGACCTGGATGGGCCTGGGATTTTGGTTGCCTCTGCATTTCAATAAGCAGCTTTTTCATCTCAGTGTTAAAATCAGATGCTTTAGGCTGGGAGGAGCCTTTCTAAGTCCCTTATCAGCCTGTCCACTTAAAGCTGAGCTAATTTCCAAGTTCCCTTGGGGTGCTCTGGGCTTTGAAAATCTCCAGGGTTGGAGATGCCACCCTAGACCCTTCCCAGGGCTGTTCTGTACCCATGAAGAACTTGTTCCTGGTGCCTGGAGGCCTTTCCCTTGCATCCTGTGCCTGTTCCCTGTTGGTCTTTCACTGTGCCCCTCTGAGCTGAGCCATCATTCCCCTGGCAGATCCACCTACCCTGCAGAGCTGGCCCTGATCAGAGCTTGGGTATTTGGGCAAACTCAAATACATTTTATAAAGGCTGGAAATACCAAATCTCTCAGTTTAGGCACCAAGGGCAGGAGTCAAAATGCTGTTTTGGTCGTCTCAAATGTAAGTTTGAGTGAAATTAGGCACTGTAAGGTGAGAACAATCCTCAAAATATTCAACAGGTGGCCCAGAGAATCTGTGGATGCCCCATCCCTGGAAGGGTCCCCAAGGCCAAGTTGGATGGGACTTGCAGCAATCTGGGATGGTGGAACAAGATGATCTTTAAGGTCCCTTCCAACCCAAACCAGTCTGGGATTCTGGGATATTTAATCAATTCCATACAGGAGTTAGGTATTCATTGATTTATTACTGCCTTCCCTGGCTGCAAATATTCTTGAAAGAGGAAAGGTTTGGCCAGAAAGAGAAGCTACTGCTGCTCCATCAGCAATCCAGTCAGAATTCCAGGGGTTCTGAAACATCCACACAATCACAGTGAGGTTTTATAAGTTGAAGGACCTGGGCCAGGCTCAACACCTGAAGTACTGCAAACTTTATACCTCCCAAACTGGATTTTACTCTTTCTTTCCCTTCCCCTGTGCCAGGTGCCCTCACCTTCCTAATGATCTTCTGTCCCTTGAACATCATTTTGTCGCTCTTGAAAAACCTGTACTGAGGCACGTGTGGCTGAAGTTGTTCTGAAACAGAAGCATCACATCAGAAACCACCTTGAGCAGCTGGGGGAGCACCTGAGCACAGCTTGGGGACTCTGCTGCCTCCAGAACAGCTCCTGTGGGCAGTGTTTGGAATTTCAACCACCCTGGGATCCCTCATTCCCCAGCTCTGGCCAAGCCAGACCAAGGCAGGGCTGCTTTGGGTTCTACCTCAGCCCCAGGGGAGATAAAGGCTTCTCTCTAAACAGACACAAGGCTTGGGTACTTTTAATCTCCTGAAGGAAACCTCTCATTTAATCATTTCTCCTTGCTGTGGCAGTGAAATCACAGTAGGGTTTAAACCATTTGCACACTGAGGCTGACACTGCTCACCCACCAAAGAAATAAAAACCTCCAGGTCCTGCATGTGCCAGCCCTGGGTTCACACCTGGGGAAGTGAATCAACCCTTTAAAGCTGTTGTCCTGCAAGAGCCACACCTCAACAGCAAACAACTACCACAGAAAACTGCAAAAAGACTCAAGATTGATGGAGAAACTGGTTTCAAAACTTACATGGTAAGTACTTGATAATTAGATAATCTCATTATCCAATACATCAAAAACAGAGTAACTGCTTCAAGTAGCAGAGCAGCTGCAGCTCCAATTGCAATTCCTGTCACCTGGAAGGGGAATTTAAGGAGAAAAAAGTTAATAGTTTTCAGCTTCAGAAGTTACTACATACTTTTTGAAGGGCTGAAGAACATTCAGCTCAGTGAGAGGTCTAAAAGCCAAGCACATTCATAAATACTTAATTTTTAATTCAAACATCTCACATGCAAGAAGCTTAAACTGCATCAGTGACCAGTGCTAAGCTCACGTGCAAAATATTCCATGTTTTTCTTCCCACACATCTGTGAGCTGATCAACTCAATGCACAGGAGGTGCATGAGGGCTTGGAGTGCCAGGACAAGGGGGAATGGCCTCAAGCTGAAGGAGGGCAGGGTGAGACGGGATTTTGGGAAGGAATTGTTCACAGGGTGCCCAGAGAAGCTGTGGCTGCCCCTGGATCCCTGGCAGTGCCCAAGGCCAGGCTGGACACTGGGGCTGGGAGCAGCCTGGGACAGTGGGAGGTGTCGCTGCCCATGGCAGGGGTGGGACAAGGTGATTTTTCTGGTCCCTTCCAACCCAAACCATTGCTGGGCTGTTCAGTGAACAGGAGCCCCTGTTCTGGGCCTGCCTTCAGCTGGGCAGGGAGAAACCCAGCACCTGCAAGGCACCGTGGCCGTGTGATGTTGGGATTGGGAACAGCCTTTATCCTGCAGGAATCAGGCAGTGAAGGGTGGTCCCATCCTCAAAGAGCCAGGCTGGGGGAGGGCAGCGAGGAACAGGCAGGGGAGGGAGGGGAGGCTGAGCTTCCAGTGCAGCCCAGGGCATCCCTGAGCCTGTGCCTGGAGCTGTCCCTGATGGAGGCAGCAGCACAGGCCTGGGGAGTGTGGGCAGTGCCAGGCAGGCACAGCCAGGCTCTCCAGAGCCCTGGTGTGGGATGTGAGCCATGGACACAAACCATGGACAGGAGTCTGTGCAGGGGCCACTCACAGGGAGCATCTGGCACTGCTGTCTCCAGGGCTGGGAGCCCGACAGACACTGAGAAATTCCTGTGCTCATCCAAAATCTCCAGGTGGGGAAATAAAGAGCTGTGTCCAGGAGGGGCTGAGGGGTTTTGTGCTGCAGGTGGAACCTGTCAGGGGCTGACATCACAGAGGCTCCCCTGGTGACTGCATTGAGCTGTGTCTCCTTCCCCCCCTCCCCACCACCATCTGTAACATCATCATGGCAGGCTCCAAGGGAAACAGCATCTTCCCTCGAAACCCCTACTACATCCCTGGGTGAGTTCATCCAAAACATCCATTTCCAATGCTTAGGTTGGGATCAGGGAGTATTTATGACTCAGGATATTTTGGGAATTTTAAAGACACCATTAAATATCTGTGCTCTGAAGGAGACAGCTCCAGGAGAAGCAGCACCTTGCAGAAGGACAGAGCTCCAGACCATGCCATAGCCAAAGTCAAAGCCAAAATTGTTCTTTTCCCCCTTTTCTTTTATGCTGCCAAATGTCACCAGAGCTACTGTGCAGGGTTTGGCTTCCAAACTGTTTTAATGTTTGCATCAAGGATTTTTGGAAGTCTCCATTGAGTAAAAGGTTGTACAGATGTGGCACCCTCTGGTCACTGGGCTGGAGCCCTGTCCTGCTGCTGGGTCAGGGACTGGGAGGTCTTGTGATCTGCTCCATAAGTAGTTGGATTTCTTTCCAAAGTTCTTTGTGACACTCTCCTCTAAAGGCTTGGGAAGAAGAAACCCTGGATATGAGGCAATGAGTTGCAGGGGAGAAGGTAAGATATAAATGGGAGGAATAAGGGATTTGCCGTGAATTCCGAAGTTGTGTGTGGGGTCCCGTGGTGGGACCTGCTCTGGGATGTGGGAAGGGGGTGGGAAGGGCTGGGTGGCCCCAAGGGAAAGCAGCTGCTGTGGGTATGAAATCCCAGGGATTAACCCAGGCTGAGGTGAACCAGGCTGTGAGCCCTGGCTCAGGGAATGCCAGCCACGTCCTGTGGGTGCAGGGCAGGTCTGGGGGGATCCACAGCCACAGGCAGAGGGTGGAGCAGGTTTCCTTGAGGCTGCTCCTGCAGTGATGACCGAATCAGCCCTTCCCCTTGCAGTGACAGGCAGGATTTTCCATTACTGTTCTCTGTACCTTCCCACTTGCATAAGCCTTGAGGCTGGGGGTTTTTAATTCATTTTTGCCTTGCTGTGGCCATCTGATGTGACATTCTGTGTGTGCTGTCAAAGCTGTGCTGGCAGGGGCTTGGGAAGGACGAGGGACAGCGAGGAGGGAGCTGTGGCTGGAATTGCAGCCCCAAAAGCCTCAACACCTTCCCTTGCCCACCCCTGCCTGCCTGCCTGCCTGCAGCTCCCTCAGGAGCAGCTCCAAGTCCTGGTACGGACACAGCAGCTGGGGCTGCTCCTCTCTGGAGCTGCTTTGACCTCTGGAGGCAGGAGGAGGAACCAAATTCTGCTGCTGTTTTTGTTGGTGCTGTGCAGGCTCAGGGCACCCCCTGAGCCCCCGTGGGTGCTGAGGGAACTGCTTTGGGTGGCTGAAGGGCATCACCAGCAGAGCCCTGCACTGGGGTGTCACAGGAGGGGGATTTGTGTCCAGGATGTCACCAGGTGTCCCATGTGCTGCACCCGCCTGTGCCAGTGACCCTACAAACACCACGAGGGCATCAAAGCACGTTGTTGTTGCCACTTAGGTCAGGCAGTGGTCACAGCAGGAGTCTGAAAAGCACCCACAGTGCTCAGGAGCACTGAGAAGCCCAAACCAAACGAGTGGGATGGCTTGGGAAGGTCTGGGAGGGCAGAGAAGGGGTCAGTCTGTGAGTCCTGGGCACTGGGCACAGCCTGGCTCTGCAGAACTGGGGAGGGTTTGGACACAAGTGAGGATGGGCCCAGGGCCAAGGCTTTGCTGGCAACCAGGGAGGCAGAGCAGGTTTGGGAGGCAGCCTGGGAGTGGAGATGGAGGAGATAGGGCTGAGCACAGGAAGGGTGAGATGGGCTCAGCCTGGGGCTAGAGCGTTTCCACTGCTCACCAGCCTGAGCCCCAAACAGGGACCCCCAAAAGGATCAACCAGCACAGGGGCACAAACAGCCCTGCTGAGGCTGGTCCCTCTCCCAGGCTTTAGCACTTCAGCTGCAGAGGGTTCAGCTTCTTCCATGGCAGATCCCTCCTTGTGCACCCAGAGTGACTCGCTCAGGTGACCTCGTGTTTAATTGCAGGGGAACTGAGCCCTTTCTCAGCCCAGCCAGTGGTTTGTCCATGATCAAAATCCCTCCAGTCATCCTCTAATTATTTGGGCTGTGTCATTTGTGCCCTTGCTCAGTTTTATCATCCGTGTTGCAAGACTCATTGAGAGTCCCTGGGGATGAGCCACGGAGCTGCTCCAGTGAGGAATCCTGGATGCAGAGTGGGGAAACCTGCCAAGAGTAAATGCACGGCTCTGCTCACTGTTGTTTGAACTATTTGGAAGGGAAAGTACTTACTCATCATCTTATGATCCTCATGCATCATCTGGCTTTATCCCTGGATCCAGGCTGGGCTCATTGATGGAATATTTCTGTCTGTCCATTGCAACTGGCAGCTCTACCTTTCTTCAGTGCTGGAATAACATCACCGTTGGGAAATGTGAGACTGGAGCAGCTCGAGTTTCTCGTGGTGACTCAGAGCAGAGCCAGAGCTCCAGCACCTGCCCTGCCCTCGGCCACCAAGTCACAGTGCCCATGCCAGGGCTTGGGCAGCAGAGAGATCCCAAAAATCCAGAGCTGTGTTTGTTCTGGGTTCCCTGTGCCAGGCACTGCCTGGGTGGGCTCATCAGCCCAGGCCACTCCTCTCTGTGAGCAGAGAGAGGAGGGTGCAAGCAAGGAATTATTCTGATTTTTGAGTTTCAATACTGAACAAGAGACTCTGGGATTTTCTCAGTTCCTCACTGTGTGTCAGAGCACAGAGGCACTGCAGAGTTTAAACTGGGGCACATTGAACTGGAAATTGTGTTTTAACTGGGGGATTGTGGATGTTGGTGCTGCCAAAGCCACTGCAGCCCAGGCTGTGCTGGGAGTTCTCCCATCCGTAGGAGCTGCTCCCTGATTTCATCCCATGTTTCTCCACGAACCAAAGGCCTGTGCCTGTGCATGCCTGTGGATTGGTGAGCCAGTTTTCATGCTGCCAGAGAAGAACAGGAGTGTGAAACACAGACACTCCCTCCTGGCCTCGTGTGGTCTGGGTTCTCCCCCCGTGCTGCTGCTCCTCCCAGGCTCATCCCATCCATCACCTTCCCAGGGCTCCTGGACAGGGCCTTTCCAGGGTACAAATGCTCTGCAGCAGATTTGCATGGACAGAAGGCAGGGATGGATGGGATGTTGGGCAGGAATTGTTCCCTGGGAGGGTGGGCAGGCCCTGGCACAGGGTGCCCAGAGAAGCTGTGGCTGCCCCTGGATCCCTGGCAGTGCCCAAGGCCAGGCTGGACACTGGGGCTTGGAGCAGCCTGGGACAGTGGGAGATGTCCCTGCCCATGGCAGGGGTGGCTCTGGATGGGCTTTAAGGTCCCTTCCAGTCTGGAATTCCTTGATTATCCCACCACTGGACATCCCCCACTGCCATCCCAGTGATGGCTCTTCCTTGGTCTCCTCCTCAGCTATGGGGGCTACGTCCCTCAGCTCGCCTTCAGGTTTGGGAACACCTATGGCAGAACCACCCACAATTTGCTGACAGATCCCACCATCAGCAAGAGCCCTCGCTCCCTGCTGGCACCACTGAACAACAAGGAAAACTTCCTTGAGTACCATTACCACATCAACCACCCAGGTGAGCAAATGGACCCTGCTGGTGAGCACAGGGTTAATTTCCAATGGTGGGGTCTGTGCCCACCTGTCCTGCTGGGTGAAATGGGATATTTTCCTTGGAGCAATCACAGTTCTGGTGTGGGAGCACTGACACCTGGAGAGCAGCAGAGTGAGGAGTTGGAGCTCTCGGCCTCAGCTCATGAGGATGGGGATCCTTGTGTTGAGGAGAGTTTCAGTTCCCAGGTTATCTTCAGCTGGATGAAGAGAAGTGATTTTATGGCATATCATTAACTCACTCCCCAGTTCTTCCAGAATTCCTGTTGTGGTTTAACCCTGGCCGGCAACTAAACCCCACACAGCTGCTGGCTCACAAATGCAAAGCATGGCCTGTATTAGCTGCTGTAGAGAAAATAACCTCTGTCCCAGGCAAACCCAGCACAACTCCACAGGCTAAAATCCATCTTTCTGGGGAAGTTCTGGTCTCCTGCCTCAGAGTCTTTCCTGGCTCACCTGCCTGGTGCAGAGCTTGCTCTGCTCTGAGCTCTGACAGTTTGGGATTGATTCTGCTTCTTGCTGCTCTACCTCAGCTCAGCAGAAGGGCTCCTGTGCTTTCCCTTTCTTTCCCCTTCTTTCCCTTTCTTTCCCTTTCTTTCCCACTTTGCTATCGGGTCCCATTTCCTCCATCAAACAGAGACAGATTCATGTGGATTCCCAGTACTGGGAATTTGCAGGAATCTCCTGCCAACCCCCGCCCTTTGGGCACAGTGCCTGGTCCCTTCTGAGCAGCTCCAGAGCTGCCCTGTGACCCTGCTCAGCCCCTCTGGGATGTGCCATCCTTTGGGGACACATTTGCTGTGTCCCATCCCTGAGCTGTGGCTGTTGTGGATGCCCTGGACAGTGGGAGTGAGTTTCCTGCAGGCTGAACACAGGGATGATGTGCCCATGTGGGATCTGGCTCTTTAATTCCCTGGGGATGGCCACACCAAAGTGTGGCTTTGTCATTTCTCACTGGGAATTTGCGCCGTGCAGCTCCTTGCAAACTCGTGGCCTCTCTGCTCCTCCTGGCCCCGTTTTCCAGGATCCACAGGTGGTGTTTACAGGCTTCATTCCTGGAGATGTGAATTTGCATTTCCTTGCTCTAAAATACAGCTTAGACAGACCCAACTAACCAGTTGACTGAGTTGCTCTCTCATTATTCTGGTTCTCTCCTCGTTGCCAGTGCCAGAGCTCACCTTTGCTGCTCGTTAGTGAGGTCCTGAAGGAGGTGGCCATGGGGAGCCACCCCTGGCTCTGCTGACAAGGTCACCATCAGCTCCTGCTGTCCAGCTGGCCCTGTGCAACCCATAAACCCTCCCCAGGTGCTGCCTGCTGGCCTGGGTGCTTTATGTGATGGAGAGCAGAGAGCTCATGGCAGTGGCTGCCTTTAGCAAACTTGGTCTCAAGATTTTCTCTCAAGGGCTGCCTTTGATAAAGTCTCGTTGATGGGCACCAAGTACTTTGCTGGTTTATATCTGTTCAATCCCATTTGTTTTCTTGCTGGAAGTGAAATCAGGCTCTGCTGTTGGGGATTTCTTCCTTCTGGTGACCAGGGACAGGACCTAGGGAATGGCTGGAGCTGTGTCAGGGGGATTTAGGTTGGATATCAGGGACAGGCTCTTCCCCCAGAGGGTGCTGGGCACTGCCCAGGCTCCCCAGGGAATGGGCACGGCCCCGAGGCTGCCAGAGCTCCAGGAGCGTTTGGACAGCGCTGCCAGGGATGCCCAGGCTGGCATTGTTGGGGGTCTGGGCAGGGACAGGAGTGGCACTGGATGATCCTGGCGGGTCCCTCCAGCTCAGGATATTCTGTGATTCCATGAGATCAGCCAGGGATGTGCTGCATTATCCATCACCCATGCTGGAAGCAGGTGTGGCACAGGCCAGGCGTGCAGGCAGCCGCTCCCCAGGAACCTGACCTGAAAATGTGGATATTTCCTCAAATCAAAAGCTCTGTGCTCTCCTGGCTTTTCATTCCATGCAGCCTTTCAGAAACAATCAGTTTGCAAACCCCAGGGTCATAAAAAGGAGCATGTCTGGATTTCTCAAGTACAGAACAACCTGAGTTTCCTTTTCCTTTGGTTTGGGCACCAAGAAAGAGTTTGGGAGAAAGAGAGTAGATGCAACATTCTCATTAATAATGAACTAAAAAATAAACCTCCTTTAAAATTTGCACTCTAGATTGAAAAATCATTTTAATCAAGGATTTTTGTTTACTTTGTTGCCAGCCTGGACACTCGATAATTCAGTTTCATAGAGCATATTATATAGACCTCACAAAGTTATATACCGAATATATACACATTATTCTGTAATTATGGGCAGATTGCAAACCTAAATGTCCACCAGAAGTTTACAGTCATGCAGAAAAGGGCAGATTTTGCTGATTTCTGCAGATTTGCAGTAATCATGGAATCATTCAGCTTGGAAAAAAACCTCTAAGATCAAGTCCAACACTAATCCAGCCCTGCAGATGAACTGGAGTGTCTGCAGATGGAGCCTCTGCTGGAAGCGCTGCCTCCTCCCTCGGGCTCAGCCCTGGGATGCAGATGTGCTCCCAGGGGGAGCTCAGAGGAAAGCTGTGATGACCAGAGGTTGGGAAAAAAATGAACTGTGAGCACAAAAATGGAAGGAATTTGGTTTGTTTTAAAAAGACAAGGCTGACATAGTAACAGTTTTCCAATAATGAAAAGGTGGCTGTGGGGTGGATCCTCCTCTGGAACTACAGGGGAGGGGAAAATGGGCTTCACTGCTGGCACAGAGGAGAGAAAGTGCCTGAAGCAGGGGATCACATGGGGCTGGGGTACCTGGGAAGCCACTTCATGGGGGATTTTTAAGGGGAAATCAGACAAAAGTTGTCAAGCTCAGCTCTGCCTGCAAAGTCTCAAATCACAGGGCTCTGTCCCTTGCTCACAGTGCAGATATTTAACATTTGCTGGACGTAAGATAAATTTTTTCCAGCCAGTGTTACAGCAGATCCTTTCCTTGACGAGCAGCAACAGTGCCAGAGCAAGAATTCCTTGGAGGGGGCTCTGTTTGGGGTGTGCTGACACAGCCACGTGGAGTTAAGGACTTGAGGGGATTTTTCCCTTTTACTACTTTTTAACTTGGTTGGTGATATTTTACCATTTAGTAAACCATTAAAAAAAACATAAACATAAAAAACAAAAACAAACAAACAAACAAAAAAACCATTAGACAGTTGGAATGAATGCTATTGAACTCGGATTTGTGCCAGTTTTCTGTGCAGGTTTCTGAGCAGGCTGGGTTGTTGATGGGGCTGGTGGCACAGCCATGGGATGTGCATGGAGCGGACCCTTGTGGTCTCTTCCAACTCGAGCTATTCTGATTCTACACCATCGACCTCCAGGCTCCTTCCCATTCCCCTGGAGGGACATGGGGATAACAACAGGAATCCCCCACCCTCTTTGTGCCGCTCCCATCCCCTAACTCAGTGTCTGTCCTACAGGCTATGTCACCTACCAGGCCATCACGAGCCCTCCTGAAATACCCCTGGGGCCACAGCCCGTGGCCAGCCCGGCACTGGAGGAGCCCATGATGACCCACATGGACCCCAGGCACTGGTACAGCCCCCCAGACACCGGCGTGCTCGACCCCAGGCAGACCTTCCTGCCCCCGGAGCCGCTGCCGGGGCTCTGCCTGCACCCCGCGGCTGAGGAGATGGAGAGGGAGGTGGCCAGGACCCCCCTGGCCGATGTCCTGGGAAAAGGGACTGGAAATTGCCCCTGTAAATGTGGAGGCAGAAAAACGGTGAGTGGGCTTTGGGGCTGGTGGGTGTGAGGAGGGAATTTCACAGAGTTAAGAGTTTGTGGAGAGAAAGGTCAGACACACAAATGTTTCCAGCAGTAGCAAATCTACTCCAGCTTCAGGAAATGGTTTCAATCATTAATTACTCTTCCCAGTCAAAAAGGCTTCATTTCTCATTTGGGTGAGTCTCAATCCCAGCCCCTAAAGTTCTGTTACGCTGTGCTGGGCTGCCAGGCTTGTGCTTCCTTAGGGTGTCCTTGGAGCCTTGATGCTGCCTTCCTCCTCCTCTTCCTCCTCCCCTTCTTCCTTCTCCTCCTCCCAGAAGGAGAGCACTCCCAGCACCTTTAGTTGGGTTTCTGACCCTGCATCTGCCCCCACCTGAGTTTCCCACCATTACCTCTCATTTGAACACCATGACTGGGATTTGCCTGTGGAGCTGGGGGCAGTTCAGCACAGCACAGCCAAGTATCCCTCCAGACCAATATGTTTTACACTTTTAAAATTTATTTTTTAAATTATTATATTTATTTTTTTTAAAAACCCTTCTATTTCCTCTGGAACCAGCAACAGCCTTTGCCGCATTCCTGCAGCCACGGCTCTGCAAATCCTCTGAAGGCAGAGATTAGAGGTTTGACGCATGGAGTCAAAAGCTGGCTTGGATATAAATCCTAAGAAGGGCCATTCCTGCTCCTTGTCCTCAGAAACAGATTTGCACAGGAGCTCAGTGCCCAAAGCTCCCCTTGTTCTCCGTGGGCATTTTGCAAACCCCTTCAAGGTTTGCTGCTCGCCCATCTCGTAATCTGACTTTCCCAGAATTTGTTGGGGTAGCTCTCAGGGTAAGGCTGAGGAGAACTGGAAGTGGCAGTTGCCATTCCCAGGTCCTGGCAGTGATTGAAGCACTGGAGCCAAGGGAAGGAGCAGGTTTTACTGGTGTTTCACTTTATTTCTCCTTTTGTTTTAAACAGATAGCAACGGGAGGTGTGACACTGCCAGGAGGGGCCATAGCAGACCACACACTGCCAGTGCTGCCTGTCCCAAACGCCATCCACCAGAAAGTCATCCCAGGTGAAACACAGGGAGGGCACGTGCAGCACGAGGCCACCTCTGAAGAAATGATGTGACCTTTCTCCCCCATTGCCCAGTGGCTCCAGCTTGTTTGGGATGGAAAATATCCCTGCTCCTCTCCCTGCAAGAGCGTTTCTTTGCATTGCTGTCACCCTGGGATGTCACTCTGTGCCCGTGGGCAGTGGAAGGGATGCAGGAACCACCTCAGTTCCCTGCAGCTGTGGGGCCAAGCTGCAGAGGGTGAGGAGAGCTGGGCCTTGGGCTCTGCCCCACCCTGCTGGGGTGGTTATTCACCCCCTAGAAATAAGAGGTTTCCCTGAATCACCAAATCCACACACACAGGGGTATAAACCCACCCTGTCCTACAAGGGATGTTCTGTAACTTCCCCACTTGCTTTGGGACAACATTCCTGTGCAGCAGGAGAACTGTGACAGGTGAAGGGCTCAAGGATATGACTGCAGCAGGTGGGATCCATCCTTCTCTCTGCACTGGATGATGGCAATACAGGGATCACAATATTTCAGTTAAAATGAGACAGCATCCATGCTTCAGGGTGCAGAACAAAAAATTCCTCTCTCTCAAGCATTTGTCTGGAAATCGGGAGTTTGGGCTGCTTTTAGGTTCTACCTTGCTAGGTTTGATGTAGTTTTAGACTTTATATAAAAGTTTCTGTTGTGGGAATTCGTTGGATGGGCAGAGCAGATGAGGAAAAAAGGTTGGCCAGCTTGTTGTTAACCCCTGAATGTGCATTAAATTGGGAGAGAACACGAAAGAGCTGTAGATGTAAAAAAAGAAAAAAAGACTAAGAAAATGCAATGGTTCTTCCATACCACATGGAGACCAACAGAGATCAGTTCAGGCCACTGTGTTTTCCTAGGGAATCATAAGGGGAAAAAACCTTTTTTCAGAGAAGATACCTCCTGTGTAAGAGTTAATCTTACAATTTCAACAGATTAATTTTTCCTTCCTATACTTTAAGGTTCTATATTCATCCCAGGCTCCTCCACTCTCGTGAGGTTGATCTTTAAATGATCAATGTATTTTCTCAAGCAGAAAATGTTCTCTCTTGCCTCCACCCAAAGGGTACACTGGATTCATCCCCTTCTCTGTTGACAAGATCGGCATGACCTACCTGCCGGCTGTGAGGAGAGCCATGAAGGAATTTGACCGAGAACAGGTAGATTATAGATTATTGAAATAAGAGTGTGCATAATGCTGATGCTGATCCACCTAAATTTTCAGTAGTAGGATTAGAATTGGAGTACAAGTACAAGCAAAGTCAAACGCTGTTAGGTAACATCGGAAAAAACCACCAGCAGTTAAATTCTGTGAGGTGTTTCCTTGGGACATTAAGGGAGGGTCAATGAGTTCATAAAAGGATTAAGCAAATCTATTGAGGTCTGGATCAAGAGTGGCTGTTAAAAATGTTTCTCTGAGTGCAGAACTACAGGATGCAACTATCTGCACTTCCCTTATGGAATACATCTCTGTCTGGTTGGCAGTGCTGGTGGCTTCCTGTGATGTGTCTCTTTTAATTGGTTGTAAGGCTTTTTTCCTTTCCTAACACCGTTTGTCTTAAAGGGATCTCGATGTTCTTCCTCCTCCTTTTGGGAAGGATGCAGAAATACCCCTCCTGAAAAACAGTGGTCCCTTTGCTGTAAGAGCTCCCGTACAATGACAGATAATCCTCCGGCACGGAAAAAACGAGATCCTTCCCGCAGCAGTTGATAGTTTGCATTCAGAGCTACACGTCCCTCCCTGCCCCCAGGATGGCGTGAGATCCTTGGATGCAGCGAAAGCCCCGGGATGCAGCGAGAGCCCCGGGATGCAGCCAGAGCCCCGGGATGCAGGCAGAGCCCCGGGATGCAGGCAGAGCCCCGGGATGCAGCCAGAGCCCCGGGATGCAGGCAGAGCCCCGGGATGCAGCAGCCTCGCTGGTCCAGCGGATCAGCTCATTAAATGCAGGCTGCAGCATCCCAGCCCTTCCTGCTCCCCGGGACCCGCTGCAGTGCCTTCATCCCCGAGCATAAGGGGCTGATGTAGGAAAAACGTCCAAGACTGAGGCTCCCCAGCCCAGAGAAATCAGCTGGACAGCAATGAGTCAGCGGGGAGAGCGGCAGGGCAGCGTCGTGCTTTGGATGAAATGTATTTCCCGGCGCTGGCTTCCGTCTCCTTCCCTGCTGCCGTGAATAGGAATCGAGACGGAGCAAACAGAACAAAACCCGGGCACTTGTCCCTGAATGTGCTGTTTGCCTTTCTGCCCCCGATGCCTTCAGACACGCCTGCCATGCCGTGAATCAGCCAGGGAGGATCCGGGCTGGCAGCGGAGGAGCAGACACGCTGAAGGGAGAATCACACCGCATTTCCAGCTAAGATGGCTTCTGACTTCAAGCCACTAATCTCCTGCTCTAAATCTTTGTTGTCCTCGCTTACAGATGTGCCACGGATCACTGCTCACTGCCTGCAGCAAAAATCCTCTGGAGGAACCCCAGGCTGGGCTCCATCCCAGGCACAAAGGGTCCATGTCCCCACTGGGCTCCGTGACCCACATCCCCTCTCCGCATCCCCGGCACAGCTCCGGGGACACCTTTAGGGGCTCTGTGCCTGCAGAGCTGTGACACCCATGTGTGACACCCACCCTGCTGCCCAGCCCCTCCCTGTGTCCGGCCTCTGAGGGCAGGGATGCTCCCAGGAGATGATTTACACTCTTCCTTCAGTTAACGCTCCCTAAACCTTCCTGTTCCTCCTGGTCTGGGAATTCCAGGCTCTTCCTGCTGGTGGGACTCATGGAGACACAAAGGGGGTGAAACCCAAACACAGCACAGGAGCAGGCCCAGCTCCAGGGATAGTAGAGCAGGGGCACGAGGCCTTTGGGACTTGGGGATGATCCCTAGGGGAATAAATCTCTGCAGCCTGGTCTGCAGGGATCCCAAGGACAGCACCTGGGCATGGGGGATGAGCTGGCAGGGACTGCTGCCAACACCTGCCAGGGAGAAAAACTTATGGAGTAGAAAAAGGGATGATGCCATGGAGCTCTTAATTAGAAGAAAGCAGGACTGGAAAGAGAATTGCTTTATGTTGGCTTAAATATTTTATATAATGCAGAGTCAAAGCACATGACTTTGGTAAAAATAGTTTGTTTTAAAATAAACCGCTCCATGTTGTGGGGCTTTTTTTGTTTTGTTTTCCAGCTTTTGCAGAGAAATCCACCTTATACCTTGGGCATGAGATTCCCCCTGACACACTGGCCAGACACCAAAATTTACACCCGTGCTGGACTCATACCTGCCTACTCAGGCTTTGTACCATGTAAGTTCATCAGCTGAGTGAAAACCAAAGTCACTAACACTAATTACTGGGTTAACAGTGCTGTTATTGGCTGGGGTGGCACAGAAGTGAACAATTACCGAGATGTTCCACACAGGCAGCGGGGTTTTTTTCTGGTCTGTGCTGAGGTGCTGGAGCTGTGCCATGCCCTGCCCGGCTGCAGGAGAGCCCAGCATTCCCACTGCCAGCCTCGGAGAGGCTTCACATTTCCAGCCACCACCGCCCTGCCGAGGCAGGGGAGCTCAGTGACATCCCACCTGTCACATGTCAGGAAAGGGATTTGTTCTAAAAAGCCTGAAGTCTGATAAAAAGGAAAAGGTAAATGATATGCAGGGGTGGAGAAAGCACAAAAAGCGTAGGGAAATGGTATTTGCCATCAGGACAGGGCCCTGCCTGAGCCCTGTGACGTCGTGGGCTGCCTAAAAGGAGAGGTCTGGAGGAATTTCATGTGTAAGGGGAAGGTGTGTCCATGCACCTGAAAGCATTAACGTAGCAGGCTAAAAAATCTCAACAAATCAGCGACTAATGCATTGCTGTGTTTGGTCCCAGCTCAGTAATGTGGGTGGGAAATGGTGGAGCTCAGCTGGGAAGAACTGAACTCATTGCTGGTCCTTGCTGCAGTGCAGAGGGGGAGAAGGGGAGAAGAAAAAAAAATGTGGTAGGATTGAAAGCAAAGAATGGGAACACATCTCTCTTGGCAGGGCTGGGCTGTGGCTGCTGGGGAGGTTGGGCCCAGAGAGGAGAATGTGGAGTGCAGGTCTGACACTGGGCCCTGCTCCTGCAGACATTCCCACTGCCCTGCTTCTGGAGCCACCAGTCAGCACAGTTTTAACTGCTCCAACCAGTCTGGCTCTGGGTGGAGAAAATTAATTAAGGCAGAAAACCTTTAAACAAAAGCAGTTATAATTTAGAACGCTGAACAAAATTTCTTCAGGAGGGAAGCTCCCTCCTGTCCAGCTCCTCGGTGACAGCTTTCTCACTTGAAGTGACACTGAATGTATGAACTGGTTCCATTGTAAAAACCTAATACAGGGTTTTCATGAGACAAACCAGTGTCAGACACTTGTCAGGTGTTCAGCTCAGCCCAAAAGCAGAGGCTGCACGAACATCTGATTTTCAAAACCTCGGCTGTGATGTTTGGAATCGCTGCAGCAGGGCTGTGTGCATGGGACAGCTTTGGTGTCACCTGTCACAGCTGTGCCCAGGCCGGGCTCCTTGCTGGGTTTGCAGTGCTGAGGAGCTGCAGTGGAGCTGCTCAGCTGCTGCAGAAGCACCCAGGGCTGGGTGGCAGCTCTGTGGCACCATTTTGTGCCCAGGCAGCTCAAACCTCCTGCAGCCCCTGCTCAGCTCCTGCCAGGCCAGGCTGCAACACGCCACAGGCAGGTACCTAAATTTAGATACAGCTTGGAGTTAATCCCACCCTCCTGTTAAATGTGGCCCCTCCAGCAGTACCCGATTGTAAGGGAGTACCAGGGACTTTCTTCAATCCCCACACCACCAGGAGCAGGACTGCCACCGTGCCAGTGACACAACAGGTGTCACCTGGCTGAGGGCGGGAGAGAAGGGGGTTGCCATGGACAGGGTGGCAGTGCTTGTGCCAAGTCCATTGATTTTCTGTTGCAGTCCTGCGGGATGTGCACGGGCTCACCTACGGGGACGGCACGCGGGAATCGTACCGGCGTGAACAGAGGAGACTGGGACGTGCACTGTGAAAACTGCTTTAATGGTGCCTGTACAGCATTGGGAGTGACTCGGAAACAGCAATAATAACACAACACAAACGAACTTTTGAATGAGAGAGTTCATACAACTTTAAACAAAATTTACAGGTGTTCAACTGCATAGCTTTACTCTGCCTCTTCCTCACCCTCCTCCTCAAACTCTCCCTCCTCCTCGGCTGTGGCATCCTGGTACTGCTGGTACTCAGAGACCAGGTCATTCATGTTGCTCTCAGCCTCTGTGAACTCCATCTCGTCCATGCCCTCGCCCGTGTACCAGTGCAGGAAGGCCTTTCTGCGGAACATCGCAGTGAACTGCTCAGAAATGCGTTTGAACAGCTCCTGGATGGCCGTGCTGTTGCCAATGAAGGTGGCAGACATTTTGAGGCCGCGAGGTGGAATGTCACAGACCGCTGTCTTAACGTTATTAGGGATCCATTCAACAAAATAGCTGCTATTTTTGTTCTGAACGTTTAGCATTTGCTCATCCACCTCTTTCATGGACATGCGGCCCCTAAAGACAGCGGCCACGGTCAGATAGCGGCCGTGACGAGGGTCACACGCCGCCATCATGTTCTTGGCATCGAACATCTGCTGGGTGAGCTCGGGCACCGTCAGAGCCCGGTACTGCTGGCTCCCACGGCTCGTGAGCGGGGCAAAACCAGGCATGAAAAAGTGCAGACGTGGGAAGGGAACCATGTTCACCGCCAGCTTCCGCAGGTCAGCGTTGAGCTGGCCCGGGAACCGCAGGCAGGTGGTGACACCGCTCATGGTGGCCGACACGAGGTGGTTCAGATCACCGTAGGTGGGGGTCGTTAACTTCAGTGTTCTGAAGCAAATGTCATACAGCGCCTCGTTATCGATACAGTACGTCTCGTCCGTGTTCTCCACCAGCTGGTGCACCGACAGCGTGGCGTTGTAGGGCTCTACCACAGTATCTGACACTTTAGGGGAGGGCACCACACTGAAAGTATTCATAATTCGGTCTGGGTACTCCTCACGGATTTTGCTGATGAGAAGGGTACCCATGCCAGAGCCTGTGCCACCACCCAGGGAGTGAGTAAGCTGAAAGCCCTGGAGACAATCACAGCTTTCTGCCTCCTTTCTTACAACATCTAACACAGAATCGACTAGTTCAGCACCTTCCGTATAATGGCCCTTTGCCCAGTTGTTTCCTGCTCCGCTCTGACCTGGAAAAGAGCCATTTTCGTATTAGATTACGGTCACTGCTTCCTGCTTATTGCTTGCAAGCAAAGCTTAAGAGCATCAGGCCCCATGAAAGCTTTCATCTTATCGAGAGCAGGGCTGTGGTTTTACACAGGCACCTCTGCAGTGGCTCAGCAGATACACGGAAAACATTAATTATCAATGATACAGCAGCCACTCCATTTCTCCCGGTGGCACGCACGGAGGCGGTGACGAGAATCGGAAGAGCAACGACCTCTGGTGCCGCCTCGGAGCTGCTCCCAGCCGCAATCCCGGTATTCCACGCCAGGATTAGCCCCGTCCGGGCCGGTCCCTCGGAGCATGTGCGGCGGGGCAGCCCCGCAGTGCCCTGCCCGCCCCACCCCGCGGCTCCTCCCGCCCCCGCGCACTCACCGAACACGAAGTTGTCTGGCCTGAATATCTGCCCGAAGGGCCCGGAGCGCACCGAGTCCATGGTGCCGGGCTCCAGGTCCACCAGCACGGCGCGGGGCACGTACTTGCCGCCTGTAACACAGGGAGAGCCGTGACTACCGCGCCGGGGGGGCCGGGGAAGCCTGGGGGGGGGGGCGGGGGGGAGGGTCCGGGCCCTACCTGTGGCCTCATTGTAGTAGACATTGATACGCTCCAGCTGCAGGTCGCTGTCCCCATGGTAGGTGCCGGTGGGGTCGATACCATGCTCGTCGCTGATCACCTCCCAGAACTGCCGAAGAGAAGCGTGTCAGCGGCAGCCGCGCCGGACCGGGCGCGCTTCCCTCCCGCCCCCGCGCCCTTTTTCCCCGCCCAGACCTTGGCTCCGATCTGGTTCCCGCACTGCCCGGCCTGCAGGTGCACGATCTCCCTCATGATGGCGGCGGCTCAGATCGCTCTCACCGACCCCAACCTTTCCCCAACCGACTCTGGCTGCGTGAGGCAACCGTCAGCCCTTATATAGCAGCGGAATGCGCGCGCAGCCCTCTTCTTCCCGCCCAGGCGGCCAATCGCAGCAACGATTGGATACTTATAGCGAGGCTCTAGAAATGAGAGAATCTGATTGGCTGCACCAGTGTCACTCAAGCCGACAGCTCCTGTTCGCCCCGCCCGCTTGTCTGTTGGCTTTACGGTTAAGCAACCGGGAGCCGCGAGTGCCCGCCCCAGCTCTCTCATGGCGCTCCTGATTGGCTCAATTGAATGATTGATGTCGAATCCGATTGGCTGCCGGCCCCGGGGGATGAGCTAACGCCATTTGATTGGCGGAGAGCGAAGCGCCCTGGTAACCGTCGCAGTGACTCCGCAGCGGGCTCGGGGCGGTGGCCGCCGCAGCCGCCCATTCACGGACCCGAGTGCGCGCTTTGCGCAGCGGAGGCGGCGGCTCCTCCTCACTGCGGGACAGGGCGGGTTCCCCGCGGGTCCCCAGCGCTTCCCCCCCGCCCCTCCAGGCGGGTCTCCCTCCTTCCCTGCCCGTCCCGCTCCAGCCGGCGCCGCGGCGGGCGGGGGGAGGCTGCCGCTTGCGCACGCGCGGGCCGCAGCGACGTTCCAGCACTTTCTGGCGCGCGGCCCCGCCCGGGGGTGGCGGGGCCGCGCGCGGGCGTTGTCACGGCGACAGCGCGGGCGGGAGGCGGGACACGGCGGGAGGGGTGGGCGGTGAGGGGAGTGTGAGGGCTTGGCAGCCGGAGAGAGGCTCCGAGGCCTCGGGGAGCCCTGAAGGCTCAGGGGGTCTGGGGGCTCAAGGGTCTGTGTGAGGGCTTGGGGGATGCCATAAGGGCTCGGAGGGTTGTGAGGGCTTGAGGGGCTGTGGAGCTGTGAGGGCACAGGGGAGGCCTGGCAGCTGTGAGGGCAGTGTGGAGGCTCAGGGGATGCAGCTGCTGTGAGGGCTTAGGGCTGCTCTGAGCCTTGCAATGGCACCTATGTGGAGGCCCGCGTGCTGTGAGGGGGTCCCGCCTGTGAGGGGATCTGTGTGAGGCAGACATTGCTTTCTGAGGCTTCCCCACGTGGACATCTCCGTCCTGAGCTGTGTGTGGGTGCTGCAGCCCTGTCATGAGGCAGCCAGACACCCTGTGCTGGATAAATAACCACCCTCGCCTTTCCTTGTGCCTTATTCTGCCGCCCAGCTTTGTGAGCACATTCTTTCCCAGACAGTGCATCCATTGGTCACAGTTTTATTAAGCACATTTGATTATTGTTTCAGCAGCATCTTTTTTATGATTGTATGTATTCATTGTGATGCCAGCTGGGTCTACAAGTCCCAGCATCTCTTCTTTCATACCGTAGCAAAAACTTGAAAGAGGCTCCTAGTGGAGCTCCCAAGGCAGGGAGTCTCATCCTGCTGCCTCACCGTGGGGTGGGCTGAGGCAAAGGCAGCCATGACCTCAATTCTGCTGACACAGGCCAGCTCTGTGTGACACACAAACAGCTCGCACACATCCCGGAATCTGTGCCTGGATAACAATAATCCAATCCTGTGGCTGGGTCAGGTGAGGAGGTGGCAGGATGTAGAAGCCCCGTGAAGGCTTTGGCTGGAGGTTGAATGGCCTCTGGTAGTCAGCTTAGTACAAAGATTATGATGATCGATATTTCTGGCATATAAACAACATATTTCTGCAAAGGTGCTGGAAGGAGTCCAGGAATGCTTGGAGCAGCCCCAGAGAGCCTGGGAGGAGCCCCAGAGCATCAGGAGTGACCTGAGAGGGTCCTGGGAAAGGCCTGGGTAAGCTCAGAGGTATCCAGGGAGACACACACAGCTCATCCTTCACAGCCAGAATACAGGAGATTTATGCAGTTCCCTTTGAGATAGCTGAGTAATGCAGAGGCATCAGGGGCCAGATTTATCCCACTAATTACAGACATTGACTGAATAGTGTTCACACTGGAATCAGTGGAAAGGGATGGCTCGGCCCACTCTAGCTTGAAGCAATCCTCTGACAACTTCCATTCTCCGTGATGGTGTTTGAGGTGACCAGTTCCAAAAACTGCAGCATCATTTAGGTATTAAAGGCAGCCAGGATGAATCTGGATAAGACTCGCTCAAGATTTCACACAAGGCTGTGCTGATCAGCAAAGACAGCTTTTCCTGCAGGATGCGATGCCATTTCTTCAGAGTAATATACAGAAGGAATCCTGGCTTCTTTCTGATTAAAGCCAGGGAATGTGGAGTGTGCTGCCTGTGTCGTGCTGTCCAGGGAGGCACATTCAGCATCAATTCTCATCAGGTGTGCTCAGCACAGCGTTCACAGGCGCGTGTGCTCGGGAAACCCTGGAAAACCCGCCCTGAAATGGAGCGGGGGAGCCACTGCAGGGCTTGGGGGAGGTTTCCTGATATGAGTGCTGCTGTATTTAATGCAGACACAGGTTTGGGTTTTTTCAGCCAGGGCCAGAAAGCAAAGGGCTGTGCATTGGTGCCATCCATGTCCTCACTGTGTGAGCAGTCCCGAGCCTCTGTGCTTCCCACAGCCTCTACTCCAGCCCGCACTGCCTTTCATGTTGGGGAAGCTGCTCTGTAATGTGTGGAGTGAGCAATTGTTGCCACCCCCAGCATTCCCAGAGGGAGTGTGAGAGTGGAAATGCTCTGCTTGGTTTAGGCTCCCATACCTGTCTGCAGAGCACCAGCGGGATCGCTCCCAGCAGAGCAGGGCTAGGACCCTATGGAGGAACTAAACTTTGCTCTCTGATTGATCTTCCAGAGGTTTCCCCAGGAGATTCAGCTGCCTGAATATCTGGGGAGGAGGCATTTCAAATTATTTGTGCAACACTAATTTTTGCTAATTCTAGCCCAGTCAGTGAGTATTTCTGTTCTTAGCTACATGCACATCTATAGGAAATGACAATGCTATTTTGAATAGTTTTCCATTTTTTAAATTAAAGCAAAATGCCAGTACTTCTGAGATCTCTCTGAGGAGGAACACAGGCAGGAATCTCCATGGAGAGCTGCTGGGGCTGCTGACCACGTCAGCCCTGCGGTTTCTAACGCTGTGGCAGCCCAGCATTAATTAGTGTGTGCCAGGGGGTGAGCTGGCAAATGCCACGGCAGATCTGTGCCAGAACCTTGGCTCACATGGAACATTCCTCCCAAGGCAAACCTCTGCATGGAATACTGAGTGTGGGGCAAATTCTGGGAGAAAAAGCTGCACATTCCATGGTCCTGCCTGAGCAAAATGCTGAAGTGCATTTCTAGTGGTCGGTGCTTCAGTGGAGAGGCTGCAGCTTGCCAGAGTGGGGAATGCTGGAAGGCAATTGGGAGGGCAGAGAAAGGAACAGCACTGAGGTGGGATGTTTGTGGCTCCCACATCATGTTTTCATTGCAGACATCTGTCTTAGCTGCTGTTTGATTGCTTTGAAAGCTTTCCTCAAACTCTGCTGCAAGGAGGTTTTACCTCATTTAGGAGCAGATCCCATCTCTAAGTGCTGCATAAATTAATGTTGTAATAGGGGTCCTAGAAAACATCAGGGCCAGTGTTACACGGCCAAAGACACAGGGAAGTTAAAACTGAAGTTGGAAATCAAATTTCTGTCTTGTTGAATTATGTATTAGGGTTTTAAAACACTTTTTATTGCAATTGTTTTTGTTTTGTAACTACCTGTATTGCTTTTGGCTTGGAAACAGATTTTACTGTAAACACAACTGGTTTGAGCAGGGTGGGGAGGGACTTTCTTTTCATTTTTGCATATTGCCTTCCCCTTTTGCTGAACCAGTGTTCTGTGTGTGTGTGTGTGTGTGTGTGTGTACAGAGCTGATCCCTCCCCTCAGCAGGCAGGCAGACAGCGACTGTCATTCTCCTCTTGGTGCTTAACCAGCGAGATTGCAGCCTGTGTCTGTGAAACAGCATCCAGTCTGAACTGAGCCCCTTCCTGGAGCAGGCAGGAGCCCAGACAGAAATCACAGAACTAATCCTGTTTCTGTTGGTAAAAACCTGAACCCTTGAAATAAGGGAAGGACACTGGAAGACGAGTGTGGGTGGGAGCTGCCTCCAGAACCAGAGAGCTTTTGGTGTTGGGATTGTTCCAGGTTTATGGCAACACTGAAATGTGGTGTGGGTATGTGCAGGTGTTCCCTCATTCTCATCTCTCTGATTGTTACTTCTAAGGATAAACAATCTTGTTTTCCAGAAATTATTGCTCCTGTGATACTGAAGTTATGGAGGTGAGATGAGATGCTGCTTCCAGACACCAGTGAGAGGTGCAGTTGTGGGGTTTCTGCCTAAGGGAAATTGGAACAGCTGAATGGGATCAAGCCACAGGGTCCACCCAGGCCAATGTCTTGTCTCTAATGCTCTGCAGCAGTTACCAAAGAGAAACAGGGCAAACAGATATGGATGTGGCAGGTGGTTCAGGCAATTCTTTAGCCACAAGCAAGTAACTTTTTGTTTAATAGCCCAAATGAATTTATCTAATCACCTTTTGCAGCCAGGTAAACTTTTGGCATAAACAACTTCCTGTCCCGATGAGTCCTGCGGTTTAACCGCGATCTGTGTGGAAGAAGAGCTCCTTCCATTTGTTTGATGATTTCCACTGAGTTAACTCTGTTCACAAGGCCATGAGTCTGTCCCTGCAGAGCTTTCACTCCAGGAATGTTTAACATTGTCAGTGATGCTGTGAGACAAGGTAATATTAAACCAGCTTTTCCTTGATGTAAAGTTCAGCATTAATTGGCCATTTGCATCTCCTTCATGTTTGAAACCTGTGAACTTTGAACATTGTTCCCATGAAGGTTCCACATCTCTACTGCTGTTCCTTGTCCAGTGATAAGCCTGAGAGCTGTTGCCTTCTTCCATTTGGAGGATCTGTTTCTCCTGAGACTTTCCACCAAGGAGTGGTGACTAATTCGATCATGAGGTGCACATATGGTGACACCCCTGCTGGGAACAAAAATAAGCTTTCCTTCACACAAAAGTTGTTTTTATCATTCCTCTGTCTCTCTCAAAACTCCTCTTCATTCCCAGAGCACTCCTCTTCCTAGCAAGGATTATTCTTTCTCCCTCTTGTTTCCAAAAGAGCCTTCAGCCGTACTCCACACTAGTGCCTGTCTGCCTGCATAGAGGACTTCTTCCAGTGTCATGGCTTCTTAAATCCCTGATTCCAGCTGCTTTCACATCCCATACAGACAGAATTTTCATACCGCAGTGTCTTTCCCCTGCATCCACGACACGTTCCCAGAGAAACCTCCTTGCTAATTGATGTCATTTGTGGTGGGAGAAGCTACTGGCTGTGTCAGATTTCCTAAGGCTTTCCTCAGGGTGCTCTGCCAGCCTCCCTCTCGTGACTGATCCCTGGCATTGCACACTGACTGATCATTCTGGGGAGCAGCAGTTCCTGCTCTGTGTTTATCTGACTCGAGCAGGGATCTGACAGCATCCAGCTGCAGCAGGGCACTGAATATCTCACATGGTCACCTCAGTGTACAGGTACACAGTGATGTCTGCACTTACAAAACACCAAAACACTGCGACTTCCCTGGGTTTGATGGCATTATGAAAGGATTTTTATATTAAGAAAGCTGTGGCAAAATTTGCAGGTTTTCTGATCCCAGTATTCCTTCAGGCCTGTTCTTCTTCAGTGTGTTCAGAATTAGCTCTTGAAGTAGGAGTGATAGTCCATGAGGTAGGATATAAACATCATATGGCTGCCTGCTTCTCTGGAAAGACACTCAGACACAGGAACAGAGGCAGGGTATAAGAACAACGTGAAAATATACTGATACTAAATCCAGCCACCCATAAAAGGCATTCCTCTCATCTTTTGCTGGATTTACTCCACCAGTGGTTGTGGATTTGAAGGCCTCAACTTGGGTCTCTCCTACAACCACAGGGAGCCTGGGTATGTCAGACTGGGAAGAAACAGCTCAGGCCCTGTGGGTACTGCAGAGTGGGACTGCAGGCAACAAACTGTTACTTCTCTCAATTTTCATGGGAATTCATTGGGACAACGCAGATGGGATGCCCATGGTGCTTTGGGATGCCTCAATGACAGTTAGGCCCCAATAGCCAGGAGCAGGTCAGTCACCCTGTTGTGTGTCTAGAGCTAAAATAGACAAAGTGTTTTCTGGTGTCAGTTTTTGTATCTAATACTTTTTATTTTCTTCGTATTGGTATTTGCTGACAGCAGCAGAACTGCTGTTGCACATGAGCAGACTTTATTATCTGCCAGAAGATCTCTGCCATGGCTCAACCCGAGTGAGAAGCAAGGGCCCTGTGTATAAACATAAAGCATTTATGAACAGTTAGAAAATCCTCATTATTTATCGTTTCCACAGTTGAATTGTAACCAAAGGCCTGCAAGCATCTTTGTTTCAAAGTGAGTGTGTTCATCTAGAATCTCCTTTTAAGTAGATTTCTGCTGTCTGGGTAGTCTGGGGATAAATTCTGCAAACTTTTGTGGGGCTGACATGAACGAGCTGCTCTAGAGAGAACTGGAAGGAAGGAAAATGTTACCAGTATTAGTTTCCTTTCTTCTCATAAGTTCCCCATTTTGTTATTTCATGCCTTTTTTTATTACTTAAACACCACTTCAGTTTTAAAATCCCAATCCATTTTATCATCTAGTAAATGTTTTTATCAGCAAAAGAAGTGGTTGTGGGTTTTTGCATGACAGAGTGGTTCAGTGTCAGGGTGGCTCAAGGGTCAGGGATTTAATTCAGTGGCACGTGCAAGGCAAAAGTGAAGTGTCAGGAGGCCATGCTGAGCTCATTGCCTAATTACTCACTTATTATCTGTGTGGAAGTCCCAAAGCTTCTAAACAAGAGCTTGGGGAAGTTCTGGCTGATACCCTTTTCTCTTGGACCCTGTGATATACTCCAGTCCAAGAAGGTGCAATGACTGACAGGTCAGAGCACCTGGAGCCCAGGGGTTCCTGGCATCTCCGTGGCTTGTTTCCATTTCTGACAGTGGTAGGATTCTTCCTGGGCAGGTTCCAAATCCCAGAGCTCAGCCCTATTCTGTCAGGTCACCAAGCCAGAGCTCTATTAAAGGATTGCATTTCCAGGTGCAGGATGAATGAAGTCTCAGGATTTTCCCTGATACTGCTGACTCCATGATAACCTCTTTATTTTTTCTATGCCACCTTGCCTGGATGCCTCCCACCTTCCTCAGATGGTTTGAGCAAAGAACACATCAAAAGATGTAGGCATGTCATCAACTAAATACCAGCAGTCAGGTTATCTGAAATCTTTTTCTTTCACTGGAAAGAAAGTGCCTTCAGGGGTTCTCATTGTGTACCCCAAAAGTACACAGCAAAACAGCTCTTGAGTAGAGGCAAGCAGCAGCATCCCCCTCCTGCTCACTGAAACACTCTGTGTTCACAATAACCCCCCTGCTTTGATCTCTTGCCAAGAATAACACAGACAGTCTATTCAAACATCTTTAATGACATGATATAATTAAAAATATCTAACGTGCAACTCAAAGAAATGAATATGAAACTTGTTTAAGTCTGTTTCCACACCCCTCCAAACTTGACTGACAGGTTCCAAACCTCATTAATTGGCCTGAAAATGTATGAATACCCCAATATTATGGGGTGTGTGTGTCCTATATTATCAGTTGGGAGCACAAGGGACAAATAATCAGATTTGAAAGGAATTAGGTGCCATGGTAGCTTTAAAAATCCTGCAAGACACATCACTGTATCTGTGAGCATTTACATTTCTGTTTAAAGTGGTCTGAAAAGCCTTGGAGACACTCATCCCTGAGGCTCTTAACAGCCTGTATGTTTTAAGTCTCTGAAGCAGTTGAGAAGTGAGCTCTAAATGCCTTAGTCAAAGGACAGTGTTTGTGAATCGATCCCTTTTCTTCACAGTAACACAGAATTTGTACAGCACCTCATCTTTCAGAAGTGCAGAGCAGACCAGAGGAACCAGAATGACTGCCAGGTCCCAGGGGAATCCTGATTATTAGATCATAAAGTAACTCTGGTCATGGTCGAATATGAAAGTGACAATTAGGAAAGCTTCTGTTCCTGAGTCTGCTCTGGTCTAAAGGACAGTGTCAGCTGAGACACTTCCAGAGTCAGCAAGAGAAGCAGGTCAGTGCAAATGAACAAACAGGTGAACCTCAGCCCAACATGAGCCCAGCGAAATTAAATGTGTTAATTTGAGTCCTGGCTAGAGAGTTTAAATTGGCAGTTTTAACCTGAGTGGCCGTGACTCAGCTGAGAGACAAAAACTCAGCTGTGTGACAGTGGCCTTTGTTTCTCCTTTGATTCTCTACACATTTTGTAGAGGCCAAGACTAAGGACGATTCATTTGGAAGGATTCCTGGTCAGCAGGAGCATTCATTGGAAGGGACACCTGGCCATCATCACTGAGATGGAAGCACAGACAGATCAGGCAGAAAATACCTGCATTTCCCCTAGAACATGGAAGCAGTTGGCTGTTATATTCCGACTGTACTTCAATGCTCTTCCAGTCTTCACTAATGGCAATACTGCAGGTATTGTCTTGGAGAGGCCACAGAAGAGGACAGAGCACTTTTTTTCAGACACCACCTCTCCTGATTTGACAGGATTATTCAGTATTAATTTCACAATAGCTCAGGGCCTGCCTGCTCAGAGGCATCGTTTCATGTCTGACATGAGTAATCCCAGCTGTAGCCCAAGGAAGAGCCATGCAGGCTGTTCTTGTTTGCAGAATGAATAGCTTGCCATCCACCAGGAATCACAGACTTCCTGTGGAGCAGGATCCATTGTCTCAAAGTACAGTAGTGCAAGCACCACCAAGTTGCTGGGAGCCCTGCAGGAAAATCACTTGCATCCTCCAGTGACTTACACCTCTGTGATTTCTGTCTGGACCCTGTTCACTGTTCTCTGACAAGAGTCTTGAGTCACAGAAAGCTGTCAGTCATCAAAAACACTGCTGTTCCTGTGACTGGAGCTGTTCTCCTTGACCATCACTCGGTACGAGATGCGCATGAAAGAGCCCATGAGCAGCACCACGAAGAGGATCAGCAGCAAGGACCAGACCTCCGGCTCAATCCCCTTGAGGGAGCTTGGGCTGTCCTGGGGGATGGTGCTGCTCAGACTCAGCAGGTACCCAAGGGTCCAGCCAGATGATTTATCACCCATCTATTGAAATAAAAAGGAGAAGTCAGAAGAGAAGGAGACAGCCTGGACTCCAGCTGTGTTTCTGTGCATGGGCCCAAGGCTTTGTATGTATTATCTGAGACTGATCCAATGATTTGGCTTGAAATGAGAAGCTCTCTCACTCTCGGTGCCCTGAGTACACCAAGAGGCCTTAGTACCACTTCCACCCACACCTCTGCCCATGGACACAGGCACTCCATGTAAGCTCTGGCCTGGGCAGCCCCTCTCTCCTGAGCTCTGCTGTAGGGGAGTGCTGTTCTCTGCTTACTGACTGCTTTTCTTGTTTATCACAACTGTGAATCCATTTTGCAAAACCATCCTGCTGGAGAAGCCCAGCTGGTTAGGGCTTGGCAGTGTGGGAACAGGCTGGCTGTACTGGGAGCAGCCCTCCTGGTAACTGGGAACACTGTGCTGTAGGAACTGACCTTCTGGAATGCAGTCCAAGCAGGCTGGTCAAAGTCAAGTGTGTATCCTGTTGTACTGAGATGGAAGATGAAGGCAGACACAGTGCAGTAATCAACAAGTGTATCCAGGCTTGCTTGGGACTCCCTAATCAGCTGGTGCCATTTCCAGGGGAAAAAAAAAAAAGAAAAAAAAAAAACAAGATTGGGGGAAAAAAATTAAATAAATACTCAGTAGCCAAATTTCAGACCTGCTATAACCTCTCCTTTCCTGTTCTGGGACTGACTGTGGGACTGGAGGAGGGGTTTGTGTCCTGTGCAGTTTTAAACCACATTTCCTGCACTCACTGGGCTGTGGGGTAGAAATCAGTGTCATCTTTTACTGCCTTTGTTCCCATCTTATTAAGCCAGATCCAAGAGCAGCAGGACTGACAGCCAGGCTGCCTTGCCAGTGAATTGCTTGGTAGGATTGATTCCCTGCTCTCTAATTAGGTTGAACTGATGCTGCAGCCTTTCTCCCAGCTGGAACATTGGGACTCTCTCCTCTTTCCAGAAGAGAATGCTTTAGGGAACTGCTTATGGGCTTTGCTGCCTCATTTACAAACCCTGGAGAAATTGTCCCATTTGAATGTTACTGTGGATGCTCCATCAGTGTAAGTGCAAATGAGGGTGACCTCATAACCATCAGATGAGGGGCAGAACTGACAAACTCTCCCCAGCCTGGGCTCCATGGGCCCAGGTGAAATTGGAACAGCTCTGGAGTGTGAGTGGATGTGTCCTTTGCACTTAAGGACAGAAGGATAACAGCAAGACCAAGGTGATGTACAGGAATGAGTAGACAGCCTTCCAATTTAGTCCTTAAAATACTGTAAAAGGTATTTGTGGCTTTTCATTGAATTAGGTCCAGGTGTTACCAGCAGTAGCTGGGATTTGAGAGGAAGGAAAATAAGTGAAGCCTGTTTCCTCAGAGGAAAAAAAACCCTAAATCCCCCCAAAAAACTCAAAATCCAAATTTTTCCCTGAGGGAGCCAGTAATTACAGCTGTAAGTCTGAGTCCTGAGGGCTTTTGCAACAAACTGTTGCTTGCTTCCCTCTCTCCCTGTACACCAGGTTATTCCACAGTTACCTCTTTGATGGACATCCCACACAGCCTCCTGACAGCCTGGCCCAAGTCAGGAGAGGGTACAGCTCCTCTCATGAAGTCCATGGCTTCAGAAAACACCTACAACAGCAGCAGAAATAATCATCAGGTGGGACTGTGCTCTGTGTCCTTGCACTGCACACCAGAAATCACCCCTAGGGAAGTGAGGGGCAGTGGCTGAGCATTGCCAGGCTGCCCTTGGTGTGCAGGGTGGTTCCAGTGCCTTGGAAGGGCTCAAGGGACATGAGCAGAGATGTTCTGTCTGGAGATGGAACCAGCTCTGTTCCCAGTGTGTGTCCAGCTGCCTTCCTGGCCCTGCCTGGATAAGTAGACTGGTAATAGAATAAAAAAATCATATTGGTTGCAGAACATGTCTAAATTCAAGTTCAACCATTAACCCAGCACTGCCAAGCCCACCACTAAACAATGTCCCCAAGTGCCACATCTACACAGCTTTTAAAGTCCTTGAGGGACTGGTGATTCCACCCCTGCCCTGGGCAGCCTGTGCCAGGGCTTGACAACCCTTTTGGTGAAGGAATTTTCCCTAATATCCAATCTAAACCTCCCCTGGCCCAGCCTGAGGCCATTCCCTCTCCTCCTGTTCCCTGGGAGCAGAGCCCGACCCCCTGGGCTGCCCCCTCCTGTCAGGGACTGTGCAGAGCCACAAGGTCCCCCCTGAGCCTCCTTTGCTCCAGGCTGAGCCCTTTTCCCAGCTCCCTCAGCCTCTCCTGGTGCTCCAGACCCTCAGTGTCCTTCTTGCAGTGAGGGGCCCAATATTCATGGTGTGACCTCACTGATAGCATAGGGGTTAAAATGATTTTGGGGTTGGTGGTAGTTTTAGGTTGTGGGATCGATAAGCCTTGTAGACCTTAGGTATTGTTCTGTTAGGAAAATACCCATGGGAACTGCACCTGTGTGCTTTTCCGTGATGAATACTCATGACAAGATTAATGAAATGGTTGAGTAGGAAATAGGAGTAAGAATAATAACTCACTTGCAACAATCCTGAGAAATGTAAGGGGGTAGTCAGAAAGGGGGCTGAAACTTATGGTTGAGTGAAAACAATGTATCCGATAGAGTGGTGTAGAATTAATGATTAACTGATGATTATAAGTTAGTTATGGTATAAATATAACCATTTTTCGAACCCATGGCAGAGCTTGATTTGGGTCCAAGGACCCCTGGCTCCCAGGGCCCTTTTATTAAAGCACCCATAGAATCATTATGGGTGATTATGTGTTTTCTTACGCTAACATCACCAGTGCTGAGGACTGGGAGATGACCCCAGTGCTCCTTGGCACCACGTCCATGGGAGACTCAGGAGCTGGGGAAATTTCCATGGTTGCCCTCCCTGGCAATGCACTCAGCTTGTCTTGGGATCTTGAGCTACTCCTGGCTTAACAATCCAATGACTCCGGCCACCAGGTCCGGGTTCTCAGGTGGAAGAGTCCTTGTAGTGCAGCATGGCCAGATGTTTGCTAAGGGAGGGGCAGAGCTTTACCACAGACCTGGTGTGGGAAGACCTGCTCAGCACAGAACTCCTGACTGTCCCATAGAGCCCTAGCGTTGGTGTCAGCATCAGACATGGAGGAGACATGGATGAAGAAAGCTCCCCCAGAGTCACCGTGGGAAGCCAGTGGTCCATGTTTGGACAGCTGTGGCAATGAGGGGGAGAGGGCAGGAGTGGCACGGTCTGGCTGCTCCCACTGTATTTATTAATGGTCCAACTGGTCCCATTTCATGAGTCCCCCATACCAGTTGCTTACTGCAGGGTAAATGAGAACTCACCAGAAACCTGGTCTGAAGGGGCTTGTGTCCACTGCTGAGGGAATGCTTGAAGAAGCTGCAGGAAGAGGAGGAGTTGAGCAGGCTTTGCATGAGGCTCACACAGGCTGTGGCATTGCTGGAGCCTGTGATGTTGAACACCTCCTTGGGGCCAGGGATGTCCCTTGTGTCATCACTGGCAGCACAAGGCCCAGCACGCACTGATTGCCACTGCACTTCCCGGGAGTAGGTGAGGGGCCAGCAGGGATTGGTCACTGTTTTAGCACTTCTCTGCTCCTGGAGGCAGAATAAAACAAGGGCAGAGGAGAAAGAGAGGACATTGGCATCCCAGGGATTCACACAGGGAGACAGAAAGTACCATGGTTAGGAACAGCTTTCCCCAAGCACCACAACGCTGAGATTGAGGAGGGAGGCTGTGAAAGCTTTGCCAAATCTTATGGCATTGAGTCAGCCATGAGGCCCAGCCAGGTTCCAGCTCCTGCTGAGCTCAGGGCCAGTGCAGTGACTGGACCTGCTGAGAGGTGATGAGTCCCAACCCTACCCATCCCCTCCCTTAGACCAAAAATACAATTTCCTGCATCCTGTGCTCCACAAGAATCAGTGTTTTTCATCTCTAGAAATTTCCCCATAGAACTGTTGTGAAGTTGCTGTCCCACGTGGGACATTCAGGTCTCAAATAAGGGTGAGTGGGGTTTATAGGGGGGAAAGTGAATGGGCAGGGAACAGTTAATTCCTGAAAAACAGAGCTTTGATGAAGACTAAGGTGATTCTTGAGTTTGTATCATCCTATACCACTCTTTTCCTCCCCCCATTTCCCAAGTGAAATAAAGTTCGGAAGAACCAAAACACCTGCATGTTTTCAAAATGAAATATTGCTCTTTTAAAGATGCCTCAGGGTTAAAGTCAGCAAACGAAATCCCCCAAATGGAAGGTCCCAGTTGGTTCCTGGGTGTTGCCATTCTAGGATGGAGGAGCAAGCCTTACCTCTCCTCACCCTGAAGGTGATGTTGACACCTCTGGAGAGCAATTTTGTGCTTGTGTGTTTTAAGTAGGAGCCAACTAGAACCTGTAAGTAGGAAACCCTTGCATAGGTGCCTGTGTGTCTGCTTGGAGGGAGAAAATGTTTTACAAATGCACTGGGTTTTTCTAGTATATGCCTCCACTGAATTTCTTATTATG
Organism: Eopsaltria australis; assembly: GCA_034509425.1. Taxonomy (NCBI): domain Eukaryota; kingdom Metazoa; phylum Chordata; class Aves; order Passeriformes; family Petroicidae; genus Eopsaltria; species Eopsaltria australis. The sequence goes on from JAVTVJ010000183.1 coordinate 344,805, forward strand.
ATATTTTCTAATAACATCCTCTACTAAAGAGGGCTTGACCTTAAAGTGAATGACACTCTGCCCATTACCACACCGTGTGCAGCTGTCATTTAGTGATGCTGTACCAGGAGCTTTGCAGGTGGCCTGGGCAGACACTCACCTGGATGAGCACGGAGAGCAGCCTGCTGCGGAGCTGCTCCGTGCCATGGCAGGGGCACTGCTGGGTGTGCACCCTGCGTGTCTGCCCGTACAGCTGCAGCCTCACCCCCTCCTCTGGGGCCTGCTTCTCTTCTTCCAGCTCGGAAGTGAGCTGTGCTGAGCTTCCTCCCATGGACAGGACTCCTGCCATCCCCGTCCCAGAGGGGACCAACTGTCCTCGCCAGTCGTACTGAGCCAAAAAGAACAAGAGAGGTCAATCCTTGAGACTTCTCCATCTTGGTCACAGCCAGGTGCCAGCATTAGTGCACAGAGAGAGAAAGCAGCTCGATGGTGCCCCACAGCCCAACTCTGTTTTGCCCACACGACACAAGGATGCTGAACCAGCGGCTTTGGAGGGAACAGAGGAGCCATTGCACAGGCACTGCCACCTGCACAGAGCCTTCCCACAACCTGTGGGGGCAAACCTGTGCCAAGGCCTCACCACCTCACCTCAACCAGCTGGTGCTGGGTCTAAGCTGCCTCCTCTGAAAGGCAGTGGAAGCTGTGCTGAAGCATTGTTTAAATTTCAGGGGTTTACCCATTCCTCCACGTGTCTCTGTGGCTGCTTGTTAACAGGAGCTGCTCAGCCCAGCTCTGTGTGCCCCAGGGAGAATCATCTTTTACCTTGAAGAAGTTCTCCAGGACATAGTTAACAGCAACCCAGTTGAATGCTTCTTCCTCTGGGCTGGACAGGATTTGTGCCCCTTGAAAGTTGAAGGGGGATGACTTCAGGGTGCCAGTCAGAGCTGCAAGGAGACCGTCAGAGAGGATGGGATGGGTGAGGCTAAACACAAAAGAAAAAGAAGGCACATTTGATGTTACAGGACCCTGCCAGGAGCAGCCTGCAGTGGGGACACTCTGCAGGGCTTCTGCTGTGTTCCCCACTTGGGGTAGTAGCCCAGAGACACAATGACAATGCCACTCCTGCTGCTGCTTCCCTCTCCTCTCGCATGGCACTGGAGGCAGGAACAGCAGAAGAGTGATTTGAACAATTGTGCCACCGTTTAAGAATTCAGGGCCTTAGTACCCTCTGTCACTGAGGAAGTCATCTGGCCTCATGCCACTGGCCTGGTTCTCTCCAGACCTTACTTTCCCTCAGTGTCTAAAAGGAGACAAAGGTCCCAGTAATGTGATGACTTAGAAGAGGGTTCACAAAAGTGTGTGTGATAAGCTGAACCTTCCCACCACTGTTTCCAATTTGCTGACAAGAAACACCCCTGCAAACACCCCTGCAAGCCCATGCGGGCTGTCACACAAACTGAAAACACCTGAGCTTCCAGACTGATGGGTGTTTTCCCAAGTACTAATTGTGAAACTGTAATTGTGAAGGAGACACTGCCCAGCCTGGCAGCAGTTGCAGGACCAGGACTGTCATCTTCATGGCTGCCTGAGGGGACAGGATGGAGACACAGCCATGCTGTGCTCCTCTCTTCAGGGCCTGAGGAAGGTTCACCTGACTGGCAGATTAGGGATGGCTCACACTGCAGAGCAGACAGGGGGAGATGCCTGTACAGAATGATCCCGTGGTGTGTGCTGATCTCTGGGTGTGGGTTTGCAACATTCACTCACTTCAGCTGCCTCATGCTGGCGGTGGCTCCCAAGTACAGGGGGGTTTGGCTGTGCTCCTCTGCTGGGATCTCGTTCAGGGCCCAGTTCAAACACGGCTCCAAGCTCTTCCCAGCTTTCTGAGGAGAATCTGAGTAGCTGGAGACTCCTGGACCTGAGGACCACAGAACAGAATGGAATTTTGAGGGAAGTTATGGGAGAACTGTGAGAGCTGTTACCCCAGAGGTTGCTATCCTAGGACATGGTTAAGACAGAACTTGTCACAGGTGGAATGAAGGAGTTCTTCCAGGTATCCATCCTGCTAAAATATGGAACTGGCACCAAATTACATGTGCATAGAAATCCCAAATTGCACTAAGACTACCCTAGCTCTGCAGCTGAGACACCTATACCAGGCTCATGACTGCTGCAACAGCTGGAGCTGTCTCAGCCCACAGAGGAAGAAATGTGGCTTTAGTTGCTATAAAAATAAGCAAAAGGACAGACAGAGGCTGATGTGTCACCTCTCTCCTCCAGCCACCGAGCCCCTGCTGGCAAGCAAGACACCTGCCCTAGAGGAAGCCAGTGCTCTGCAGAGGGAAGCTGCGTGCCAGCCTTGACTCATTTTTCCAGCAAGTCAGTGGGGTCTTAAATGTTGGTTTTGAACTGCTATCCAGGAAGAGCCTCCCCTCCCCATCCTGATTCCCTCACCATGTGCGTTGCTCTCTGGGGCCCTGTGCAGGGCTGAGCTGCAGCTTCCCTGGAGCTGCTGCAGGGCTGTGGCTGTGCTGCCATGCAGGCAGGGCTGCTCACACCTGGGGACCTGCCTGGGCCTTGTGTGCTGCTGCTGGCAGCAAACTGCCTCAGAGCTGCTGCTCAACCCAGCCACTGAACGAGGGACACCTACAAGGTTTCAGGGAGCCCTTACTGCATCTTCTGTGTGTGATTTGTGTTGTTTACAGCCTGCGAGGGCACAAACCCTGTTCCCTGCTTGCTGTGCAGCTGCTGCTGAGGGCTCAGTCCTTCCCAGCATCCCGCTATAACCAGGCTTTAACATCAAAGCAAGATTAGGAGATAGGGAAGGAAAACCCCATGCATTAATGCATGAAACCCTCTCAGCTGGCATTGGCAGGGCCAAACTGATTCAAATTTGTGAGGAAACCCCCGAAATTCTCTGAAATGTGACACCTAAAGGCTTGTGCTGTTAAACCCTACATAGGGGGCTGGAGCCCTTGCAGCTCTGTTGTCCTGGAGTTACCCCAGTTACTGCCTAGGGCACAGTCAGGAGGAGGCAGAAGATACCAGGAGTCACCCTGCAGTCAAATTTCTCTCCATTGCTGTTCACTGCCTCTCCTGGGTGAGAAGCTCCAGCAACCTTGGCTCTACCACTGATCCCTTTGGACATCAGGATGAGCCCCATCATCTCTGCATGCTTCCCTGCCTGCAGCAGCCCCAAAATCCTGACACCTGCTACTGCCAAGTGCCTGATGTCCAGCTGTGTGTGGCTGAATCTGCCCCGTCAAGAAGAGCCATGCTGAAAATAAGCAATTTGTGCTTCACTATTTCAGTGCACAGCTGGGTGGTGCAGGAGCCAAGGAATTTGTGGCACTGGTCCATGCACAGGTCTCTGCTTTTCCATCCATCCTGTGCCAGTCCCACAGACCACTGAGCAGGAATTGGCCACCTTACCTTGCACAGGACAGGAACTGCATCCTCTGATCACCCCAGTCTTGTTTGCCTTGGTGGCTGTCCACTGGTAGAGGAACAGGATGGTGCGGGATGGGCCAGCATCCAGAACAATGCCATACTGCAAAAACCCCAAAACATTCTACTGAAAAACACCCCTGCATGCATGCTGACTGATTTGTAGGGTTACCCAGCACATACAGGCATTCTGGGTGACCCCTGGGCCTGCACTGGAGTATTTGAGTTTGCTTGTTACATTCAAAGAGCAGGTGAAGCCAGAAGATGATGAGGATTTGCAGGGAACCATCTGCATTTCTGAATATACATGAGGAGCAGCAGGAGTGGAGAAACGCCCAGAAATACATCAGCCCTACAGTGGCATGCACTGGAGCTGCTCCTGAAACCAGACAGAGGGCTTCCCCTGAGAGCTGAGCCACCTGGAGCTCAGGAAAAACAGGTCCCAAAGCAGTGGGAGATGGCACTATATGAGTTCTCCACTGATTCTGGGACTCAAACTGCTGCTGATTGGTTTGCTCAGGCTTTGGTGCAGGAATTGGAGGGCTGCAGCTCCCTTGTCCCGAGGAGCCCAGGGCTCCTGTGTCTCCTTGATGTCCCACTGCAGCAGTGGTGTGACATGGGCTGGGTTTGCTGCAGCAACCAGCACAGACACTGTACAACACAGCAGCCCCTCAGAGACAGAGATGACGTCTTGGCAGGAAGAGCAGCAGCAGTGAACATGACCAGCTCAGCCCCTTGTCCCCTGACAGCTCTGCTATTGCCCAGGCCAAGGGCTCTCTGTCTCTTTGCCCCTGGTGTTTGTTTGCTGCTGACTGAGCCTTGCTGCTCCCAGTATATGAGGGTGAGCAAGTGGAGGCCACTGGAGTACCCTGCAGCACAGCCCTGGATGTCCCCACACCCCAAATAACTCCAGAGCTAACCCAAGGCTCCTCTCCCCCCTGTTCCATGACCCCAGTTTGGGATATCTCCTACACAGACAGGAAGAAAACTCATGAGCTCCATGGTAGTGCGTGGTCGAAGCTGTATCTCACACACAAATAGTCAGAGCTGTGACTGAGTGGGAGGAGAAACCTCCTGAGAGGTTGATGTTAATGCCACCAGAAGGGTTTCAGCACCAGGCAGAGCTGGCTGCAGCCTCTGAGCGAGGCTGGCTGCCTGCTGCCCTCCTGCAGCTCTCAGTTGCACCAGTCCTGGCAGCCAGGCCAGGGGCTGGTGGGGCTGGGCTGGAGCAGAAATGCGGAAGGAGGATGGAGCTCCCTGCCCCAGCCTGCTGGCACCCTCCCACACCAGTGACAGCTCGGATTTCTAGCAGGGACATGTTGGCTGCCGCAGAAGAGGAAGAAAGGAATGGCATTGGTGCAGAAACATGGATTTTTTTTTTCCTCCTTCAGAAAATGAGAGGCTGCTGCTGGGAGCGCAAGGGAGAAGGGGAGGGATCACCACATTCATGGCCAGCTCAGCACCAGAATGTGGAGCAATAAGGGGGTTTTGAATCCAGTTTTGTTTCTGAGAGGATCATGGAGGAGGGGTGCTATCTCTAAACATGCAGGATAACCTCCTTCTGTTGGGTGAAACCATGGTGTGCCACTGAGCTCACCTCAGCAACGGGAGCATCAAGAGACAGAGCAGGTGGGCATTAACCCCCCAGACCTGTGGGCATTAACCCCCCCAGACCTGGCCCAGCTGGGAGGAGCATGCTGGCTCTTTGACTGAAATCAGGATGGGATCAAAGAGGAGAAGGCATGAAAGACAATTTGTTTTTAAGACAGAAGCAGCAGTTCAAGGGGACATTCCTGCTGCCTTTTGAGAGGGACTGAGCTCTTTCCCTGCACTGACACCACTGATTCCTTGTGGCTCTGGGGCAGCTCCTGACATGGGCTCAGCCTGCCCTGAGCATCTCCCCCGACCCATGGACCATATCCAGCCTGTATTCCTTGACCAACCAAAGGGGTCTGCTTGTTTCTGGTTTGAAAACCTACAGCGTGTTGAGAGATGCCAACCTGTCCTGACAGCATCGTTCCAGTCCCCTCCTTTGGGAGTAGCTCAGTAGTAAAATAATGCCCAAAGCAACAAAAGAGCCAAATTTTACTGCCTGTCTCACCCTTTGAGAGCCCTTACCTTGGTCCTGAGCGGGGCCACGGGCACATCTTTGGTGGAGACACAGAGCAGCACGATGCCCGTCAGTCCCGCCACGATCACCAGCCAGGGGGGAAGGAGCTCACGCCAAGACATGAAGAGCTTTCTCCTTTCTCCAAAGAGGAAGCAGTGGAGCAGCAAACTGACACCGGCTGCTTTAACAACCTTTAAAAAGAGCAGAAAGGCGTGGCCGGGGCCAGGCTCTGACTTCAGCCCAGCCCCAAGCCACAGGGACCACAAGGACGCGTGGGCCAGGCTGGGATGCGTCAGGCAGCTCCTTCTCTTCTCCTTCTCTTCTCCTTCTCTTCTCCTTCTCTTCTCCTTCTCTTCTCCTTCTCTTCTCCTTCTCTTCTCCTTCTCTTCTCCTTCTCTTCTCCTTCTCTTCTCCTTCTCTTCTCCTTCTCTTCTCCTTCTCTTCTCCTTCTCTTCTCCTTCTCTCCCTCTCCTCTCCTTCTCCTCCTTCTCTTCTCCTTCTCTTCTCCTTCTCTTCTCCTTCTCTTCTCCTTCTCTTCTCCTTCTCTTCTCCTTCTCTTCTCCTTCTCTTCTCCTTCTCTTCTCATAAATAGCAGGAGGGCTCCGTGCCCATCCCACTGCGAGCTGAGCTTTGCCACGGAACCGCTGCAACCTCGAAACTGCCCCAGGCAGGGGGGCTGAGCTAAACACAAATGTGGGCTTAACTCAGCTGGGTAATAAGCAGCGGGCAGGCAAAACTCACCCCTTTGGTATTTATTCCACGTCTGGCAGTGTGAGCTTCCCAGTTGGAGGTGGGGGAACTGCTTGTCCCTGGGTTTGCTTCGTCCCGGAGGGTTCTGGGGTGGAGCTGGGGTGCTGCTCCATTGGGCTGGGGCAGAGGACAGCCACTCTGCCTGCTTCTTCCAACTGTTCCTGTCTCCTTGAGCACTTTCGGGTGGCACCTGGGACACAAAAACATCTGCCCATTTGGGTTTCCACCCACAGGAGGCTGTGGCTGGTTTGGTCCTTGCTGTGGGTAGGGAACAGCAGGGGCTGCTCTGTGTGTCAGCCTTCTGAGGGGCTGAACCCCCCTCCTGACAGCCTCCCGAGGCTCGGACTGTGGGAAACACACGCCTGCTTTGTCCTGGCACACTGGTCGAGGAGAGGTTTGTCAGCTTCTCCTTGGCTCCTTGGAGGGAGCTGGGAATTTTGTGTGAAAATACAGTGGATGGGTGACTTCTGTAAAGGACACGCCTGCTTTGTCCTGGCACTGCCACCAAGTCTCATTCCAGAAAATGGAAATTCTGAAGAAGACTCTGTGGCTGCTCACGCTGAGGCAATTGGCTGATTGCTCACGTCCACACACTGGTCATGGATCTGAAGATCAAACCAGGAACAGGGAAAGGCCACTTGGCTGTTTTTGGTGACATTTCCTCTTTTCATTGCTGCAATCAGCCAGGAGGGAAGCCTTGGACACCCCCAGGAACCCTGACTTTTGCTGCATAGAAACATGGAATCACAGAATCTCCTGAGTTGGAAGTGACCCCCAAACAATCCCATCGTTTGGGAGCTCCTGGAGCAGGTCCTGTGGAGAGCAACTAAGTTGGTCAGGGTTCTGGAACATCTCTTGTGAGGAAAGGCTGAGGGGGCTGGGCCTGTTCAGCCTGGAGGAGAGGGGACCTCATCAGCGTGTATGAGCATCTAAAGGGTGGTGTCAGAGCAGGGACCAGGCTCTGCTCGGTGGTGCCCAGCAGCGGGACAAGAGGCAGAAACTCCAGGGAGTTCCACCTGAACATGGGCAAGGATTCCTTTCCTGTGTGGGTGACCAAGCACTGACAAGGCAGCCGCCGCGGAACCTTCGTGCGGCGGAACCTTCGTGCTGCAGCGCGGGGCCCGCGGGCCGCGGGGGCGGGTTGGGGGCGGACCGCGCGGAGCCGGGGCGGGAGCTGAGGCGGGACCGGGACCGGGATTAGGATCAGGAGCAGGAGCGGAATCGGGAGCAGGATCAGGATCAGGATCAGGATCGGGATCAGGAGCAGGAGCGGGACCAGGATCAGGAGCGGGAGCTGAGCCGGGAGCGGCCCCGCGGACCCGGCCAGGCCGAGATGTACGCGGGGCTGCAGGAGCTGGGAGTGGCCAATGGCGAGGACCTCAAGGAGACCCTGACGAACTGCACGGAGCCGCTGAAGGCCATCGAGCAGTTCCAGGTGCGTCGGGCGCCGCGGAGGCGCCGTGCGGGGCCGGGCTGTGCGGGGACAGCGAGCACGGGACGGCGCCCGGTGCTGCCGCGGTTTTTCCTCGCTTTATTTGTTATCCGGCGTGCCGTTCTCAGTCCCCGCCGCGGGTTGTGTTGCAGACGGAGAACGGGGTGCTGCTGCCCTCGCTGCAGTATGCCCTGCCCTTCCTGGACCTGCACGGCACCCCCCGGCTCGAGTTCCACCAGTCCGTGTTCGATGAGCTGCGGGAGAAGCTGCTGGAGAGGGTCTCTGCCATCGCTTTGGAGGGGAAGGTCGAGGAGAGGTTTGTCAGCTTCTCCTTGGTTCATTGGAGGGAGCTGGGAATTCTGTGTGAAAACACGGTGGATGGGTGACTTCTGTAAAGGAGAGTTGGGTTCCTCAGGGACATTCAGTGTTCCAGTGCCTTTGAGGTGAGCCTCTTTGTTCCTTTCCTGCTCCGTGGTGCTTAGTCTCGTGCTTTTCCATGTGTTCAGATACAAGAAGCTGGAAGATCTCCTAGAGAAGAGCTTTTCCTTGGTCAAGATGCCCTCGATACAGCCCGTGGTCATGTGTGTCATGAAGCACTTGCCCAAGGTGGGACCACTGCACGGGTTGGCCTGGGGTGACGTGGGGTGTCACTGCTGTGACATCTCTGGTGTGGCTCTGCACCTTCTGCACCTGTGTTGTTCAGTGTTAGGGACTGACTGAATATTTAATACATTCTTGTATCTGTTGATAACTCAGTGGACTAATTAAGAAAGCATTTTACATTTTCATAATCAGATGAGAGAGTTTTCCTATTTTCTTCAACCCATGGGGTTTCCTAAAAAGTCAGGTTTGCTGATAGGAGATCATGTGTTTTATTGCTGATTTAATGAGTTCCTAAAGCTCCCTCCATCTGGTGACAGCTGATTGACAAATCTCTTAAAAGTGGAAGGTAAGACTTGAGGAGTGCAATTAGAAGGAGGCAGGAGGGAGAATCAGATCTGTGTAACAAAAATCTCTGGGAGTGTCCTTATTAAAAAAAATCCTATTGCACTCAAGGTAATGGATTGAAAGCACTGCTGGAACTTCAGTAAATTCCTGAGTTTGGAAACACACCTCAAATCTCAGCACTGGAGATATAAAGTAGATCTTTCTCCTTCTTTGAAAGAATTAAGGGTGTGTGATTTGGTTGTTGAAGAAGCCTCTTGGGGCTGGTTTACTGCTACACCTGGTGGGTGAATGCCCAGAGTGCCTGAGGTGGGGATCAGGGCATGGAGAGGATTGTCCTGCTCTGCTCTGGGCTGGGGTAGCCTCACCTCGAGTCCTGGAGCTCTTTGGGCACAAGATAAAAAAACATCTAAAGCTGTTGGAAAATGCTAAAAGGACGGTGAAGGGTCTGGAGGAGCAGCTGAGGGCACTGGGATTGCTGAGCTGGAGCAGAGTGAGGGCAGAGCTCCCCGGGGGCTGCAGCTCCTCCCGAGGGGCAGCTCCGAGCTCTGCTCTGGGACAGGGACAGGAGCCAGGGAACGGCTGGAGCTGGGCCAGGGCAGGCTCAGGCTGCACAGCAGGGCAAGGCTCTTCCCCCAGAGGGTGCTGGGCACTGCCCAGGCTCCCCAGGGAATGGGCACGGCCCCGAGGATGCCAGAGCTCCAGAAGCGTTTGGACAGCGCTGCCAGGGATGCCCAGGCTGGCATTGTTGGGGGTCTGGGCAGGGACAGGGGTTGCACTGGATGTTCCTGGTGATCCTTCCAGCTCAGGATATTCTGTGATTCCATGATTTTGCTGGCTCCTGTAGTCAGTCATGGGTTCCATGGACAGTGAGGCAGGTGAGGTGCTGCTCACTGTGGAACTGCTCTGTGCACTGCAGGTCCCTGAGAAGAAGCTGAAGCTGGTGATGGCTGATAAGGACCTGTACAAGGCCTGTGCTGTGGAGGTGAAGAGACAGATCTGGCAGGACAACCAGGCTCTCTTTGGGGATGAGGTGTCACCCCTGCTGAAGCAATACATCCTGGAGAAGGAGAACATTCTCTTCAGCAATGATATTTCCTTCTTGCAAAATTTCTTCAGTCCATCTCCCAAAACGAGACGTCAAGGAGAGGTAAGGACAAGGGAACTCTCACAGTGTGATGGTGAGGGGAATTTATCAGCTTTCAGTCAACCATCACATATCAGGGGCTGTTTTCCCCTGCCCACCTTTGCTGCTGAAGTTGTTTAGCTGGACAATCTCTTTGCAAGAAACACCGGGCCATTTTCTCCTACACATCTTGATGAAAGCAGCAGGAGTTGTTTTAGTTGTTGTGTAATAACTGATGAATGTTCTAAGCTGTTTATGCTTTAAAAAAAGAAAGCAAGGGCAGATTTTTTTTCTCTGTTATTCAGTCTGGCTTTAATGCACTTCAGCTGTTCTGAAGGCTGAGCATCTCTATCACATCAGTTTGGATATGTTAATACGTTAAATTTCTTGTCTTGGGACCTTTTTGAGTGGATGTAGCTCAACTGAAGTTGCTTTGTTTTTAATAAATGGAAAAGGATGTGGAAAGTTGTAGTTAACTGGCATTCTGAAAAGTTGCTCTTTGAATTAAGTTAACTATAAGGCATTATAAAGTGAATGCAGCACATCTGTTACATGAGGGGTTGTTTTAGTCCTGTTTTGCTTTCAGATAATTTGGTGTAAGTGCCCTGGTGCAATTTACTCCAGGTTTGCACTGCAGAGTTGTGCTTTAACCCCAGCTGTGCACTCAACCCCACACATCCACTTGGTGACTCCCCCTGAGGGGATTGGGGGTGGAATCAGAAGGATAAGAGAAAGAAATTTGTGGGTTGAGACAAGAACACGTTATGGCTGTTGAAGATTTGGTGAATGTCTCTTCACCGAACAAATACTCCTGGAAATCTTGGAATAAACAGTTCCTTTTCAGGACCTCCTGTCCCTGCAGATGCTTCAAGTAAATCACATAATGAATTTACATTTGTGTGTGTGGAATGAGAGCATGTCTCGGTGCTGAGGCCACACATGTCCCCCTGTGAGCTCAGGTGGTGCAGAAGCTGACCCAGATGATTGGGAAGAACGTGAAGCTCTATGACATGGTGCTGCAGTTCCTGAGGACGTTGTTCCTGCGCACCAGGAACGTCCATTACTGCACGCTGAGGGCAGAGCTCCTCATGTCACTGCACGACCTGGAGATCAGTGAGATCTGCACTGTGGACCCCTGTCACAAGGTACCAATCACGTGGGACAGATGGGGCTCTTACTGGAGAATTCTCTGGGAAAAGCTCAGAGAAGATGAGTCCTTTCTGTAAAGAGAATTCAGACCTTGAACCTACATGTCATCTTATATTCCTTGGAACTTTGGGTGGAAATTTCATCTTGGTTTAGCAGCAGTTTGCTTTTGTTTCATAACCCATGAACCCTTCAAATTTAGGGCACTTTGGCAGTGTTAAAAGCAATGTCTGCTCTGACATCTGATCTATGTAGATGCTGCAGAAATAATAAAACCCATCAGCTAGCCCCAGGTTCTTACTGCAGGCTTCCCTCCCAGTTGTGGATATGCTCCAGCTGTCAGTAAACTGTGTATGTAACAGTAAATACTTCGGATATTGAATTATAGGAAAACATGGAACCGTTCAAATACTGGGAAGTGACAGATGTGTTAATGTCACAGCAGGATCTTGTTATTGGCCCCTTGTTCATGGTAGCATCACTCTGACCTGGAACAAGGCTTTTTCTCTGAAGTAGTATGCTGCTTAAAAAATAATTCAATAATACAGCTCTAAAGCAGGAGCACCTTCACTGTCAATATTCCCTTATTCAGAGAGTGGGAGTGCAATGGCCAAAATAAACCAAGCTTTTATTTCTAAGTGATGCTGCTTCTTTCTCAGCCTGCTACTTGTGTAAATCCACAGGTCTGCAGGGCACTGATGGATTTAATAAATGCCTGCTCTTTAATTGTCAGGGAGCAATTAGGGAGGGGAGAAAGTGACCCCAGGTGAACTTCCCTGGGCATTCCTGACCTCCTTTTGGGATGTTGGCCTTTTTGACCTCTGTGTTTGTGACCAGTGAGATACCATTAATGAAGCATCTTAATTCCAGATATTGGGGGGTCACTCTGAGCCTGTTTTCTTTGAGATAATGTGTTTTATTGCTGGTTTAATGAGTTCCTAAAGCTCCCTCCATCTGGTGACAGTTCACCTGGTGCCTCGACGCCTGCATTCGGGAGAAGTTCGTGGACAACAAGAGAGCTCGGGAATTGCAGGGGTTCCTGGATGGGGTGAAGAAAGGACAAGAGCAAGTGTTGGGGTAAGGCACTTGGGCTGTTTGTTGGGAAACTGAAAATGGCTTCCTGGCCCTCACAACATCTGACAGGTGCTGCAGGTGTTAATTTTTCCTTAAAACCAGCAAACCTCCAGCAGCTCCTCTGTGCAGTCACATCCCAAACATCCCTCAGTGCACTGGGGCACAGCCAAGCACATCCAGGTGGCAGAACTTGCACTGCTTCACTTGTCACTCTTGAGTCTCCCCTGTGGCCTCATGACAAAATTCAAGAGCCTTTTTTAGGGAGTCAGTTAAAATATTTCCTTGGCTTCCAATGACAGCCCTGCTGTGGTCTGGTACACTTACTGTTCTGGAAGATGCCCTCACAGTATTTTATTTAGCTGATACTTTCAGATTTTGTCCATTGGTATTTTAAACTATTTGAGAATTCACTTTCATCTGTTGTTTTTCAAAGGCCTCTGAGACCTTTCTGTCCTCAGCACTCTGGAGATGGTCAAAACCTGCCAGTTCAGAGAGCTCCACTGCCTGTGGGCTGTCTCCCAGCAGACCTTCAGCTGGCTGTGGGAGATCTTGTGCTTGATCTCAGTGCAGAAGACTTTCAACAATTGTTTTTTGTGCTCTTTCAAGTCAAAACCACCAAAATGAATGTTATTTCTTTACAAGGCAGGAGAAGGTTCATCAGGTTTACAGCTGGGTTTGCACCTGTACAATGGAGTTGTTGGTTATCTATGACAAGTGTTGATGTTTACTTCTTCTCAGGGACCTGTCAATGATCCTGTGTGATCCCTTTGCCATCAACACCTTAGCCTTGAGCACCATAAGGCACCTGCAAGACCTGGTTGGGCAGGACACCTTACCCAGGGTAAGCATTGCAGCTTGTGCACCTGAGCTGAACTGTGGTCTTGGCTTGCTGACAGCCATCAGGGAATGACTGGCATCATCCAAGTGTCATAAAGTTCCCGAATGTGTCAGTTGGAATAAGGGAAACATGATTCCTGTCCTTTTGCAGCACCTGCTGCAGAGCCCTGCAGGAGCTGTTTTGACTTGTGCAGTTTGGAACTCTCCAAACTGACCATGAATTTCCTGCATGGCTCATTCTGCAGCTGTGCAAATCCAGAATAATATGCAAATACAGAACAACAGGTGGAATCTGTGCCTCCCTGCTTTGTCCCTCCATCAGTTTGTGTGGCAGCAGCACCTTTCTCCTCCCACGGTGAATGCCTTGGGTTTGTTTGCAATGTTCTGGTCTGGTGGCTCAGATAAAACACAGTTCCTGCAAGAGGAGTCTGCAGGAGGTGCTGAAGTGTTAGAGAAGGGCACCCTGACAGGTGTCTGAACAATCCCTGACTTGTTCAATGTTATTGTTGCACGGAGTAAATTCCTTGAGGCAATTTAAGACTGAAAATCGTTTGGGTTTCAGGACACAATATAAACAACAAAAAAAATTATCATTCTTAGCACACCCTTTCTCCTTCTTTCTTCTGCTGAGATGACTTGGTTTGTCCTCTCACACATTATATTTTAGTGCATTAATTGGGCTGGATAATTTTAAAAAGATGAGATCAGATGGCTGCAGACTTCCTGGTGCATTATAAATTTACAACCTCCCACAAACGCTCAGGTGTGTCAGGTATTTGATCCCATTTGAGGATCAGTTTTCAATTAAGTTGAAGAACTGAATGGCTTTAGCAGTCTTGGATAAATCTGCTAATCCAGAACAGCTTTGAACACAAACCACTACTTCCAAATAAATATCTCATGTAGAAGATCAAAATAGCTGTTTTTCTTCTCCCTTCAAAATTCGAGGAAAGCCCAGATCTGCTGCTGCTCCTTAGGATGCTGTCTTTGGGACAGGGGGCCTGGGACATGATTGACAGCCAAGTCTTCAAGGAACCAAAAATGGTGAGCCCTTTTGATGTTTAGAATTTAACACAATTAATCAAATTTAGACTTGTTTATAATTTTATTGCATTCCTGATTTAACATTTGTTCTCCAAATGTCTCAGAGCTTTCTTGGGGAAAAAACAGGGGTTGCAGAGCAGCTGTTCTGGACATGCTGGGAGCTTCCATTATCTACCTTTTTATTTCCATGAGTGCCTGGTCCTTACTGTTCTGAAATCAGCCTGTACCTCTGTTAAATGCTGCACTGGTTGCTCATTGCTCCCTCATTTTTCCTGAAGTCTTGTACACAACTGATGTGTTTGTAGAACACGTCTTGCATGAGGAAAGCAGGGTTTCCAGGACTGCTCTCAAACTCTGGTTTGGCAGTTCACAAGCTTTTCATTGACAAGAAAAATCGTTTTCCCTCCCAGCTCCCTGTTACAGCAGTTTTGTGTAATGCCACATTTGGCTGTAACCTTTTCATGCTTTGGAAATCCTTTCCCAGTTTTACAGGAATCCCTGGGGTAGTTCTGCTGAGGGCAGGAGGGCTGCACAGCAGGGCTGTTCCTCAAGAGGGATTTGCTGTTTCTGTTCTGAACTATGAAGCAGTAAATGTTTTATAAATACCTAGGGGCACATTTGAAGTGTCCAAAATGCATCCACTCCTGGTTGCTGGCAGGTTTAAATTCACCCCAGGGAAGGTGTGCATTAACACTGGGAGTGACCAGTAGCTCTGAAGGTACTGCTGTGATTTGTGCTCTCTCATGAACCTGTAAGGGAAAATGCTCAATTTCTTCCCAGAGGAAGTCTCTGAATCTGTCTTTAAAATCTGATTTATTTGTGATTGTGTTACCACAAATAAGCCTGGGCCATGCTGGGAGTCTGTAATTGTTGATATCAGCAGTTTGATGTCATCCTGAGCACATCCCATGCCTGCAGCAGTGCTGGGAAGGGCCTCTCAGAAGAATTGCTATGTAATTGTCCAAAGAAAGGGTTTGAGCAGGAGTATTTCTGTAGTGAGATGAAGCAGAGTTTTCCTGATTACCATGGAACACGTAGAAGTGAATTATTCAAGGGTTTTGACTGGAACTGGATGTCTGTAAGCTGGTTTTCCTCAGTGCAGGATGAGGCTCCTCACACTGCTTCACTTCTGTTACAGCACTTCAGGACCATTAGGTGGCATGAAGTGACTGATGATGGCTTTGCTCTCTTCCCTCTGTCCCTCCCTCCCTCCCTCCAAGGAAGCCGAGCTGATCACCAGGTTCCTGCCCCTGCTGATGTCCTTTGTGGTGGATGACCACACCTTCACTGTGGATCAGAAGCTGCCCTCGGAGGAGAAGGGACCAATCCCCTACCCCAGCACCATTCCCGAGGCTTTCACCAAGTACGTGCCTGGCCCCACCCACTGCAGGGCCGGACCTGGCGGGGGAAAGCTGCCTGTGCTAAAGGCAAGGCTTCCTGGGATAAGATTCAGGGCTAATTCCTCAAGTTGGAACTTTTCCTTTAACAAAACAGGTTTCCATTGTGCTTCCTCAAATCAAATTCTTCTGCATAAAGTAATATTTCCTATAATGGCCATTCTCTCATTCAGTATGAGAGTATTTGGTGTTTCTGTTCAGCTGGCCAGGCAGTGAATGCTGAGTTTTGGGTGATATTTGGGTGCAGCTGGATCAGTGCCCATGCTGGGTTCTGAAGAGCACTATTGGAAATCATAAAGTTGGCATTTTTGACACCCACACTCTTCCTCTGTTGGTAACCTGTTACTCCAGGGATGCCAGAAAGATGATTAAAATCTCTGTGAGCTCTGTTGTGATCTGATCTTCCACTAATTTCCAGCACAGTTCTTGTCTGTGTGCCAGAACCTGGGATACTCTGTTCTGATAGTTGTGCTCTCTTCTATGACAGTGTTGGTATTTGACTTTTGGGAGACTAAAACAGTATTGGACTTCATATAATTTTTGAGTATTTGGGCTGCTTCTAAACCCCATTTTACCATTAATACATTATAAATGTTCACAGTTAAATCCAGCTGTTTGCTGAACGTTCAGTTTTTCTGGAGTGTGGGAGAGAACATAGGGATGATCCATCTGCTCACTCACTGAGTAGCTGCTCTTCAGTGGCTTTGAGGTTAACCACTGCTGTATCTGCTTAATAACTGTTCCAAAAGTATATTAAACCTCTTTAAAAAAAGATCTTAAGTTTAAAAAAAAACTGTTTTAGCTTTATCAGTGAAGAAACTTTGCTTGTGCCATAACAGGTTCCTGCAGGAGAACAGAATAGCCTGTGAGATTGGGCTGTATTACATCCTTCACATCACCAAACAGAGGAACAAGAATGCTTTCCTGAGGCTCCTGCCAGCACTTGGTAAGTTTTTGTTTCATCTTCTGTTCTGTAGCTGTTTGCCTTCTGTTGAACACCTACCCAGGAGGCCACTAAACCTAGACTGAAAGGGATGGCAGAGCCAGGGACAAAATGTTCTGCCTGGTGACTTGGTTGAGAGTCCTTGCAGGGGTGTTTGGGTTTGGCTGCAATTTTCTGCTGATCTGAGAGTTCAGGGGCAGTGGTTCCTTACATCGTGGGCTCCATTAACAGTGAGATTAGTTGAGAACTGTTTGGAATGAATGTGAATGATAACACAGCAGGTGCCCTAATTCTGCTGCTGCCCACAGTGATTGCAGTTGGCCAAAAGCTGCCTTGTGTGGTGAAAAAACTGGTAACAAAATAGGACTGAGCACAGTCTTAATTTTTTCACCAGTATTGTCTTGTTCACTGACTCCTCTGGGATGAGTTGCAGGAAAGCTCTGGAGCAATCTGCTCTTAATCTTTTATGTCTGAAAGATCAAATCCACCTGCCTGGGCTGCCTGTTATCAAAGGAAATGAGAAAAAAATGACTGAAAGAAAGTAGGCTTGGATTAGATATTGGGAAGGAATTGTTCCCTGGGAGGGTGGGCAGGCACAGGGTGCCCAGAGAAGCTGTGGCTGCCCCTGGATCCCTGGCAGTGCCCAAGGCCAGGCTGGACACTGGGGCTTGGAGCAGCCTGGGACAGTGAGAGGTGTCCCTGCCCATGGCAGGAGCGGAACTGGATGAGCTTTAAGTCCCCTCCAGCCCAAACAATTTTATGATGAAACCTCACTGCAGGGTTTTCAGCAGGAACAGGAGCTCTGTGGACAGGTTATGGCACATCCTTGTCAGTCTCTGTCTCTTTCCTTTCCATGTTTTATAGTTGAGACATTCAGTGACTTGGCCTTCAGTGACATTTTCCTGCATCTGCTCACTGGAAACCTCACCCTGCTCAGTGATGAGTTTGCACTTGAGGAGTTCTGCACCAGTCTCTTTGATGGCTTCTTCCTCACTGCCTGCTCCAGGTAAAGCACATTTTTCTCACTGGATGAATGCCTGACAGAGGTTTTACTGCTTTGAACAACAGTTTAGTAGTTCACCAGGTTCTTCACGGGCAGTGGAAAAAGTTGCTGTTTTCCTTTAAGGAAGGGTGGGAGTTTTGGGATGAAGTTTTTATCAGCGAAATGGTTATGTCTTGACTCTGAATTATTATCTAAACTGTAATTCATTATCCCCAAATTGGAGTCACAAAGAAGAATATCCTCCAGGCTTTGCAGTAGCTCTGGCTGTGTCCAGTTAACTTCAGCTCTTTGCAGTATCAGCAGCACACAAGAATCTGTTGTTGCCTCTGGTCAGTCACTGTGGTTTAGCTGGTGGCCTGCAGACCAATCCAACCTATGGAAAACATCCCCAAAAGTGGCTGAAATGGCTGCTGGGGCACAGCAGCATGTGCTGCTGCTTCCTCCACACACTTGAGGGACAAACAGCCTCCAGCATGTGCCTGTCCTACAGAGAGCAGCTGCTGCCACCTCTGTGCTTAAAATCCCCCCCCTCCCTCCTTACGGTTGTGCAGGTATTGCAGTGCTGTTGAACAATTCCTTGAATCCGTGAAGGTCTGAGGCAGTGTTAGTGCTTACACTGAATTAGCCCCTTACAAAAACTACAATTCTCAGAGCTTTTGGAAAATAATAACAAAGTCTGTGGTGGGGTGATTTATTCTGGTGCTGTTGCTGTGGCTTCCTTGTTCTCAAGACGGGGTTTGTTTGTCTTGGTTACTCTGCTTTCAAACGGCTCTTGCAGGAAGGAGAACGTGCACAGGCATGTGCTCAGGCTGCTGCTCCATCTGCATCACAAAGTGGCCCCAGCTAAACTAGAGTCTCTCCAGAAGGCTTTGGAGCCCACCAAGCAGGTAGGAAGGGGAGCAGGAGAAAGGGAAAACTGATTGCAAATGAAAGCAGCTGCCTTTGCAGACGTTGTTTAATGGAACACGAGCTCTGCTTTCCAAGTGTGCCAAGCTGTGCCCTAATTACCTCATAGCTTCCTCCTTCTGTGTTGGTTTGTGCTAAACACACAGGGTGAAGGCACACTTGGTGTTCTGGCTGGAATGGAGTGTGACTCTCCTGTTTCCCCCTCCCTGATTCTCATCCTGCAGAGTGGGGAAGCTGTGAAGGAGCTTTACAACCAACTCAGTGAGAAACTGGAGCTCCGCAAGCCCAGCCCAGCTGAAGCGACTGAGACTCCGTCCATGGAGCTGCCCCTGCCCACCGTGCCCACTCCAGCCTCACGCTGAGCTGTGCCTGCAGGGCAGGACTGAGGGGACAGGAACTGAGCCTGTGCTGCCTTCTGAGTGTCTCTGCCTATGTGGTGGAAACAAAAACAAAGCCACTGAAGCTCCTTCAGGAAATGCTGCAGCTCACCCAACTCACTGGCTCTTGCTGGTTAGAAAACTGTCTGCAGTGCATTGCAAGGTTTACTCTTCTTAAAGATAGCTGAGTGTCTTCTTGTAGATCCACTTAAAATCTGACTGTACATTTTCTAAAAAAAAACCAACGTGTATTTTTAAGCTTGGCATCCTGTGTTTTTAAACTCTGCTCAGTGAGTGTGGAGCCCTAGGGTGGCTGAGCAAGTGGTGTAGGCTCCTGAGGCTGATCATGGCTTTCTTTGGCCTTGGTCTGCCCCTCAGGGTCTCTGCAGAAGATGCTCAAGAGGAGGAAGAGTCAGAGGAGATGAGCGCCACTGAAACCAGTTCCTGTTTGAGGTTCCAGCTCTTGTGGCACATGGTGAGATGTGCTGCACTATCAGAGGTGCCCACTGCTGCCACCAGACTGAGCAGCAGTCAGCAGGCTCTTTTCAGATGGGATTTCACAAAGAGAGCCAGAAATTGAACCAGTTTATCCCTTTTTCTCCAAAGGAGTAGCTTGAAGTGAGTCCTGGAGCCAGTAACAAAGAACAAGACGGATGTTCCTCAGTGGCAGTAGGGGTTGAGTGGAGGTGGAGTGAAATTCAGTTTTTGAAAAAATAGAAACATAGAAATTACCTGGGTTGGAAGGAACCTTTGAGGTTATCTGGTCCCACCCCTGCCATGTGCAGGGACACCTTCCACTGTCCCAGGCTGCTCCAAGCCCCAGTGTCCAACCTGGCCTTGGGCACTGCCAGGGATCCAGGGGCAGCCACAGCTTCTCTGGGCACCCTGTGCCAGGGTCTCCCCACCCTCCCAGGGAGGAATTCCTTCCCAAAATCCCATCTAACCCTGCCTTCTGGCTGTGGGAAGCCATTCCCTGTGTCTTCTCATTCCAGGCCCTTGGAAAGTCTCTCTGTGGTCCCTGAAGGCTCTCTTCAGGCACTGGAAGGCTGCAGTTGGGTCACCCCAAAGCTTCTCTTCTCCAGGCTGACAGGCCTGTTCTTCATGGCTCACTTGTGTCTCTGTTTCAATTCCAGTTCTGCTTTTGCTGCTGCCTCAGCTGGAGTGTGCAAGGGCCTGTTCAGTGCCCAACCACCCTCTGTGGAAAGAACCTTGCCCTAATACTCGACCTAAACGTCCTCTCTTTTTTCACCCCTCATCAGCCCTTGTTTCCTGGGACTTGAGCACTCTGAGTGCCAAGTCACGCTCAGGAGACTTTTCTGTTTCCTGAAGCTGTGTCCGAAAGAACCAAACAAACATGGTAGTTAAGCAGAGGTGGAACTCCCTCCCCAGTGCTGCTCCCTCCCTCTGTATGGTTTTCTTCCTCCTGAGCTCAGAAATGCTGTGTGAGGGCAGTGACTCCCCTCTCTTCATCACCTTGGTGCTCTATTTCTCCTTTGGTGCAGGAACTCGTGTTACCCTGTGGGAAACAGGAGAGGTGGGCAGGTTTGTGTTTCACACAGCTGCACTGTCCTGTAGCCCACATTTCCTTTGTGCCCCTTGTCTCTACTGCAGCTCCCAGGGTCAGGGTTGCCTTTGGGAGCTTCTCAGCAGTTTTGATACTGGATTTGTTGGAAGCAGGACCTGGGTGTAACAACTGAGTCTTTATTGCAAAGTTTTGGTTTCAGACTCTTTAAACTGTTAATCCCTTCCTTGTGTTTACACTGTCCTGGTAACTTAGACAAAATAACATCCCATGCTGCTGCCAAACCTTGGCAATGAACCTGCTCAGAACCATGCTCTGCTCAGATTTGGAGGTTATTTTAGGATTGTTTTTGGGGATTCTCTTGGTCACTTGAGGTTCCCCTTATCTCAAGTCTGTTATTGTGCTCTTCTGCAGCAGGAATTTGTAATCCAGGATGTTTTGGGTTTTTTTATTGCTTGGTAGAAAGACCTCTTGTGTTTCAGCCTGTACCTGCAGAAGTGACACACACAATGATGATTTTCCCAGTTTTTTACATCCATGAGGAAACTGGATCCCAGAATATGAACAGAATATCCCTGTGCTGGTGGCAGGTTTGACTGAGGAGAGCTGGGCAGTTGAGAGGGAGTGGCTGCCAGTCCGAGCTCTCCTGGCCTGGTGCTGCTCAAGAGTGTGAGAAGACAGTTTCCAGAAAACAGCTTTGGTAGTAAACATCTTCTGCTTCCATGTTTTGGTAGCGAAAATCTGCTTCCAGGAGTCCCAGGGATCTCAGAGTGTGGGGTGCAGCGTGCTGGATGTGCAGGTTCTAGGGTCCAGGGTCTGGGATTCCAGGGATCTGGGCTACCAGGGATCCAGGGATATGGGATGCAGGGTGCTGGATGTGCAGGGTCTGGGATTCCAGAGATCTGGGGATATGGGATGCAGGGTGCTGGATGTGCAGGGTCTGGGATTCCAAGGATTCAGGGGTGTGGGGTGCAGGGTGCTGGATGTGCAGGGTCTGGGATTCCAGGGATCCAGGGGTGTGGGGTGCAGGGTGCTGGATGTGCAGGGTCTAGGACTCCAGGGATCCAGGGGTGTGGGGTGCAGGGTGCTGGATGTGCAGGTTCTAGGGTCCAGGGTCTGGGATTCCAGGGATCTGGGCTACCAGGGATCCAGGGGTGTGGGGTGCAGGGTGCTGGGGTACAGGACTGTGGATTTTCCCTGTGCCAAGGCCAGGACACTCCTTGGTTCTGCTCTGGGGTTCCCACTCAGAGCTGAGTTCTCTCTCTCCCCTCTGCTCCCGCAGCTCCTCTTGCACGGGCTGGTCCCGGCACAGCTCCGGGGGAGGCTCAGCCGGGCTGAGAAGGGAATTCTTTCCCAATCTTTGAGCACAGTGCCCCGGCAGGGCCGCTGTGAGCACAGGCACTGCTGTGGGTGTGCACTAGAGGGTGGTGCAGCCCTGCGTGCCCTGAAATCCTCCCGGACTGGCACACGGGGAGCTGCAATCGCTCCCTGCTTACACTTGGAGGGACGGTTTGTCTTTACAACTCGGGTATGATCCCTGTGATCATGTATTCTCTCCCAGCCTGCTGTGCCTGTCTAGGGAGAGAGTTTTTACAAAGAATTCGAATTAACTGGAGCAATTTGTGGGCTTTCCTGAGGGATCACAGGAACTCAGAGCCCAGTGGGGCTCTCCAGGCTCAGCTGGGCTGTGGCTTACAAGAGGTGGGGACTGGGCAACTGAAGGCATTGTCAGACATCCTCACGCTTCTGAATGCTCCAAAGCATCTGCTCCTGGGCACAACACCCTGATCTTGGTGCTGTGGGCACTGGACCCACTGGGAAATGATTGGGAGCAGTGAATGGGATGTGGTGCAGGTGGCTGGAGGGAAGATGGGCATTGGAAGGAGTGTCTGACAAAGGCTGGAGCAGATGCTGCACAGCAGAAAACTGAATTACCTCTCTCCAAGAGACTTTTCTGGCAGAGCTGCTGCAAGATTCAGGCTTTGCAGTCACCTTTGGGTTAATTCTGGTGAGTTGTGCATTGTGGGGGATTTGGTTTGTGACTTCCCCTATAAAAGAGGATCCCCTTATCAGCTCCTTGGGATGAATGTCTGACTTCAATTTTGGAAGAGTTGCATCTAGCCCAGAAAATGAAGTGTCATGAAAAATCTTGTTAACTCCTGTCCTGGTTTCAGCTGGGATAATTCTTTTCTTAAGATTAATTTTTTAATTAATTTTTCAGCATAATTCAGCCATTTCA
Organism: Eopsaltria australis; assembly: GCA_034509425.1. Lineage (NCBI taxonomy): Eukaryota > Metazoa > Chordata > Aves > Passeriformes > Petroicidae > Eopsaltria > Eopsaltria australis. The sequence goes on from JAVTVJ010000183.1 coordinate 367,082, forward strand.
GGGTGGAGAACAGCCCTGATTTTGCCTGTAGGTGCATATTCAGGTGTTTCCAGCAGCTCTAAAAGCTATTTGAGCTCTCCTCAGGCTGGGGCTGCCTCAGTTGTCTGAGGAGGTGTTTGGAGATGCCACAGCCTGGACCTGGGTGCTCTGAGTCTCTCCAGAGGCAGAGACAGAGCCCGTGGGGCCACCCAGAGTGCCCAGCCTTTATTCCAGTTTTGATGGGTGACACAGATGCTGCTCCATGTTCCCTTTTGTACAGCACTGAGGAGTCTCTCAGTGACTGAGAAGTCAGCGTGGGTAGGAGCAGCTTTGCAGGAAGAGGAAGGATTTCTGCAGTTGTCATTGCAGCTCTGGTGGGTCCTGCTGTGACCTCTGCTCCCTCCACTTGCTTTTCTCACCTTTATTTCCCCTCCAGGCTGTTTTCTTAATGAGGGCTGAGCTGCTCCCTCTTAGCTCTGAATCCCAGGCAGGCTCTGGGTGTCCTTGCCAGCACTCCCATTCCACCAGAGCCAGGCTCAGCATTAAAAACAAGGGGAAAATCAGCTTCTCAGAGCTTCAGGTGGGTGTAAAACATGGATTGAGGGCAGCTCAGGGCTGCTGAGGGCACATCAGACAGGGTTGCTCCAATTCATGGACATCCTCTGCATTCCCTGCTCTTTCCCAAGTCCCTTCCCTGTTCTTGCCCTCTGTGGTGCAAAAAGGACCATCAGCAAATTGAGGAGAATCCAGCAGCACGTGGATACCACACTAAAGATAACGAGGTCAGTCCAGCTGGAAGGGAACTTCACAAAAGCAGCTGAACCATCTGTGTGGGTGGATTTCAGCCTGCTGGACCTGCCGGGGGAGTTGGAGGAGAAGGACAATGCTGAACGACTGGAGGCAGTGAAACCTGCTTCCTTTCCTTGCAAAACAATTGCACAAGGGGCAAAGGTGGCTCAGCTGACAGAGCTACCCTGGAGTGAGTCTGGGCTCTGCTTCTCAGCAGCAGAGTCTGGGCCCAGGGAAGGGGAAAACCACTGGGAGACCCCACCTCACATCTGCCTGTGATAGAGGCAGCAGTCCAGGAGTGAGAACCAGGCTCTTTCCTCCTTTAACAGCTTCTGTGAATGTCATTCTATGGCAAGGAAGTGAGAGAGAATCAGCAGGGTTTGGGTTGGAAGGGACCTTAAGAATCATCTCATCCCACCCCTGCCATGGCAGGGACACCTCCCACTGTCCCAGGCTGCTCCAAGCCCCATCCAGCCTGGCCTTGGGCACTGCCAGGGATCCAGGGGCAGCTACAGCTGCTCTGGGCACCCTGTGCCAGGGCTCCCCACCCTCAGATATTGCTGTGATAATTCCTGTAACCAGCCATGCAGCTTGAGCCAGACTAAACTGTGCTGGTTCTTGTGCCATTGTCATAAAAAAAACCAGTCCAGGACTCAGGAGGTAATTGCTGTTGTAGTTTTAATATTAATTTCTTCCCCTCAGGCCAGCATCAATTTGCTGTGCCAAAGCTGAGTTGCCTGATGAGGGTTAACAGAATAAAAAAAGTGGTGAAATGTGTGCAAAATCCTGTTGATGAATCATTACCAATCTGATACAAAGCAACCCAGTGATTAAGAATGCCAGTTTCAGATTCCCATATTTTTCAGGCACAGTTGTAGGTAGAAGCAAGTCAATACCTTCAGAAGAAATGTGTATCACAGCATCTGTTCTTTCTTTTGTTAATTATTGCCTTGTAGGAGCCTGTGGAAGGAACTGACAGATTCTGCAATGCCCCTTGTTCTTTTTAACTCTGAAACTCCATTTTCCTGTCTGCTGTGAAGGCTGAGAGCTGCTCTGGCAGTTTGTGTCCACCCTCCTCTCTGTTTCCAGAGACTCCTGAGCGCAGGAAGGGAGCCCTGGTGTGCTGAGAGAGGAAAGAGAGGCTGTGGCTGCTGTGGATTATTCCCCTGAGCTCACACATTGCTCAGGGTGTCATCAGTGACTTGTGAAACCAAATCTGGGCTGCAACAACAACAAAACATCAGCTCCAGTGGGTCACAGCCAGGTTTGTTCCCAGCCCACATTCTCCACACGAGCACCGTGATCTCTGCTCAATCCCTACTGAATAATCAGAGGGATTTTTACAGGTGCTTCCTTGAAGAGGGGCCAAAGGGCAAGGAAAGGAATCTGTTTTCCATCTCACCTACACCCAGCAGGACAACATTCATGGGCTTTGGCTGTGGAGATGCAGGAAATGCCCCTGCAACCAACAGGGGATTTGGAGACACCAGGACCTCCAATCCACCTTGGCCAGCACTGTCTCCAAGCAGAGGGACTTGCACTTGCAGGTGTTTGTGGCCTGGCTCTGCCTGGGGGGGCACTGGACTTTGTGGATGCCACAGGAATTTTGACCACATGACCTCGTGGCCTCTTGCAAGAGCTGCTTGTCCTGATCTTTCAGCTCCACCTGCGTGTGGGAGGTTTGATGTTTCCAAAACTTGCCTACCCTGGTAGCTGGAGGGATCCTGCAGCCTTTGGGCCCCAAAAGGGAAATGCAGATCACTGTCTTTGCAGTGAAGCTCAGGAGTTCCTCCTAAAAAGCCAAAAATTGCAGCAAGTTTGAGGTCAGTCCTGGTTTACTGTAACAAAACAGTTGTTGCTGCCTTTTTGTGGTGCACCTGGGGGATTGTGAGAGCTCTGGGTCAATGGTGAGCCTTAGGGTGCTCTCAGCTCACAAACTGTTGCCTTTTCTACCTCATGTAGTATTTAGTATGATTTTTGTTCAGGTGTTGGAGCATCTCTTACAGATCTGAGTGAGTTGTTATGAGTTGTTCTGCTGTTCCTACCCTGCTAACATCCCTCTCTGTGAGAAAAGCTGCTCCCCCCTGGAACAAAGGAGTCACGTTGGGTTTACTCATCAGAAATTGCATATGTATAAAATATCAGTGCTGTCCTTGGTCTCCAATCCCTCACCACGTCTGGCTCACACCATACATCAGAACCCATCACCCGCAGCCTGGCAACTCTCTGCGTTGCCATGGGAACAGTTCCACTATCCCTTCATGGAGAACCTCAAATCTTCCCATTTTCAGAGCTGCTAGAACACCTCCAGCCCTGGCTGCTTTCATTCACTTGCTCACTCCCCTCCACGAGCTCTTCTCCTCCCAGTTTGGAGAGTTACTCAGCACTTCTGGGCTCATCCTGAGCTGACTGAGGGAAAGTCACACAGCACTTGGAGGTGCGCAGTGATGCCGCCCTTGGGTTTATTTCATATGCAGATCTATCATGCCATTAACATCCCTTAATGTGTATTAAATTGGTGCTTAATAGAAAATGACCAAAGCCCTGGCTACTGCACACTTGTCTGCACTTACCAAAGGGCAAAAGTTTCTGAGGAACCCCTGGCCCCAGGTGGGTGAGGGAAGCTGGGTTAGGTGGGAAGCAGATTCCCTGTGGTGAGTTTATGGTGGGAGGGTTTGGATGTGTTTGTCACACCTGAATTGCACTGCCCAGCACGTGGAGCCCCAAGCCCAGCTCTCCCTGTCTGTGTAGGAGCTGTGGGATGGAGGAGCCTGGGGGTCCCTGGATTTGCTCCTCCTCTGGGCCCCCTTTTCTACAGCTGGCACAGCTCCACTGGGCACACGTTTGGTTCTGGATGATCATCATTGATTATTGAGGGCTTATGGTTTCACTTATGGAAAGATTGCACCAGAAGAACATGAATTTCAAGTAAGATGGTCTTAAAAACGATTCTTGGGAGGGCATTTTTTGAATTGGTTCATACAAGTGTCTTAGCAAGACTGGGTTATGCTTTTATCCTGCTAGAAATCCCAGGCACCAGTATTGCATTGTGTCCATGGAGGGAAAAGTGGAGAGGCTGAGGGGATCTCAGGGTGTTCAGATACTGGCACAGGGTGCCCAGAGAAGCTGTGGCTGCCCCTGGATCCCTGGCAGTGCCCAAGGCCAGGCTGGACAGGGCTCTTGGAGCAGCCTGGGACAGTGGGAGGTGTCCCTGCCCATGGCAAGGGGTGGAATGAGATGAGTTTTAAGGTTTCTTCCAACCCAAACCAGTGTGGGATTCTGTGACCTGGTGACACAACCAGATCTCAGCTGAGCAAAATCCTCCACTCTAAACAGAGAATTCGAGGGGCTGGGAGAGGAGCTGTGGTTTGGGAAGCCTGGATGTGGCTGCAGCTTCCCTGCACATCAGGAGCCTGCCACAAACACTGTGGAAACAAAACAGCAGCTGAAGATTGAGGTAAGGAGTAATAACGAGGAAAACAAAACAAGAGAGCGAGAAAACCGAGCAGGAGAAAAATTCTCAGCTGCAAAATCCTCAGCACCACTCCTGAACAACGTTGGCTCGGTGCAGCCCCGGATCCTGAGCCACTGGGAAGAGCCAGCCCGGAGAATCCCCACTCACTGACTGGGGGTTTCATTAATTCCTCGCAGCCAGACAGTGCTCTCTGCCTGTGCCGGTGCTCAGCACAGCAGCCAACTCTCCCCTCCACCCCCCGAGAGGGGCGGCTGCTCCTGCCAGCCCGGTGTGGGCAGCTCCGGCTGCGGAGCGATGCGGACAAAGCCAGGAGCGAGCGGGGCACGGAGCGCTGGAGCCCTCGAGGAAGCGCCCGGAGCTGTCTGTGCTGCTCCCCCGATAGGCACCGGGCTCTGATCCCCGGGGGATTTCTCTCCTGCGCTAATTCTCTCTGCTCAGAGCCCAGCCCGCTCTCCAGCAGCAACCTCGGCATCCCTGCGGCTCCCCCGCTCCCGGAGCTCTGCCCGCAGCAGCGGCTGCCCCCGAGCAAATGTCACCTGTACCCAATGAAGCAGACCCCGAGGTGCCACGGATGGATCCCAGGATTCTCATTTTCCTTCTCTACGTGATGATCCTGCACGAGCTGGTGAGTGGCTGGATGGAGTACCAGAAGCAGATGGCCAAGCCCAAGAAGCAGGCGGGTCCCGTGTGGTCCTCCAGGTGAGTTGCTGCCTCTTCTGTCCCCATCGGGGATGTTTTGATGGGGAGGATTGTTTTTATGTGGTCCTTAGAGATGTGCCTGTGTCTGTCTCACCTGCTGGGCATTAATGCTCTGAGGGGGGATTAAGGTCTGTGAGTGCTTTGAGCCTGCATTGTCTGAGCATTCCGTGCATCTGACACACTTGCAGATAAACACGCCTGTCCTTTGGCTGGGTTTCTCTGGATTTTTATTTTTTTTTCCTGTGGAAATGTGCTGTAACTCAGCATATTTACTGTGACTCAGGTTCCCAACCACCAGACCTGGAAGAGAAAAATGTGGGTAGCACAAGGAGCTACTCTTCATGCATGATATTCATCAATGAGGCACAAAGCTCCAGAGACTGCTTGCAATCAGAGTATTTCATGTGAAATCACTACGTGCCTGTCACTATCTCCCCGTCTCCTCCCACTCCCTGGGCTCTGCCCACTACACCAATCCCTTGTTTTCTGCCCAACAACAAAACTGAGCTGGAGAAATAAGGGCAATTAGTGAAAAATGCTGCATGTGTTTAAAATTCAGATCCGTTCCTGCAGACATTGTTAATGTTTATGTGTATGTTCACATGTAACAGTGTTTGGGGTCGTGGTCGGCTTAGTTGGGGTCTGGACATCAGATATTCCTTATCCTCCACCAGCTCTGTGATCAGGGACTCACACCCCAAAATCCACCCCCTGCCACATCTCAGGCCGTGCCACACCAACCCCTCAGAGCTCTGCACCTAAAGATGTGCCCATGACCCAGTTTGCTCCAGGTCTGGCTGCTGCAGCTCGAGTGCACAGAGCTCTCAGCTCAGTCCTTATCCTAATCCTCTGATGTGCATCATTCCCAGCCTCAGTTCCATCCCTGCTGCGCCTGGTGCTGCACAAACACCCCCAGAGGTGCTTCCATCCATAAAACCCCTAGGAGCCAGGGGTGATGTGAGGATGCACCCGTGGCTCACTGGAAATCAGCAGCTCCCAGCCCCTTCACCCACAGTTCAGGAATACATTCCCTGCCTGGATTTCCAGACCAGCAGAGCTGAGCTGCACCTTGTGCAAGTGAAATGATCAGCACTGGGAACTCTGCCATGGGTGGAGACAGCGCAGAAATAGCTTGGAAGGGATGGGGCTGGCTGGGTTCTGCTCGAGGTCACAGGCAGATTTCCTCACTGTGTTCAAGGCAGAGTGCAGGGAGGAATTGGGACACAACTTGCACTGAGCTCTGGGGCACCCTGATGCCAGAGAGAAAACCTAACAGAGTTATTTGATTGACTGGAGGCCACCAAACAACTTGCATCAAGCAGCCAGGATAATATTGCAGGACTGGGGTTTTTTCAAGAGAATTAGGTACCCCATCAAAACCAAAAATCCCCAAGAGCTGCTGCCTCACCCAGACTCATTTTGGGATGTGGGATCAAGCTGGATGATTTGTGCAGGGCCCCAGATCCTGGAGACATCCCAGCCCTCTCCATCCGAGCTGGGTGTGCAGCCCACCCTGCCCACCTTGCTGCCACAGCCCTGCTCCTGCTGCTCCTCCAGCTGCCCCCAGCGTGGGAAAGCAGAGCCTCCAGGTCTGTGTGGGTCACCTGGAGAATTCACAGATTGTTCCATAAACAGGTGAAGCTCTGTGACCCAGAGAGCTGGAGAATTGCAGGACAAACTGGGATCCTTTTAGGGTTGTTCCGTGTGTCCCTGGTGAAGCCTGGGCTCACACACCCCTGCTGCAATCATGCTGGGTGCTCTTGACTGATGAGCCCACGAGGTTTCCAGTGCCCAGAGAGCACAGCTGGAGCCAGATGTTCATCCCTTAGTGTGGTCCTGGGCTCTGGGAGTGCTCAGAAACAGCTGCCACATCTGTGGCCTGACTGTCTGTGGAGTTCAAGCTGTGGCTCAGCAGTGGGAAAAAGCTCCCTCATGGCCTGCACCGGGCCAGGACCAGCACAGCTCCTGCTCCAGAGAGAGAGCAGGGACCTGGGACACCCAGCCCAGCCCTGGTGGCAGTGGCAGTGCAGCCTCAGCAGGGCTGGTGCCATCTCCAGCCAGGAGGAACCACAGCAAGGGCTGGTGTGATCTGGGCCTCAAGGGTTATAGGATTTTAGGAAGGATTTGCAGACACTGCCAAGGCAGCCACCCAAAACCTTCCTGCAAGAGCTTAACCCTGAGGTGAGAGCAAGGCAGAGCTCCTTGGATGGGGTGGATGTGAGGACACTTGCCAGCACAGCCTGGAGCTGGGCCAGCCCTGGGAAGGTGAAGCCGCATCTCCTGCCAGGGGCCTGAGTGCCACCTCCCCAGCCTGGCACAGGTAATTAACATGAAAACCAATCAGGAAATTCAGTTCTAAAGCAGCGAGCTAATAAGGAATTAGGACAGGAGGGTGCTCTCTCTCGGCTGTAGCCTCAGCCCAGGCGGATTTCAGGGCTCTTCCTCCTTTTGTGGCTGTTGAATAGTAACAGGCTCTGTAGTGAGGCAGCTTTTTGTCACATTCACAGCTTTTCCACAGCTCCCTCTTCCTCCGCTCCTGGAGTGGCTGGCGGCTCCCCCGCCCCTGCTCCATTCATCTCTCCCGGCACAGCCCCGGCTCCCCTGCGCTCGCTGCTGCTTTTCCTGCAGGGGGATCCATCAGAGTCCCGGGCTGGGCTGGGCTGGAAGGGACCATAAATCGTTTCACTGACCCCCACAGGGTCACTTGGACAGGCTGCTCCAAGCCCCAGTGTCCAGCCTGGCCTTGGGCACTGCCAGGGATCCAGGGGCAGCCACAGCTTCTCTGGGCACCCTGTGCTAGGGCCCCCCACCCTCCCAGGGAACAATTCCTGCCCAACATCCCATCCATCCCTGCCCTCTGGCACTGGGAAGCCATTCCCTGTGTCCTGTCCCTCCATGCCTTGTCCCCAGTCCCTCTCCAGCTCTCCTGGAGCCCCTTTAGGCTCTGCAAGGGGCTCTGAGCTCTCCCTGGAGCCTTCTCCTCTCCAGGTGAGCACCCCCAGCTCTCCCAGCCTGGCTCCAGCCCTGGAGCAGCTCCGTGGCCTCTCTGGACAATGTTTATTGATGAAGCCACTGGGGATCACAGGACAAGTGACAGAGCAGGATCTAGAAAGAGGAGAGATCTCTGATCACCAGAGATCCCCCTTTTTGCAGGAATGGGGAGGGGCTGTGCTTCACCCCATGTGAATGTCACCCCAAATTCCTACAGACATTGCCCATGTCACCCTCTGCACTGGCAGCACAAGGTGCACTTCTGCTGTGCCCGTCTTTTGCCAACTTTGCAAATCTAGACATGAAACTGGAGAGTGAAGCCACTAGCCAGAAGGGAGGAAAGGAAAGCCTGGACACTGGCCAGGGAAAGGAGAAAGGCCCAGGGCAGGTGGGTCTGAGTGCTCAGTTATCCCAGAGAAGCTCCAGGTGAACATAATCCCACAGCTCCTTGAGCTGAGCCAGCGCTGTGACCCTGTCCTGGGCATCTCTGCATCTGGTGGGGTGAATTGTGGTGTGCTTGGTTCATGGAATGTTGGTTCACCCCCAGGATCACCCCCTGAGAGAACTCGGGGTGGCAAAGAAGTGCCAGGAGTGCACATTGTTGGGTTTAGTGGTTTTAAGGAAAACTGCTGAAAGATACTGGAGGTTTGGAAGGGGGTTGGTTTCAGTGACCCCTCTGGACAGAGGGGATGGTCCTGGGGGCTCTGGGGTTTATGGGGTTCTGTTTAGGGGGTTCTGAGCTGTGTGTGAAGTCCAGCAGCTCTTCCCAAGACCTCCAGTAGCTGTGGCAGGGAAGGTTCCAATCACGCATCACCCATCAGCCCTGATCTCTGCCCACGCTGAGCACCAGGGGCTGCAGGAGCATCCAGCACCTGATCCCTCGGCAGCAGTGGCAGTGAACCCAAATTCCCCGTGCTTTTAGGAGCTGCACTGGGTGCAGATGAGCCCCAGGCCTGTCCCACACCACTAACGATGTCTTTGCTTTGCTCCTCAGCAGCAGCAGCACCAGATCAGCGCCCTCCAGCTTCTCCAGGCCCCTGGTGCACTCCGTGCGCAGGGAGAGGCACCGGGACTGGAGGAAACCGGGCAGGATCGTCAGGAAAGCCTGAGCAGGGACCTGCTGGGAGCCTGGGGACACTGCTGAGCCACCCCTCAGGGTGTGCAGCACCTCACACACCGACAGCATCCTCCAGGGATTGGCATCCTGCAGCTTTCCACGGCTGAGAGGGAATGAGCCCCTTCCTCCCGGGATTCATCCCTGCCTGGTCAGGAGCCGCCGTGGAGCAGAGGGACAGCCCAAGGTGGGACGGGGCTTTTGCCACCCAACACCGTGGAGTGACTTTGCTTTCTTCTTCCCCGAGGGCTGAGTGGATGGAGAGCAGATTTCCCAGGGGTAAAAATGGAATTTGCTCCTGCATGGGCAGCCCTGGGGAGACTCCCGGTGGTTTCAGGCTCCTCTCCTCCCGCTCCAGGGCTGTGTCAGTCAGCAGCATTTCCCAAAGTGACTGGAAAACCTTCAGTGTCCAGTTTGTCAGCACTCCCAGGAGAGGTTGCCTTCCCTGGGACACCCAGAGGTCACAGCACTTTGGGAATGCTGCTCCCTGTTAAGTCTCATGCACTAGGAGCCTGCCAATCTTTTCCTGCTTTTCCTCACCTTTGTTAAATGAGTTACTCCAGGGAAGAGGAGGGAAAATGCTCTGAACCAGTGACTCAGAGTTATGTCACCAAATGCAATTTACTGCAATGGCCCTGTAATTAGCATTTTTGGAGCCTTCCCAGCAGCCGAGGCAAATAAACGTAAGAGCCACTTTCTAACGAGCAGATAGGTGGGGAAGGAATACAGAAGTGCTCTTTCAGACTCTGCTGCTTAGGCATAAAATCAGATTTTAGAGGCAAAAGTCAGCTGTTGCATCCTGCAGCCCGCAGAGCTGTTGTGGGCAGGGTGGGAACCGTGGAGCACGGGAGGGATTCTGACACTGGGCTCTAACAGCAGCTGCCCACGGCAAAACTGCTCCTTATTTGCTGAACATAATGTTTGGCTCAAACACAGCCTGTTTTCCTCGTTGCCAGCCATTTGTGAGCCTGACTCAGGCTCCCGGACTCATTATCCAGAAGCAGATAGGAAGGGGAGTGGGAATAGATTATGCATTCATTATCCAGAAGTAGCCACCAGATACATTTGCACATTTGTCTGCTGCTCAGTTGTTTGCAAATCGTTCCTGGCTGTGTTTGTTCAGTCACCCAGGGCTGGAAGTTCCCAATCCTCCCTCCCAGGCGGGCTGGATCAATAACTTGGATGTAAATCTCTGCTTTCACGACGGGGAGATGAAGTTTCTACTTTGAAGTTCATGCCTTGCGTTGGGATGGGTTTGAAAAAGGAGGCAGAAGTAGCAGTTAAGAGTTTCTGCACATTTCAGAGCATGAACTCTGTGAGGTTGTGCCTCAGCTCTAGCGCCCTGGGGCTGTTCCCCTGTCCTGTCACAGGTACAAGTGACATCAACAGATGGGGAACGTGTCAGGAGGAAACACAATCAGGAAGCGTTTCTGTGTGCTGGGGGAATTTGCTTCCCTGGAGTTGTGTGTGTGTGTGTCTGGGGGTTGCTCTCCCAGCTCTTCTGCCAGAGTCTGTGTGAGTTTGGGAGCTCTGGCTGTGGAAAAAGGGTTTGGGTTCATTCCTGCAGCAGGGCAGGGCTGGCCCCAGGGGCCTCACTGAGCTCCCAGCCTCAGACAGACTGAGCAGGGACAGAGAGATGCACCTGCAGGGAAGGGTGAAGGGCCAGGACTGCCTTGCCCTGATGATCACATGCTGGATTTACCCCTGTAAATAGAATATTGTCACTCCCAATAAACTCTTTTACGTCCATGGAGTTCAGATTGTCTGGTTCTCATTCAGCCCTTGTGTCTCTCTGCTGGTTTTGGCTTTTTTTGGGACCCAGTGAAGGTGTTGGCTGGAATCTGGTGCTGATCCAGAATGGATAAAAGCTGAATTTATAGCACAAATGTTCATATTCTCATCTTTTATGCAGAGAAACCCAGGACTGCCAACCAGAGTCTTGTTTTGCATGGTGAGTGCGGGTTTGTTTTGAGTTTTTTAACATTCAGGTCACTCTGCAGCTCTGTTGGAGAAAGTCCTGCCCAAGGAACATCCCCTGGGCTGGTGCTGGTGGAGAGCTCGGGATCCCCCAGCCTGCAGTGCTGGGGATCCCAAAGAGCTGAGGGGGTGCTGAAACCCAAAGCTGGGTCCAGACCCTGTCAGGACTCACCTTCCCCTTGGCATTTGGGCTGACCAATGGCCCAGGGGAGGAGGACACAGCCAAGGGTGGTCAGTGGGCACCTGTCTGTACCTGCAGCCCCCTGAGGGGTTTGGGTCTGGCTCTGCACCCCTGGACTCCCCAGTGCAGGGGAGGAGGGGACTCCTCAGTGAGGAAGGGCTGGGTTGTGAGCTCACAATACACAAGGAATGACTGGACAGAATTCCCAAGAATCCCCCAATGTGCAGCAGTGCCTCTGACCCAAAACCAGCACAGCCACTGCACTGAGCTGTGCTGCTTGGTCCAAAAGAAGACACATGCCCCCAAATACCCCAAAATACCCCAAAAAACCCCAAGAACCAGCACTTTATGGATACTCTAGGTTACAAAGTACAGCTTCCCCTGAGGGGAACTGGGGGAAGTCATCTTGTGTGGCTTCAGCTGGGGCAGGAGGCTGTGGGGGTTGGTGGCTCTGCTCAAAATAGACTCTGTGGGCTGCACCCTAAACCACATTTTTGTCAGAAACTTCCTTTTTAGCTTGAATTTCAGTTTGCAGCCCTTCCACAGCGAGTCAGTGAAAGCCCCTGTCACCCTGGAGCTGCTCACAGGAGAGCTCAGGGAGCCTTTAAAGCATCAAGTTTGGACATCCATGGATTAACCTTCCTGCAGGGACTGTTCCCATCAGGTCCCAAAGAGTTCATTGGGATGGAGCATCGGGATTTCACTCTCTGGGCTTTGGAGCTCAGCTGTGGGTGTGTCCTTCCTTACAGAGCAAAGGCTTGGTGTAAATGAAGGTGGAGGCACTTCCACAGGTTGGGCTTGGATCTGATGGAGTCCACACACTGCAGATCAGCTTCTGAACATCTCCGTGAAGCCTTGTTGGGATTTCCTTTTGCCTTGGAAGATGTTTCAAAAATTCCCATTTCCTGGCCTACCACGTGGTGCTTTTTTGGGGCATTTGTGACTTGGGGACACACACATCCCCCCATCCAGAGCTTGTGACCCCACCAGTCTGCAGCTTGAACTGGGCCAAGCTGCACCCACACCTGCTGGAGCTCAGCACTGCAGGTGAGGTCAATCAGGGAGCTGCAACCCCCTGCTGGCGGCGAATTCTGCCCTCGAGGTGACAGCTGCTCCCATTTTCTGGTGTGTGCAGCACCTGGCAGCCCTGGCTGTGCTGCTGTGGGTGCTCACCTGCTGGTGCTGCAGCAGTTTGGGAAGTGATGTCACCCCAGCAGTTTGGGAAGTGATGTCACCCCCAGCCCTGCTGAGCTCTGCACCCCTCGATGTTTTCTGCTGTGCCTGGGCCCTGCTCCTGGTGCTCAGTGAGGCCAAACAACTCCTTCACCTCCATCCTCAGCTCTGCTCAGCTCACCAGCACCTCCAAGCCCAGAGGCTCCTGCTTTTGGGGGATTTTGAGCCAAACCCAGCTGTTTTGGTAAACCAGCTGCTGCTTGTGCTGCCTGCATTTGTCTGAGCTGCCAGAGCTTCACTCCTGGAATCTCCCCTGCACCGTACAGCTCTGGGGACCCCAGAGCCTCCTCTGCCCATCAGTTCTGCCTGGGGAGGCTGAAGGAACTCCTGCTGCTCTGCCAGTGGCTGCACCACGGCCTGGCCCTCGTGGGAGGACAGGGTGAGTGTCCCCTGGGGCTCTGGGTGGTGCTTTATTCATGTTCTGCTTTAACAGGAATTATTTCCAAAGGCAAAGCTTCCATGGGTGTCACCCCAGAGCTGCTGGGGTTTGTAAGGGCTGCAACAGGTGAAGGGGTTTTATACATAAAGGGTGAGAAAATCTCTGATGCTCAGAGCTGGAGGGCTGGATGTGGGTCCTGATTCCTCCCCTTCACATCCAGATCAGTTCTGATTATAAAATCACGGAATCCCAGACTGGTTTGGATTTGGAGGGGCCTTAAAGCTCCTCTTCCACCCCTGCCATGGGCAGGGACACCTCCCACTGTCCCAGGCTGCTCCCAGCCCCAGTGTCCAGCCTGGCCTTGGGCACTGCCAGGGATCCAGGAGCATTTCTACTGCTGCTCTCCAGGAAAGTTTGTGGCTAATTGTTTGTGGGATTCACATTTAAGTTAAATAAAAAATAACTTCATTTTCCCCTTGTTAAGTTAAATCCCATTTCAAATTCTGTAGTAATTTCTATGTGTTTTCATCTTTCCACTCAAAATTCTTCCTCTCACTCAGAGAACAGATCCATACTGGGTTTATTTTTAGGATTTGCTCTAAACTCAACCCGTGAGCATGACAGAAGATCCACTGTGTTTCACTTCTCCATCCCTCAAATCCATCTGTGTTGTCCTTCCCCTTTCCATCTTGCCTCTTTCAATGCAAAACCTGCAGTTAAGAGAGAAACTGGGATTTGCTTTTTGCATCAGCAAAGTCAGGCACAGAGACCTGGATTTTCTCTGGGTTTCTGGAAAATGCTGCAGTGGGAGGATGGGAGGAAGCAATTCCTCATCCCCCAAGAGGAGCTGGGCAATTGTTGGGATTTTCATCACAGTTTTTGCTCCCAATGCTCCACTTTGTGTTTGGGGTCTGCTCTAATGTAACCCACAAATAACCTGTTTATCCCAGGACTCACTATCAAGGGCAGGGCAGAAGTGACTGACAGACTTGTTTTCTAACCTTCTCTGTACTAATTAATTCCTTGATTAATCCCCACCTGCCTGCCTCACCAGGGTCGCTGTGAAGCTTAATTGAATTTGTGTCTCTCGTGCACCTGGCAAGCTCAGAGGAAAGGTGCTGTTCCCTGCTGTCAGAACATTCCTGTTGGATAATTCCTGTTGCCAGAGCAGCAAAGTGCACCTTGGGTTTGGGTTCTTACTTAGAGGAGGAAATCCTTTTGGGTTAGTGATTTGATGACTAAATAAGAGGACATTTGTGCATATCTGTGGGGAAAGCGGCTGTCCCCGTGCCCACGTTTGCCAAAGATGAAGCCTCATAATTCAACATTCAGCTGAGCAAGAGATGGGGAGGAACTCAGGATAATCCCTTTTTGTTCCACCAGGGAGCAGAACTCTAATGATTTTGGTACTAAACACTTCTGCAGGTCCACACTCACCTTTTTATTCTTAACTAACTGTTCATTAGTGATTCCCTCGGGACAGGCAGCTGTGAAACCCAGAACTGTTCCTAGGAATGGCAAATAACTAGGAATTAAAACATATCTACAGTCCTGCAAGCAGTGGGAGCTCAGGCTACATTTAAACCCCAAAATCTACCCTAAGCACTCCCCAAACCCTATTGTCTCTCCTCAGTTTGAGCATTTTGTAACTCCAGTAAAACCCTTCCATTCCAGACGTGTTTGATTTAAAGAAACTTTCGGGAATGTGCTCCCTGCTCACTTTGAGGAAAATGGATTTGAGCTTGGAGTATTTTAAGGTGATTTCCTTATGCCTTTCAGAGATGAATTTGTGTGCTTGTAAGGAGCATGGCCACAGCATCTCTTGGTTAATCCAGATTATCACGGGATTAGGGAATTAGGAGCAGATCCTACAGCCACAGCTCATGGTTTCAGCAGAAAGCTAAGGGCGCAAGCTCTTCATTCTGCACATTCCCTGGTTTTCCCACAACCCTTCCTGCCCAGGAAACATCAGCCAATTTGCATATTAATGCTGATAATGAGCGACTGGGAGGTTTCTGGTGATGTCAGAGCCCAGTGGTCACCGTGGGAGGAGGGACGAGGCTGCTGGGGAAAGCCCAGGGTGCGGGGCTGAGGATGTGCCCCAGCGCTGCTGTGGCATCCCGGCAGTGCCAGTCCGGTGCGTGGGCAGCCCGAGGGGCCAGAGCCTCCTGCCCAGCAGGAACCGGGGCCATTTACCCACATTTTTAGGCGGTGATTTGCCAAGGTGCTTCCTGTTGCTGAGCTGGCAAAGCCTCCCCACAGCGGGGATTTGGACGTGCCCGGCCAAAATCATCCCGTTCCAGCTGCACTCGCTGGGGTTTGGGCGAGCTCTGAGAAAACAAAAAGCACCAGCGAGGAGCCTCGTCCTGTTTTCTTGGGGGAAAAATCCCCTCGTGACTCAGACAAAGAAAGATTTGAAGGCCCAGCTGGCAGCAGCCGGGGCTCGGGGTGGGCAGGGAGGGAAGTGAAAAAGCTTTGAATTTGTGTAAGGCTGCAAAGTGGGGTTGCCAAACAGGATAGAGGCTGGGAAACCGGCTGGGCAAGGAGGCTGCAGCCTGCCCTGGGTGCACCAGTTGCTGGTGCTGATAATTCTATTTACATTAAAAAGGGAGTTGATCTTTTTGGTGGTTCGCTGTTGTTTAGACTCTGCTCTGAGCACTCTGCTGCTGTGGGAGTTTTGGTGCACTTTGAGATTTTGGATGCTTAGTTTTGCTGAAATAAATGCTGAAAAAAAATCCCTGGGTTTGTATTCCAGGACTCTGGCTGGAGCCCGGGGAGGGATGTCACAGGGCAACAATCATAGAATTATAGAACCATTAAGGCTGGAAAAGACCTTTAAGATCACCAAGTGCAGCTGCCAGCCCAGCACCACCACTGTTCACCACTAAACCACGTCCTCAATGCCACATTCACACATTCCTTCCAACACTCCCAGGGGTGGGTGACTCCATCAGTTCCTTGGGCAGCCTGTGCCAGTGCTTTACAACCTTTTCAGTGATTTTTTTAACGTCCAACCTCTAATCTCACCTGGTGCAACTCTCCTTTCGTTCTGTCACTTGTCCTTTCCCAAAGCCAAGAGCTGGGGGAGAGCCCGTGGGACAGGGCTGCTGCTTCCAGAGTGGGGAGCTCCAGCTCGTGGTTTGTCTCTCTCAAGAGATGAGGAAGAAGTTCCCCCTGGGAGTCAGAGCCTGCTGGGTCCTTCTCTGCACAGATCACAGGGAATTGGTCCCTTTTGTTGCTCTGGGGCTGCCCTGGTTTGTGTCCCACAGGCAGCTTTTCCCTCCTGGCTGTGAGTGATCCCAGGGATGGTTTGGGTCACCTTTCCAATGGGTTTTGTGCTCCTACTGCTGCCTGTGCTGCTTTTCCTGCCCCGGCAATCAGCTGCTGGCTGGAGATTGTCTCCTCTCACTTTGGTTTCCTGAGGTTGGGCATGTGTCACCTGCCCCTTCTTTTTTCCCCCGATTTCCTTTCCTACAGCCTGAAGTGACTGTCACAGGATTACAAAGTAAATTTAAGTGAAAGCCTGTCAGGGAGAAGCTGTTTGGGGTTTAGAGCTGGGCTTGTTCTGTCTGTGGGCTGGAGCAGTGGGGATGCTCAGGGCAGCTCTGCAGCCTTACCCCAACAAATGTACACACACCCCTGAAAGCTGAAAATAACCTCCAAAATGTTGTTTAGTCTGGAGAAAAGGAGGCTCAGGGTCTTTTCCAACCTCACTGATTCTGTGATTCTGCGAAAATGATTTATAAGAGCTTTCTGCAAACAGACCCCTGTGCAGCTCTGTGTTTTTGGGGAGCCTGGCTTGCACAGGCAGCTCACACAGACCTGTGAGGCTGCAGGGGAATCCCTGGAGGGGATTAGGGATCCTAATCCCTGCAGGAGATCCTGCATGAGTGGAAGGATCTCACTTTGCTGGGTGCTTTGGTGGCCACTGAAGTGTTGTTTGAGTTGGGACTGTGGGTTCCTCAGGGGTATTCAAGTATGACATAAACAATAATGGGTATGTACATATAAGTATATGTATTTATATGTCATATATATGTATTCATATGTGTGTGCACAGAAAAAGGTTTAGCAGCATTACTTGAATAATAGCAAAGCATTTTGGGTGCAAATCCAGACATAAAGAGATTTGCTGTTGCCTAAATGTGTTTTTAACTGTAAAGCCAAACTGTCAGTTCAGCTGTTTTGCAGGAGAAGTGTAAAACTGTGTGTGCACTGGGCAACGCCAGAAAATCTCCCCCGGGCACTGGGTGGTCTCTGCTGGACCCCTCAGTGTGGCTCTGACCCACCTTGGCCACCTCCTGCCACATCCCAGCACATTCCCAGCCCATTCCTGCAGCCCTGCTGGGCCACCCACCTTCCCCCACAGCATCCCCCTGGTTTCCTCAGCTGGAAAAAGCCACAGTGCACGCAGGAAAATTCCCACCCGCTCTGCCCCCAGCCCCTCTAATCCCTTTATGGTGTTTGTGCCGGGCTCCTCCTGCCGATCCTGCTCTTTGCCTTCCTCTAATCTCCCCACGGAGCTGTTTGGCAGGACAAAAACCAGCCCGGGTTGTTCATACCGAGCCCGGGGAGAGGGAATGCTCTCCCAAGGGGCTCCGAGCTCCAGGGCTCTGGGAGATGCTTTGAGGGTTTAACAACCAGGGAGAGACTCCCTCAGTTCTGAGCAGCATCCTGAGTCCTGGAGGATGATTTAGAGTAAACCCCAAACTCTTCATCCCAAAACCCCTACTTTGTGACCCTTCTTGGGCATGTGTGGGGAGGGATCT
Organism: Eopsaltria australis; assembly: GCA_034509425.1. Classification (NCBI taxonomy): domain Eukaryota; kingdom Metazoa; phylum Chordata; class Aves; order Passeriformes; family Petroicidae; genus Eopsaltria; species Eopsaltria australis. The sequence goes on from JAVTVJ010000183.1 coordinate 384,668, forward strand.
GACAGCCAAACCCCAGCTCCCTGCCCTGCTGCAGCACCTGGGGGAAGGTGTAAAAAGTCACCTCAGGAGGTGAATTAGTCCATGTTTAACCCTTTTGTGGCAAAACGTGTTGTGTTACTGAAGATTTTCAATCCGAAAAATTTCCTACGGATTTATTACTGCTATCAAAGTAAAAAAAATATTTGGTGTATTTTGGCAAGGCTGGAAAATGCTTGGGCTGATAAAGCCTCAAAGTCAGAGAGATAAAAGCTGGGAGTATTTAGGGCTTGGCCAGGTCTCCCCAGGAGGGGTCTCCAGGCACTGCTGCCTGCAGACTGATCCATCACCCCCCAAAAAAAGACACTAGAAAGGGGAGCAGCCCTGCTGCATCCCTGTGGGACTGGGATGACATTCCAGGTGACACCAGAGGTGATGGTTGGTCCGGGCTGCAGCAGCAAAGCAGAATCAGCTTCTCTCCCTGCTGTCCTCTACGTGGAGAAACCCCTCTGTGCTGCAGCTCTGAACGGGCTTCACAAAGTCCTCTGCAGATTTAATCTGTGACCTTTTACTTCTCCAAGGACACCCCTGCTCCCTTTCCTGCCCTCGGCTCTGCTGCCTGCCCGACCTTGGGCCAGTGACCGATTCCCTGAGTCGGGAGGCTCGTGGTGGTTAATATTTACTGTACCTGGCGTGGAGGGGAGCAGGCAGGAGCTGCTGATTGCAGGGAGCATGGGCTTGTTTGGGGTAAAGTGTTATTGCAGAGCCTCGAGGATCCAGGTGTGAGTTGTGCTCGCTGTTATTGGTGTAACAGAGTTGTTGCTATAGAAATGGCTGGAATTAGGCTGTGCTGAGGTAAGGCTTGATCCCAGGAAAAACTGACTAAGCAGGTGCCCAGCCTTACACGGCAGAAGCACTTTTTCCTACTTACTAAAATCCTTTTTGGTATGAAATAATTTTGTGTATTTGGCGAGCTGCCGCGGGGTTGTGTTTGGGCAGGGATGGGACGGTGGCACTTGGGGACACTGCAGTGGTGGCATTGGCAGTGCTGGAGTCACTGCTGGACTTGGTGATCTTTTCCACCCTTAGGAATTCTGTGACTCCTCACCTGTGCTGCTGTTGTCCCTGCTGTCCCCAAACACCACAAACCCACCGTGTTTGCCCTCCTGGGGCAGGTGGGCTCTGGCCAGGTGAGGGATTATTGGTGTTTGTTCTGTCTTCCCCTTTTGGGTGTTTTGGTGCTCAGTGGTTCCAGCTGCTTCCCAGTCCAGGTTTCTGGTGAGCATGAACACAGCCTGGATTTTGTTTCATTTCTCCCTGGGTTTGAGCCCACTCAAGCTCTAGGGTGTTTCTGCACAGGTGGGAACATCCAGGAAGGAAAACAGAGCTTTCACTGGGAATTCAATGAGGCTCTCCCATGGCCAGCTGAGCCAGGAAGGTGCAGGGTCCCGGCTGAACCCTCATTTCACAATGAACACACCGGTGCTGCTCCTGCTCTCTGTGAAGGATGCAGCACCTCAGGCTCTGGAGAGGCAGCTCCCCTCTCCTCGGCTGGGGTTAGAGATGCCTCCCAAGAGATGCAGATCCATCTCTGTGCTTCCTGCTCAGCATCAGCCGCTGCTTCTCCAGCCCTGGGGCCGGTCCCGCGGGGTGCAGCTCCCCAGGCGGGATGGAGATGAGGATGGAGATGGGAGCAGGGAGCCGAGGATCTGGCGGAGCCGCTGACGCCTCCCCGGCACGGCGCCGGCTCGTGTTGCAACGCCTTCGGGAAAGAACTGCACACCCAGGGGTGCATTTCCTCCTGCTCTGGGACGATTTCCAAACAAGAATGAGGAAATGCTGAGCTTTGCAGCCACGTCCGTGGATGTGTCCCTAAAATACCCCGCAGAGAGAGGGAGGCGGCTGCTTTCGAGCTGCATCCTGGCTTCGGTTGCTGGAGACCCCGAAAGTCACCGGGGCAGAGCCAAGGACACGGGGGAGACCCGCGTGGCTCTGCCACCGCTGCTCCAGGGACCTTGGGCACACCCTGGGTGCCAACCTCCTTCCCAGGCGCTCTGCTCGGGGCAGCACCCACGAGTTGTGGGCTGGGTGACGTCTGGCCCGCCCGCAGCCCGCTGCCACTGATGTCACCGCCCGGCCACCAAAATTCCTAATTAAGTTTTGTTTCTCTCGCTGCCAATCTCATTTCCTGGTTCTTGTGCAACCCCAGGTGCTTTCAGGTTTCTTCCCGGTTCTTTATCTGCCTGCGGGACCAAAACACCTTCAGAAGAAAAACAGAGCTGATGTCTTGGGTCAGTGCCCGGGGAGGAGATGTCCTGGAGGGCGCAATCAACCGTAAAGTGGTTTTTTTTTAGCTGCCCTGGTGCAGATGTTTTATTGTTTTGCAGAAAAACATTCCTGGGGGTGAGTCAGGCAGCCACAAGCATGAGTCTGCCTTAAGAACCGGGGGGAATTAGCAAAAACCCAACTGCTTTGGAGCCCAGTCATGCCTTAAAGCCTTTTCTCCTTTTGTAACATCGAAAAACTGCTTGAAACCCGTGGCTGGAGAATCGAGGCGCGCTCAGCCCGCCGGGTTTGCTGGGGGGGGCGTGTTTGGAATCTTACCCTGCTCCCAGAAGAAAAGCCGGGAGTGTTTGAGATAACCCTGAGCATCGGCACCTTTGGGGTCTGCCTGCTCCGGCACGTGGGAGCCTCTCACGCAGGATCCATGGAAAACTGGGAAGGCAGCGAGGCGTTTAATTCACCTAATTGGATCTGCGTTCCGCTCAATAGCTGGAAATTGCTGCTATATTGAAATAATCGACTCAAATTCACACCTGTTGGCTGAGGATTTTTAGCTGACGGTAAATCACAGCAGAGCCTGTGCTGAGCATGGGTGGTTCGGGGGTTTAAAGAGGCTTTACTCCGCTCTGATACTTTAAAATTGTGCTTTAACTCAGCGGTTTATAGACGGGAAGGGCTGGAGTAGGAGATTTCGGTGTCTTCTCGGTAGCTCTCCCTGCAGCCCTCAGCCTTTCCTCCCTTCCAAGGAAAGCCTTGGGGGCAAAGCCAGCCCTGCAGCCACGGGGGGGCTGAAGCCGGGTGGGAAGGGGTCATTCCTGGGGTGTCCAGGGCAGGATGGGGGCGGGGGAAGAGGTAATGGTAGGGCTGCCAGGCATCTGCCTGTCCCTGTCCCCATGGTTCGGGCTGTCCCTGTCCCCGGAGCTTTGGTTGCCACTGATGTCCCCAGGACCACCCAGGCACCCAGATCCGTTCCACCACACATCCACAGGGCATGGTCCCAGCCAGGTTTTTGGGGTGCTGGGGGGAGCACAGCCCAGCAGCGTCCCCAGCTCCTGACCCCACAGCAACTTAACAGCGCTGGGGAAAAAACACCCGCACTCGTGTAAGAGAGCAACCCTGCACAAACAAGGGGCGAAGAGGGATGGTACCCGCGGAGAGGGGACCGGAGGTGGCAAATATAATTTTCAATGAGTAACACCTGTTTTTTTTTTAAATAAACAATAAGTTATTTACCCAATAACTCACTACTTTTTAAATAAAGCGATGCTTTAGCCATGCGATAGCTGTTGTTTTAAATAAGTAATATTTTAATAAGAAAAGAAAACAATACTATACATCCTCAATGGGTGTCCCTGGGGGTGGGGGCCGGGGCCCGGCGCTGCCTCCCCGGGGCGGAGCCGCCTCCGCGCCGCCCCCGCCACCGCGGGCGCCCTTAAAGCGCGGGCGGAGCGGGCTCGGGCAGCGCTGGGGCCGGTGAGCGCGGGGGTTGCGGGTTCGAGTCCCGCCGTGGGAGGCAGCTGGGAGGGGGTGTCGATATTTAGGGTGGCTTGTTTGGGGCTGGGAGGTTGATTTGTACGATACCCGCGGGGAGATGGGCCGGGGGTGATGTGGCACTCACCTGTGCGCCCCCGCAGGGCCGTCGCCATGTCGGTGTCGCACAGCTCCAGGCTGAACAAGCTGGTGCGGGAGCAGTACATGAGGCTGCCCCAGGACGGGAGGGTTCAGGTCACCTACGTCTGGATCGACGGCAGCGGCGAGGGTGTGCGCTGCAAGAGCAGGACCCTCGACAAGGAGCCCAAGAGCATCGAAGGTAACGCGGCCGCTTGTCCCTCCGGGTGATGGGTGGTGTGGTGCAGGGCCCTGAGCATCGCCTGGGAAAAGTTCTGGGGTGCTTCGGGCGGCGGGAGCTGGGACTGGCACACCCTGGTTGCGTGGCACCAGTGACACCTGTTGCAGCTGTCTGGTGGGGTTGCACCGAGCAGCAGGGCAAATATCCAACCTGCGTCCCTGCGGTTTGCTTAATCCGCTAATCTCTGCTATTAGTGCTGGGTGGGAAGGGGAGGATGAGTTCCTCGCCCCTTCCCACCAGGCAAACAGGCACGGAGACGTGTCGGCATCTGGATGGGGTTTGGCAGAGGGAGGCGGAGTGGCTGGGACTGATCCTGCCCGTGCCTGGTGGTGCACACCAGATGAACACGCTGATGCTCAGGGAGCACCGCTGGGCTCCGGGGATGTGCAAGAAAACCTTTGTGGCCGACATCCCACGGAACTCAGCTCCCTTTGGGTGCTCCATCCTGGATCCGAGCCACCAGCACTTGGCACAATCCATATGAGGACCTTTTCCCAACCTCACTCCCTCCTCCGTCCCCCTCCTGCCTCTCAGATGTCCCCGAGTGGAATTTCGATGGCTCCAGCACGGCACAGGCAGAGGGCTCCAACAGTGACATGTTCCTGGTGCCGGTCTGCATGTTCAGAGACCCTTTCTGCCTGGACCCCAACAAGCTGGTGCTCTGCGAAGTGCTGAAGTACAACAGGAAACCCGCAGGTGAGCACCCCCAGCTCCCGAGGGTCGCCCCCTCGTTATTTAGGGTGTCACCTCCCCCAGGGGCCGCTTGCTCGGGACCGCTGGCCCTGAGGCGCTGCACTTGGCCCGAGGCTCCGAAATCCAAGCGCTGGTGGCGGTGGTTGCTTGCAGGAGCCTGTTTTAGTGGCACAGGGCGAGGAGAAGCGCAGCGAGACGTGGAGCTCACTCACGGCACTCGCCAAAGGCGTCTCCCGGCTCTTGAACCCGAGCTCGCCCAGCGCCGGGGGGAGCAGGAGCTGGAAATGCGGGGGTTTTACCATGCCGGGGTTGTGGTTGTTTCCTCGCTGGTGGGAGGCTGCAGAAAAGGAAGGAGCAGATGCTGAGACGGCGTGTGCTGGCTCAGAGTGACCTTTTGCAAACAGCCCCAGAACTCGCGGCTCTCGGTCTTATCACGGAGCCTGCAGTCACAGAGGTCTGGTCCGTCTTGTCCCTCTGATAAAGCCCCAGACACAGGAAAAGGAGCCGGTGTGCAGGGACGCGCCGAGGGGCTCCCGGAGGGGTTATTTGCCGGCAAATAACCGGATATTTGCCACTCGAGCAGGGCTGGGTGTGAGGGGGAGGGAGAGGGCATCTGCGGGTGATGCAGCTCTGCCGGGAGAGCGGGGGCTGCGGGCGGGGATGGTGAAAGACGGGGCTGATTCCGCGTCCAGTCACGGGTGGGGGGAAGTGTCTTGGTTGAGATTCCCGCCCGGCAGCTCCTACACTGGAGCAGTTTGTAAAGAGAGCCCCCGATCCTGGAGCTCCTGGGACAGAGAGAGCTCAGCCCAGAGCCCTGCTGGTGAGAGGGGTGCACACTCCAGCCCTCCCCGTGGTGGGTTTCCGTGGACCTTAAGGGCTGCGTGGACTCAGGGGAAAAAATTTCTTTCCCTTGCTCTCCATCTGCCACTGCTCACTTCAGTCCCACACTTCGCTGTGGCTGCTCTGGGGCTTTTACTGCTGGTTAAGGTAGAATGTGCAGCCTGGAGCCTGCCTGTCCCTGTCACAGCAGTTTTTCAGCCTTTTCCCCTGCTGTCTTGGTCCAAACTCTCATTCCCCGTGCCTGGCACGTTGTCCCATGTCTAGACAGTTCTCTGATATATGTGTTTTCCTGGCAAAGCCCCAGTTGCCTTGAGCATCTCAAAAGGCCAAGGGAGGTCCAGCCAGTCTGGAAGCTAACCAAAACCATGGAACTGCAGAAAGATAAGGATAATTAAGATGAGGCTGGTAGAAAGAGGATGGGGGTGAAGGAGTGATGGAAGTCCCTGTTCCCAGCTCTGCTGAATGCCTGTAGGATGGGGCTGGGGTGAGGCTCCTGGTCTCTCAGTGAGTAACAGGAGGATGATGTTCATGGACCACCAGCAGTGGTTTGGGGAACAGGGTGATTAAACCCTCCTGACCTGTGGCCTGATGCTCTGGTGATAGAGTAACTGCGAGGAGGAATTTGGTGAGCAGGAAGGGGGATTCACTCATGACTTCCTTAAGGCTTCTGTGGGAAGCATTTGGCATTGGTGGAGCCTCAGTCTCAGAGTGGGATGGAGCAGAGCATGGCGGGTGCTGGCTCTAACCCGCACCTCTCTGCTCCCAGAGACCAACCTGAGGCACACGTGCAAGAAAGTCATGGACCTGGTGAAGGACAGCCACCCCTGGTTCGGGATGGAGCAGGAGTACACACTGCTGGGCATCAATGGCCACCCCTACGGCTGGCCCGACAACGGCTTCCCCGGCCCGCAGGGTAAGAGCCCCCTCCCTCCCAGCCCAAAATCTCCCCTCAGCTCCCACCCTGCTGCCTGTGGGGTGCTGGATGGTGGCACTCACCCCATCCCCAGCCTCGGGGCAGGTTTGCAGTCAGGGATGAGCCCAGGTAGGGGCTGTTTGCCCAGAGCACCTGGTGCCCCGTGGCTCACGTGAGCCGCGCCGCTCCCGCCGGACCCTGCTTGCACAAACAGCTCAGCTGCACGACTTGTTTGGCAAGGGTTGGAGAACTGGGCTGGAAAAACCTCGCCATGGCTGTTGGGGAAAGGGCTTGGCATGGCTGCCTTGTGCCCTCCTGCAGCAGCGAGCCAGCTCCTCGACTGCTTCCTGGGACAGAGCCAGAGGTTTCCCAACCTGATTTTTGTGTGGACCGGCTGCTTGCAACATCTCCCTTCCCCCAGGCGGGGAGAAGATCTTTGCCTGACCTGCTTGCATGAGGAAGACATCAAACCCCAGCGAATTGGATTTTCTAGCCGTGAACAATGCCAGCTGTTGTCAGAACAATCACGGATGCTTGATGTGCTCAGAGGGCGAGGGAGGTGCCCCGGGGCAGACCAAACTTTGCTTATCTCGAGGCCACCTCCCAAGTGATGTGTTACAAGTCTTATTTAACTGCCCAGATAAGGCTGAGGTTGCACAGATGAACACTCACACTGCTGGTCCTGGAGCTGGGGTCGGTGGCTTGATGCCCTGTGGAGAGAAACATCCTTTTAATCCCCATAAATCCTCTGCCCCGGTACCTGCACAGGTACCAGCCAGGTGTGGGATTATGCTGCGATGCTGTTGTTGCTCCCCAAAGCTTTCCTTGGGTGGTGACTCCTTGTTCTTTGCAGGCCCCTATTACTGTGGGGTTGGAGCAGATAAGGTGTACGGGCGTGATATCGTGGAGTCCCACTACAAGGCTTGTCTCTATGCGGGGGTGAAGATCTGTGGCACCAATGCAGAGGTGATGCCCTCCCAGGTACGTGTGGATGGCCCCAGGCAGCCCATTCCCAGTGATGGATACGAGTTATGGTGAAGCTGGAATAACCCAGCAACTCCCAGTTCCTCTGGAACGCTGAATCCAATGACTCCTCACATTGGTTTTGTCTAGGGGTTGACAATTGGACTGCTAGAATGGAAATACGCATTTGATTTTCTCCTAACTCACCCCGAGCTCCTTGCACAGCTCAACCTGAGCTCTGGCAGCCAGAGCAGGGATGCAGGGGACAGCAGGAGCTGGGACAGGCTGCAGGAGCACTGTGTGGAGTGACGGGGTCTGAGCCCTGTTCTGGAACAGGGAACTGGGAAGTTCGGGTGGGACATGGCCTTGGGGAGCAGTTGGGAGGATTTGGGTTTATCTGGGAGTGAGCAGCAGGGAGTCCCTGATTGCATTAGGCAGGTGGCCAGACTGACCGACTGCAGGTTGCTGACTCTCCTGCTGCTGATGTGGTGCTGATAAGCGGGGGCTTATCAGCAGAGGAGCCGAGGCAGGACTTTTACCCACCCCACTGTTTTCCCCGACTTCCTCAGGGTCCTTCTTGGCTGCCTTCTGCATCCTGGGCTCAGGCTCTTCCATGCCAGCAGTCCAAAGACGTCACCCTGTGTTAGTCACCGTGGGTGGTGCAAGCCCGGCAGGGAGCAGCCCTGGGAAGGACTAACAGGCTCCTCGTTAATCCTCTGCCCTGTTTGCAGTGTGGGCTGGGGGTCCTGCACACAGCAGCTCCAGCACCAGCCTCAGTCAGATGTGGTGCTTATTTACCTCTGTTTAGATTAAAACCCCCTCTGATTTACTCTACAGTACTCTACTCTGATTTACTCTACACAGTCATGAGCAGTTTATTACCTTTTTTTTTTGCATGCCAAAGCTGTCCTGTTGCTTGGCTCAGTGCTCCCCATCCTTGTTGCTGATTCCTGAGGGTAACACTCAGCCACAGCCTGGGCTGGGAGTGGTGGGGATGTGGCTGGGGGAGGCACTCACCTGCCCATCCTTACCTGTTTTCTGCTTGCCCCTCCCAGTGGGAATTCCAGGTGGGCCCGTGTGAGGGCATCGAGATGGGGGATCACCTCTGGATGGCTCGGTTCATCCTCCACCGCGTCTGCGAGGACTTTGGGGTCGTGGCCACTCTGGACCCCAAACCCATGACCGGCAACTGGAACGGCGCTGGCTGCCACACCAACTACAGCACTGAGGAGATGCGGAGAGAGGGGGGCCTCAAGTGAGTCCTGGGGGGGTCTCAGGGGGAGTCTCAGGACTCAAGTGAGACTCTGAGATGTACCTGGGAGGTTGGGGTGTCCTGGGCCATGTAGAAGTGTCTCCCTACCTGTGTGGCTGCACCAGGCATGGTTGGAGCTATCCCAGATCATTATTTTAAGAGCAGCTGATCATATGAGGGTGTCCCCTGGGCTGTCCTTGCCCCCGCGCAGGAGGAGAGGGTGACACTCCCCAAATGGACCTACTGGACCCCCTCTCCTCTCCCCTCCCGCAGACACATCGAAGCTGCCATTGAGAAGCTGAGCAAGCGGCACCATTACCACATCTGCGTGTACGACCCGCGGGGCGGCAGGGACAACTCCCGGCGCCTCACCGGCCACCACGAGACCTCCAACATCTTCGAGTTCTCCGCCGGCGTGGCCAACCGGGGCGCCAGCATCCGCATCCCGCGCCAGATCGGCCAGGATGGCTACGGCTACTTCGAGGACCGGCGGCCGGCGGCCAACTGCGACCCCTACGCGGTCACCGAGGCCATCATGAGGACGACAGTGCTCAACGAGACCGGGGTGGAGACCAAGGACTACGCTGCCCACTGAGGCCGCGGGGTGGGTGGAGGTTCTCGTGCCTACAGTAGCTTCTCACGTGGGATTTGTGCCTGTGCGATGCCTTCGGCTGCAAGCTCAGACTCTTTAGGAACCTCGCTTCTGGTCTTGTGAAACATCGCCTTAGAAATATATATTTTATAGCAACAGGGAGGGGCCCGACCTGTTTTCTCAACCACTTTGTTTTTTTTTCTGGTTCCTGGTTTTAGGTCATGAGGTTGTTTTGTTTTTTTTTAAACTTGGATTGAATTTTTTTCCCCGATGGACTTTACACTGTGATGTACATAGATCCCAACGTGGATGCTGCAGCTGCTGCTGTTTGCACCTGGGGAGGGTGGGTGCTTTTTTTTTTCCATATCTCTGTTGCGAGGAAATGATAATAAATAATTTTCCTGGCTGCGTGGCAGCTGGGTTACGCCGTGGCGAGTGCATTTTTCTGTAGCTCCCAGAGCTCTGTGGAGGTTTTAATTTGGGTGTTGCTGGTGGGTTGCAGCTTCTGAGCAGCCTGAGCAGAAGCTGGAGGAGCAGAGATGCTGGAGGATCCTTGAGGCAGGTGCCTGGAGCTGCCTTGCCTCATTTTCTGGCCCAAAGGCCATCTCCTTCCATCGTGATCCCAAAGGCAAACAGAGCAGTGCGGGCTGAGCAAACAGCGGCTGGGGCAGCAGCTGGCGGGCGTTTACACAGGGTGTGTGCTGCTGAGTCAGCACAGCCAGCCCAGCCCCGGGCACAGCCAGCACAGCCCTCCCCTCTGGGGACACCTTTGGGTGCAGGGGGGGACTCTTGGGACATCCTCCCTGCTGCCTTGGTGAACCACAGGGTCACGGTGCAGCTCCTGGGGTTGGCGTCTCTTCCTGACGTGGAGGTCATAGATTTAGTTATAGAATCACAGAAGAGTTTGGGTTGGAAGGGACCTAAAAGCCCATCCAGCTCTACCCCCTGCCATGGGCAGGGACACCTCCCACTGTCCCAAGCTGCTCCAAGCCCCAGTGTCCAGCCTGGCCTTGGGCACTGCCAGGGATCCAGGGCCAGCCACAGCTTCTCTGGGTACCCTGTGCCAGGGCTTCTCCACCCTCCCAGAGAAGAATTTCTTCCTAATATCTTACCTAAACCTCCTTTCCTTCAGTTTGAAGCCATTCCCCCACATCCTATCAAATTCATGGAGTAAAACCCCGAGGAAGAACACTTCCATGTGTTAAGGGCACCTCCCATCCCAGACCCTTGGGTCCCTCTACAGTGCAGCTGTAGGGGTGATGGATACAAGCACAGGGGACATCCCTCTAATCCCAGGGACATCTCAGACAGGTCAGACCGCCAGGATGTGACCCAGCTGCAGTTACCACTGGGGTGTCACTGTAGGTGAGGGGAAGCAGCTGTGTGGACAGAGGACATCACCTCCACTCCAGTGCCGTCATGTGGATTTTGAAACTGGTTTTATGTTTATCCTTGAATCTGGCCCAGGTGCCAAGCTGGAATAGAGGTCTCTGAGTCCCTCCTGCAGGTCACAGTGCTGCCAGTGGCACAGGGAATGAGGGCCATGGGAACTGGGAGACGGTCAAGCCTTGGGCCACAAGCAGTCAGGAGCCCTCAGTGCCTCTGAGCTGTTCAAGAATAAATGTGACTCAGTCCGCACCCTAAAAAGGAAAGATTGTCCTTCCAGAAGTTGCTGTTTGGGATGTTTAGCGTTTTTTATCAAAACCACAAGCCTGTCTTGTTTTCTTCTCATTTCTATGATGTCTCTAATGGGTAATTTGAGCACTGGGACAATGACTGATGGATGCAGCTGGAAAATCAATAAAGAGCTAAATCTGGAGTGGGGAGACTCCTGTCTGCTTCCCTGGCTGTACCAGTGGCTGAAGTACTTCAGCTTTCATCACGCTGTGCTGTACAGACACTGTCAAATTTGGGAATCATGTGGGTTCGCATTCCCAACATGGAAATGTCTGCAGCCAGACACAGCACCATGGGACATTCAAACATTTTGTGTCTCTTGAGTCTCACCCTGTGGTTCCCCTGCAACCAAGGACCATCCTCGCCAGAGTAGGGTAGTGAGGCTCCAGGGGCAATCCAGGAGCTCTCCCAACGCCACTGCTGGGGTTTTTCCCTGGGATCAGCCACTGTGTGCTTGGAGACGTTCGTGCTGTCCTCTGCCAAAACACAGATCTTCTCACTTGTACTTTTTGAGGTCAAAATGGGCCAGAAAATACATGTCAGGGTTTTGTTTTTTTTTTCCTAAAGCAGGAGTGACTCCCACCCACAGGGCCCACAGCACAGGGGAAACAAGGACAACAGCACATTCCCACAAGAGATTTTCCAAGAGTTTTGCCATGTTTGCTGCTGTTGAAGGTGGGTTCTTGGGTTCAGTGAGGTGCTGGGGATGGAGGCAGCCCTCAGACTGAGGCTTGAGACCATGGTAGGGGCTGTGGTGACCCCATCCCCATCCCCATCCCCATCCCCATCCCCATCCCCATCCCCATCCCCATCCCCATCCCCATCCCCATCCCCACCCAAGGGTTGGACAGTGCTGGGAGGAGACTCAGCCAGCATTGCCTGGTGCTCCGTGCTGCACTGCCATGGGTGGGAGCAGTGCGGGGATCCCAGTGGGGATCCAGCCTGGAGCAGGGCTGCTGCGGGTGGCTCAATGTCATCCGGGACTTTCCTGAAGGGGTGTTCCGAGGTGGATGGGTCGGTGTTACCCAGGGCATTCCCAGGAGCATCCCGGGGTGGATGGGTCGGTGTTACCCAGGGCATTCCCAGGAGCATCCCCGGTGTCCCGGTGTCCCCGGGGAACACAGGGACATTTGGGGGGCTGGTGCCCTCTGCAGGCGCGGACAGGGATCTCAGCGAGCAGCTGGGATCTGGGCCGGGAGAATCCGCTGGGACCAGCGAGTCCCGCCGTCCCCCAGCCCTGCCGAGGCCACCACCAGCCCATGCCCCAGGTCTCCCTGTCCCCGCATCCACACGGCTTGTAAATCCCTCCAGGGATGGTGACTCCACCGCGCAGGGTTGGACAGCACTTCTAGTGAGGGAGTTTTCCCTAAATCCAACCTAAACCTCCCCTGGAGCAACTTGAGGCTCTTCCCTCTCATCCTTGTTATCCGGGTGGAGAGACTGATCCCTTCGTGGCTCCACCCTCCTTTCAGGTGGCTGTAGAAGGCACCACGGAAAACACGGATTCCTGCCTCACATATTTTTTGCTCTCTAATGAAGATGTTTTTGATAGCCAGAAATACAGCAGCTGCCATAACACAATGCAAGAGGAAGTGACAATAACCAACAAACAATCTGGTCCCAGATTTGGTTTGGCTTTCTTGCCAAAGTACAATTAAAGTACAATTAAATACTAGGAGGTGAAGGGAAATAAATCTACTTAACACACTCCTAATAATTTCATGCTGCTGTAAAGCAAAATTCAAGTTCGATAGATGGGAGGAGATTGAAACAGAACCTTTGCCTGCATCAACCAGAACTGCCAGCAATACTTTTGGGGAGAAAAGCACCACAGCAAACCAGAACATCAAGCTCCTTTGGTTCAGACTCTGATTATGCCCCCAGGACCACCCTCACCCACGGGGCAGATACAAATCTTGTATTTCCACACAAGCACTCACAGCTAGTGGCAAATAAAAACCCCATGGAGCTGTATCCAGTCCCCATCCCAGCCCTCGGCTGGAGGAACTGAGCTGGGTGCTGCTGAGGAACTTGTTAACCCTCAGGAATTGTCCCCTGGGCAGTGACCTAACAGACGGATGAGAGAGACTGGGATGAGGCTCCAGTGGGTGACCATGCTGGGACACATCCTCGTATCCTCACCCAGGCATCCCCTGGGGTCTCTTCCTTCACCAAGCACCTCAGGAAGGCAGCTCAGAGAGGCCGCCCAGGGTGGGTGAACATCGTGGCCACCCCATGATGAGAGCAACAGTGAAGGGGCTTGCACGTTTCTCCCTTTTCAAGTCTCTTCTCACCACTATAAATTCCATTACTTTGAGTTTAGTCAAAGCCTTCAGGATTTAATTTTTTTTTCCATGCCAGTTATAAAAAGGACATTGGAATTACAATTCCGGTGCTAACAATAGCATTACTCAAAGCTGCTGCCCAGAAGTGAAGAGCTCTGGATAGAATAAAGACCTAAACTAAAATGTCAATAATAACTCCTTTTTCTCTCTCCCTGTCTTCCAGCCCACACAATCTGCTTGGGTCCCTCTATCTTAATGAGCATTAAAATGGTTTCAAATTAGACCTACAGAAAATTGAATTTTTTCCCCTCAGAAGCTTAGTCTGGCCTTTAAAGGCCACTGATGATATTTTGGTTTTGTGTAAGAGCATCTTTGATCTCGAAGGCTCTCAGCTGGCACAGAGACACGGCTCATTACCAGCAATTTGTTGCTGTTGGAATGTGAGTGGAGGGGGACAGACACCATGGAGAGAGAGTCAGGGACAGGTTTGGCTGGGGGGTCCTTGTCCCCAGACCCTCCAGTCCCATGTGGCTCTCCTGGCCTGAGCCTGGCCCCCAGGCTGGCAGCTGGGTGGTCACCAGACTGGTGCTGGGTTTGCAGCAGCTGCTCTCCACAAAAACGTGGGATGAAAGAGAGCCATGAGCCCAACCTGAGCTCCAGGTGGGCTGTGTGGGGAGTCCCTGGGGACACCCCGCGTGACAGCAGTGTTGTGCTCAGATGCAGCAGTGACCTGGCAATACTTTTCTTGTATTGCTGCTGCTAAACCCCTCTCCACATCTGGGCTGGGGCTCCATCCCAGGGGCTCTGGGGAAGGGGTCAGGCTGCCTGAGACCTGCTGCTGGGAAGATGCAGAAATCAGATTTTCCAGGAAAGCCCGTTACCATGGCAGGGCCCAGCTGCTGCTGCTGCTGCAAAAAAAAATAATTCTAAAATAACTCTAGATGGTGCAAAGCTGAGCAATCCTGAGCAGTGCGGTGCCCTGGGGCAGTGCTCACTGTCCGGGGGTGTTTGTAGGGCACAAATGGCCTCAGGGTGAGCAGTCTGGGTTAAGTTGGGGCTTGCAACTGGGTGTAAGAGGAGCCACCAGGCCTGTCCTTGTGCTCCTGGGAGAGAGGGCAGCAGAGGCTGAGGCAGTGCAGAGCAGAGCAGCCCCCTATCCCCGCTTGTCTCAGTCACACTGGGATGGGCAGAGTCCCCGTGAGGTCACAGCAGCGCATTGACGGTTGCCTTGAGAAAGTTCTGCAAAGAACGCAGCTGCCCCAGGTGCTCCTAGAGCAGCCTCCTCAAAGGAGTCCTTATTGACCTGCAGCAGCCCCCTCTGCTCACCCCAGCACCCTCCTGAGCCCTCAGTCCTGCTGATGGGAGAACAGAGCCAGGAAAGCCATCACAGGCACCCACCAGCTACAGGCTGGGAGCTGCCTGGGCTGTCAGGCCACCAATGGGCCTTAATGGCCATGAGCAGCCCCACCTGGATCCCAGCCTATGGGCCTTGAGATGTTTATTTAAGCTCTGCCAGAACCATCAGGCCCAGTTTGAGTTTTACTGAGGAGTGCTGGTCTCCTGTGTTGGTCACCCAGCCCTTGACCCACAGACTGCAGAGCTGCCAGAAGATCCCCAGGCTGTGTCTCACCCTGGCTGCCCTCACCAAGCCTCATCCTGACCTGCAGGTTGATTCTTCTGGCTTGATTTCGGACCTGCCTTATTGTAGGGAACTTTCCTGATGGTCTGGACTCCTGGATGAGCACTTCTGCCCTCCCTGGTTGGGTTCCTAGAGAACAGAGGCACAGGCCTTTGCTGGTGAGACTCTGGCATGGGCAGGGACTCAGCTCATGTGAGCAGCACTGTGCCAGGGTGTGGCTGGGGAAGGCACCGCTCCTGTCCTGGCACTGGAGGATGTTTTAGTGCTGCCTCCTGCTCTGGCCAGGGCAGGTTTGCCAGGTGTGACTCACCTGCCGCGTGATGGCTCCGACTGGCTCCGAGCGGTGACCTTTGAGTCTGGTGTATTAGCTCATGGAAACCCAAATAATGGCTTGGGAAAGGGAAATACGTGCTGAGGGACAATCCCCAGGCAGCCCCGATGAGCAGGGGTAGGAACAGCAAGGTGCAGAGGCGGGGAACACCTCTGCTCTCCCAGCTTTCCCCCCCAGCTCTGATGCAGCCAGCAAACTCCTTTGGAAAGCATTACTTCACAAAGAAAAACGTGCTGCTGCTGACAGTGCCCTCGGGCAGAGCCAGAGTGCTGCTCCAGCAGCAGCTTGGGCTGAGGCATTAACTCCTTCCCCTGCATGCCTGGCTCAGGGTGGTTTTCTGGTCCTTGTGTCAGCACTGCTGGAGTGCCATCCTGTCCCTGGGGGACAGGAAGGGCTCTGCATTAGCCTTAGACCATGGAGGGGTGGTTTATTTGGAAGGGGACCCTTGGCTGTGTCACCAGGTGTTGGTTGAGCTGGTCACTCCACTGGAGCCACTCACATGAGGTGGAGGGGGGTCAGTGTCACTCCGAGCCCTGTCCCTCCGGGTGCATCTGCTCCTGCACCAAGCCATGGTCTGGCCCAGACATCCTGCTCCAGGACATGTCAAGAGGGCTGCTCTCCACATTCCTGCAGGAGCAGCTGCTGGGACATGTTTCTCCATGCTGGGGATTGCTATATTTTGCTCTGGACACATGAAGTGACTGGTGATGAGCATGAAAATGAAGTGTTTTTCTCAGCAGTGGAGTGAGGAAATGTGAGCTGAGAGAGGGAGTGGGATTCTCTATGAGCTGTCACAGGCAACCATGCGGGAGAGGAGGAGGGCTGTTTGTGGGGACCCTGCAACCCAGGGTTCTCCAGCTGTGTCACTGATGTGACCCTTGGTGCACAATCTCCTGTCCCTCTCCTCCTGGGTAGTGTGGAGAGCTGAGGGATTTCTGGGGGATTTCTTGGTGACTTTTGTCCCTGGCATGTAGGTCAAGGAGCCATGCCACAGCTTTTTATCAGCTAGAATTGGGACATCTGGGCTGCTCGAGTGAATTAATCCTAGCAGGGGGCTGCTGAGCCACACAGAGATCCAATCCTCTGCTTGGCAGCTGTGGTGGTCTCATGTCACCATCGTGGTCACTGGCTCCCTGTCACAGGCTGTGTCCCCTACAGCCAACAATGTGGGAGTGCTCTTTGGCCATTTCTGGGAGGAATTCAGTGGATTTAGGTGAAAATGCTGCAGGAGGTGTGATTGTGGACCTTGCCTGGGAGTGGTTAATGAGATGTCACTTCCCTGATGATGAGTCTGTGGTGAAGTGATCTCCCCACTGGGAGGGATGGGATCAAACATCAGGAGTGTGGGAAGAGCTGTTGGCTGTGCCCATGGTGGGTCACTGTTCTGGGCAGCTGTGCTGAGATATTGTTATATGGAAAAAGGGAAGTGGAAGAACTGGGCAGTGAAGGGCAGGAAGGCATGAGAGCCAGGTCAAATACCCAAATGTCTTGCAATTTAAGTGATGTCAGGCAGGGTCACCGATCTCATTGCTGCTGGACCCTCTGCCTGCCCAGGACATCTCTTGGGATGGCAGACACCTCAGTATGGGGCTGCCCTGGTCCTACAGCACAGCATTTCCCTGGAGGAATCCCCATGACCCTTGACCTCAGCCTGCTCCTACATGTGCAAAAGTAACTGTTGCCTTTCCCTGGCCCTGATAAACATACTATGATTCTTGGTGTGGTCCTGTGCAGGGCCAGGAGTTGGACTTTGATAGTCCTTGTGGGTCCCTTCCAACTCAGGGTATTCCATGGGTCTATGAAATGTCATTTTGCAGTGAGGGAGAAATGCAAAATCCCGAGTGGTGCTGGAGTATGAGTGTCCAGCCTCATTCAGTGGTTTCAGTTTTTTTCTCAGGCAAGGTTCCACTGGGATCACTGAGGTTGAGTGAGTGAATCCTCCTATTCCCACACCCTGCAGATGCTGAACCCCACAGGGAAGGGAGGACAAGCATCCCACCATCCAATCCTTCTCCTCAGGCCCACGCTGAGCAACGGGAACTCTTCCAGTAAAGAAGAACAGAAATCCAGGCACTGCAATTAGAATTGTAATAATAGTAATTAATGCCTTGCCTCTCTCTAAGGATTTTCTAGTGAGGTTTGCCAGGTGCTGGGCATTAACTGATCAAAGCCACAGCACCCACGTGAAGGGAATGGGTGCCAGCTGGGCCACAGGACCTCAGTGCCCCAGCTGGGGGCTCTCTCACCCTGCCCTCATCTTTCTCCGTGGTTTGGGGGAGAAGATTAGGGAGAGCTGCTTTAAGAATCCCAGGGATGAGGGTTAATGGATGGGGGAGAAGACCAGGTCAGGGGCACCCTGTGTGTTACCAGGGGTGCTCATCTGGCCCTGGTGATGTGAGCTAAAGGGCCTGTGTGTGTCTCTGTGTGCAGGGGCATAAATGAGCTCTAACTCATCAACTTCTGTCTGTGCACGTGTCTGTATGTGGGAGGCTGCTCCTGCACACACATTTCAGTCTACACACGAATGCCAGTCCGTGGGCTTGCACAGACACAAGCCAGCACAATAACATGAGGGCTGGAGAAAATGCTTTACAGGGAGAGGCTTGAGGAGCTCAAATCTCTTTGTTTACCACAGACATTGAGAGGTGTCTTTATTCTGATGTGTAAACACCATCACAATGAGAAAGGATGTGGCACCAAAGGGCTCTTTAACATCAGAGAACAGCAGAACAAGAAGCTGCCAAAGTTGGTCTGAAGAGTAGGTATGCACGTTGGCACAAAGCAGATGAGCACTGGAAGCCAGGGGGCATGGCAGGGTTCCTCTGGCTTGGTGAAGGGCAGTCCCTCTGGTGGTGTTTCAGCTAAGTTATTCCATTATCAGGCACTCAGTGCCAGGGTAAGCCATTTTATTGTTATGCTGTTAGAGCTCCTTACTTTTCAGTCTCTTTCTTACTCCTTGAGTGAGGCCTGGGGCACTGCCTCGGGGTACAGGGTGGTGAAGCATCCATGGGATGGAGCCTCCCTGCAGAGCCCCTGAGCAGTGGTGCCTCCTGGCTCTGTGCTGTGGGTGGTTTCTGATGGCTTCCTGCTCTTCTCTCATCTCCCCAGGGGTTGGGCTGTGGTGGGGCTGGTGGCCCTTGTGTCTGGGAGGCTTGGTGAGACCACGGGGCACAAAAGGCAGGTGGAGTTCCAGGAGCAGTGGGGAGCTGCTGCAGAGCCCTGGGACATTGTGCCAGGGCTGCCCAGAAAAGCAGTGGCTGCCCCATCCCTGGAAGTGTCCAAGGTCAGGTTGGGCAGGGCTTGGAGCAACCTGGTCTGGAGGAAGGTGTCCCTGCACATGGCAGGGGATGGAATGAGATGGTCTTTAAGGTCCCTCCCAACCTAAACCAGTCTATAATTCTGTCATATGCTGAGATTAATACACCTCTGGTGGGACACCAAACTCCAAAACTCCACCCTTGGAGAAGCTGCCTGGGAGCTGCCTCACAGAGGAACCCACGGAAGGGGGACAAGGGACTTTGGCTGTGGCCTCCTGCGAGGTGAGGGTAGGTGTGTGGAGAGGTGTGGCTGCCTGAAACCGTACCACCTCTGCCTGAACTGCTGGAAGGTGTCAGACTGAAACAAATGAGTAATTGTTGTTGCTGTTGGTATCAGATGACGTAGTTGATGGGCCAGCAAATCAGCTGAGAAGCGGTGAGGCACTGAGTGAAGCAGGGAAATTATTTAGAAAGGTAATAAACCTAAGTGTAATATAAATATATCAGGGTAATGGATTTTACGTACACAGGAATACAGAACAGCTACCAGTGGTGTATGTAGTGTAGGGAGCCCTCCATGGCAGTTCACATCTGTGTATTTTAGTTCAAGGGAAACTTGAGAAACCTAAAGACCAAGTTCCACAAAGCTCTGCTGCTTGATTTCCCCCTCCATCACAGCCACTCCAGTGCCTGCCCTAATGGGTGGGGCGGGCTCACGCCAGTCACTCCCTTGCCAAACCCGGTAGGAAAGGGGAGAAGTTGGAAAAGCAAAGGCAGGAGAATTTGAGGGCGGAAAGAAAGACTCATCTTGTACCAAAAGAGCAGAAGAGGCTCTGAGTGTCCCCACGGTGCCGGGCAGCACCTGCCAGGCTCGCCACGAACCCCGGAGCGTCGGGGGGTGGAAATGACCCCACGAGACACAAAGTGCCCCAGGGGTGCCGTGCTGCTGCCTCACCCCGCCGCGCTCACATCATGAACCCGGCATCAGTCACGGCCCAGTTATGCCCAGGCATTTCCGCGGTGCCTCTCCCCCAGCAGGCTCGGCTCCCTCGCTCCGCTCAGCCCCAGCGCAGGGGAAACTGAGGCACGGTCAGGTGGGGCTGTGCCTCCTCCGTGTCACCAGGCGCAGCTGGAAACTCCTGGAAAGACAAGAGGGGGACAAATTCAAGTCACAAGCAATGTCTGTGACTTTATGATGGAGTCCTGTGTGTCTCGCACTTGTGGCCACAGCGGAGCCCTCTGTGGGCACATTTTGCTCACATGTGACACCACTCACAGCTGCACCTTTGATTGAAGCTCGTCCGTGCTGCTGGCAAAGCACGGCTCAGGTGCTGCTGAGGGGGGTTTATTGATAATTTTTTCCCTTTTAATAACTACTGTGTTCTCTGTCAGAAAATTCCATGTTCCTTGAAGTTAGGGGAATGTGGTAACATCTGAAAGGAAAATTTTGTTCTAAAGCTTGTCTTGACATTTGTTTTTCTCCTCTCTTTTTAAATTTCCCTTTTAATAAGGGGGAAAGGAGGAAGGGAGAGGAAGTGAGATTTCCCACCAAAACAACAACAAAACTCTTCAAAATAATTTTTTTAAAGCAAAACAACAGTCAAAAGTATCAGAAAGCAAATCGTAGCAGTTTACCAAACATCCTTAGGTTTCTTTTTTTGTAACTACTCTGAGTTTTAACTCCAGTGACTCCTCACACAAGTAGATAAGAGCAATGACTCTGGGGCACGGGCAGGTGAGCAGGGAGGCAGGAATGCAGATGCAAGTTTTGACTGCAATGAGTAAAATCCTCCTGAATCTGACATCACTGGGGGGAATGATGGGTGCCCTGGTACTGCAGGCATGAATACATTGAATTATAGAATCACAGAATCACAGACTGGTTCGGGAACTTAAAGATCATCTCATCCCATCCACTGCAAAGGGCAGGGACACCTTCCGCTATCCTAGGATGCTCCAAGCCCCTTCCAACCCGGCCTTGAACACTGCCAGGGATCCAGGGGCAGCCACAGCTTCTCTGGGCACCCTGTGCCAGGGCCTCCCCACTCTCTAAAGATTTTCTTCCTAACATTCGATCTAACCCTGCTCTGTCAGTTTAAAACCACTGCCCCTTGTCCTGTCAATATCTGCCCAAATAAAAAGTCCCTCTCCTTCCATTTTCTAAGCCTCCTTAAGGTACCGGAAGGCTGTGATGGGGTCTCCCCGAAGCCCTCTCTTCTCCGTGCTCCAATTATATCCATCCAGTTGCATTTTACAGGCTGCTATACACGGTGTGATCCAGGGGATGGATCAATGCTGTGGCATTGCTGCTGGCCATGACATGACAATGGACCCTGTGTATCTTAGCACAAATCCCTGCAGCACTGTAGCTGTGCCTGGATGCTTTTGTTCAGCTCCTGGTGCAAGAATCCTTTTTATTCACGTCGTGACCTTGGGCAAGCAACTTTGCCGTGCTTAAAATTAACTTCTCTGCAAACAAGGCGCATAAATCTCCGTGGCAGAAGCTGCAGCACGGCACGAGGCTCTGGTTTGGTGAAGGGTTTTCCCACCCCGAATTGTCACACGTGTGGTGTCCCTCTTGGGTGAGGGTGTCAGTGCTACCCCAAAGATGGGGTGGCCTCAGTTGTGCCTCAAACCATGAGCCTTGGGCCACTTTCCATGGGGGAAGAGGGTTCAGTAAAATCTCCCGTAGCTCAGGGTGTTTTCACCTCCCCCCCTTCTCCTAATTTGTTTGGCTTTGCTGGCAGAGCTAAATAGGGGCTGCAGAGACTGATGAAAGAGGCTGCGGGCTCGTCTTACAAATAAAAAGGTTGGAGCAAATTTGCGTGCCTAGCCTGGGAAAACAAAAGCTAAGGGCAGCACAAGGAGAGCGGTGCGCGGGGTACGCCCTGCGGGAGGAGATGAGCTGCAGAAAGCCTTGGCACAAGACTGTCGAGTGTCTGTAGCCTGTGACTACACGCAGCCTGGAAACGAGAGGTAGCTCTTAAACACCGGAGGAGGGAAGGTCTGGAAAGGCTTCCCAGCAGGAGCCCTGCGTGCCCGGAGCACACGAACTCCTTCGGTGCCCTGTGAGGGGTTTCAGGTCGCGACAGCCACCAAAAGGCAGCACGGAGGGTCCCAGAGCCCCGCACACCCAGGCTGGTGTCACTGCGGGGCCGTGGGAGGACGTCTGTCTGTCCAGCCAGCTTCGGGCTGGGTGTGCTCTGCAGATAAACAGCTCCTTTTACACTTATTCATTCTGCCTGTGTACACAGCCTGCTCGCCAGCGGCCGGGAGGTGCTTTTTCCCGGTGCTGCCTTTGGTGTGGGTTTTACAGATGGTTTTTATTCAGTCAGGCAGAGCTCAGGGGTGTGTCCATGGCAAGTGTATGAAATGTGCTGGTCACCCCTGGCTTCCTGGGACACTCTGACCTTCACCCACTGATCCACAGGGAGCATGGGGCCGCCACTGACTCCTCAGCCCCAGTCCCAGGTGGCTGTCAGGTCCCTTGTATTTGCCTCTTACTGGACACTTAAAGCGATTGGGGTTATAAAAACAGGAGCAGGGAGAGGTGACAGCTGGGTCTGGAGAATTACAGGGAGGAAATGAGATTAGAGGAAGCAGGGATCACCAAGAGACAAGATGGCCCCATGCTGGGCAGACAGCTCCTTCCCTCCCAGCCTGACCCCACAAAGAGCTCCTTCCCTCCCAGCCTGACCCCACAAGCAATCCCTTCCCTCCCAGCACAGCCCAAACCCTGGAGGTGCCCCTTTCTTCACAGCCCAGCCCTACAAACAGCTCCTTCCCTTATAGTAGCTGGGGATCCAACAGCTTCCCCTTGCTTCATAGCCTGACCCCACAACCTGCTCGTTCCCTCTGATGCTATGATGATTTTTTGCCTTTTCTTTTATATACCTTTTATGCAGCTTTTTATGTAGCCTTAGTGCTTTTAGCATGCCTACTTGTAATTCCTTAAGCCCGGTAATTTAGCACAGTCCTAATATTCCATTAGACCAAGAGACCAAACATCCTAAGGCCTCGCAGTTGGAAGCCGGAAACCCCACGCTATCCTGAGAAACCAGGTCCTCTCCAGAACACATCCTGTAAACTGAGATTAGGCATACCCGGGGAGAATTCCTCAGGATGGGATGGTATCACGCTATTCATTCAAGGCTCTCTTTGGGAATTTTTGTTAGATATGCTAAGTCTATAAAACTGTATATGTGATCTATCGGGGTGCGCATTTTGGCGCATTCCACCTCGGCAAAGTGGTGCACCAGTAAGAATCCTTATTAAACACCAAGGTAAAAACCCTTTTCCCGCTCAGCTGTGTCTGGCTCTTAATTTTAACGCCAAGGAAAGGCATCACCTCAGTAGTCAGGGATCCATCCATGAGCTGCCCTTTCCCTCAGAGCCCAGCCCCATAACCTGCTCCTTCCCTCAGCAATCAGGGATCCATGGGCTGCCCTTTCCCTCACAGCCTGACCGCAGAACCTGCTCCTTCCCTCAGCAATCGGGGATCCATGGGCTGCCCTTTCCCTCACAGCCCAGCCCCATAACCTGCTCCTTCCCTCAGCAATCGGGGATCCATGGGCTGCCCTCACAGCCCAGCCCCACAACCTGCTCCTTTCCCTCAGCCCGGCAGCAAAATTGGCACTCAGGGGCCCACCAGCAGCAGCTCCGTGCCCGCGGCCCGGCCGCCGCCGCCGCCCCGCGCCTCGGGCCCGCCCCGCTCCCTCAGGCGGCCGGGCCGGGGCGGGCCGGGCCGGGGCGGAGCGGGGCGGAGCGGGGCGGTCCCGCCCGCCGGGGCAGGCACAGCGCGGGCCGCAGGTACGAGCGGAGCCGGCGAGCGCAGCGGAGCGGCCGGGCCGGCGCGGCCATGGGGAAGGTGCAGCTCTTCGAGATCCGCCTGGGCGACAGCCGCGTCGTCTACAGCCCCGGCGAGCCGCTGGCCGGCACCGTCACCGTGCGGCTCTCGGGCTCGCTGCAGTACCGAGGTGAGCCCGCGGCCTGCCGTGCCGTGCCGTGCCGTGCCGTGCCGGCGGGGCGGATATCCCGGGGTGGGGGGTGTTCACGGGCTGCCCCGGCCCGCGGGGCGCCGTGGGGATGGTGCCGGCGAGCGGCCGCGTTCCCTCCCCGGCAGCTCCCGGGCTGCCCCATCGCTGCTGCCCCCGCTGCCATGCGGCGGCCGGGAGGGGCTGACGGGAGCAACCTGCTGGATTATTTTCTCCTCCGCTTCCTCCTCTTACTTTTTGCTCCCATCCCATAAATAAGCAAATACTCTCCCCACCCCCTTCCCAAAACAACCCAGCGCGGGGCTGTGCCACAGCAGCCTCCGGAGCTGGCGGGTGCCCAGGGTGGCAGCGGGAGGTGGTGGAGGAGCTCGGCCGCCTCGTTCTGCTCTCCCGGAGCCCTGAGGCTTCCCAGGGCTGCCGGCATCGCCCCCGAACCCCGAGCCTGCTGCCCTCGGGTCGGACGGAGCCCGAATGCGTTAGGGCAGGGAGATGGGAGGAGGCGGGCGATGCCGTGCCCTGGTGGGCAGCAGCCCTGCCCCGACGGGAGGGAGGAGATGGGCGATGCTGTGTCCTGGCAGGAGCGGTACCCACCCACCGGCTCGCAGGCACCGTCCGCAGCGAGCAGCCGCGTTGGAACATCTCGAATGAACTCGGGCGTTTGAGTTGTGGCCGCACTAGCCTGCGAGATGTCCAGGCTGTGTACGAGGTCCTGCGTGTGCCAGGGCAGAGAGTGCCCGCTGGGCAGCAGTGGTCTGGAGCAGGAGGTGTTGGGATATGGAGTGGTTGTTGCTCCACGCGAGGCCAGGCCATGCTCGTGGCTGGTGCAGTCCGTCAGGACAGAGGGATGGGGCTGGACTGCAGGAAAATGAGCTGCTGGTCTCGGATCATCCAAACTGGGAGCTTCCTCCCCCGCCTTAGAGAAGTCGTTCGCATTTGCAAGTCAGCTTTGTGCTCATTGCTGTGGAAATGTGAACCGATTTGCTGTTTTCCCTGAGGTCTTGCTTGCTTCTCGTGTGTGTATGCTGCTTCCTTTGTAACAAATTATTGGAGGGGGAAAAAAAGAGCAAGTAATGTAAAATGCAAAGTCTGTTCAAGAGCTGTCAGCCTGGATGATGCCGCCTCTGCTTGCCTGTGCCTTGCTTTTGCGAGAACCTCTCCCAGTTGTCTGCAATAGCTTTTGGAAGCTACTTGTGGAAAAAAGTATCTAGGACAAGTGCAAACTGCTCGTGGCTGGTGCAGTCCGTCAGGACAGAGGGATGGGGCTGGACTGCAGGAAAATGAGCTGCTGGTCTCGGATCATCCAAACTGGGAGCTTCCTCCCCCGCCTTAGAGAAGTCGTTCGCATTTGCAAGTCAGCTTTGTGCTCATTGCTGTGGAAATGTGAACCGATTTGCTGTTTTCCCTGAGGTCTTGCTTGCTTCTCGTGTGTGTATGCTGCTTCCTTTGTAACAAATTATTGGAGGGGGAAAAAAAGAGCAAGTAATGTAAAATGCAAAGTCTGTTCAAGAGCTGTCAGCCTGGATGATGCCGCCTCTGCTTGCCTGTGCCTTGCTTTTGCGAGAACCTCTCCCAGTTGTCTGCAATAGCTTTTGGAAGCTACTTGTGGAAAAAAGTATCTAGGACAAGTGCAAACTTGTAGCCTGTTTAACTCACGAGGGGTTTTGTTGTGGGATGTGGTGTTTGGTGCTAGTGCAGGGATTTTGGTAGGAGCTGGGGCAGCTGAGCTCTAGGAAAGCTGGCAGAAGCATCAAGCCAAAATCTGAGGTGGGCTCCATGTGATTGATGCTTCTGCAGTGCTGAGGTCACCTGAGTAGCTCTTTTAGGCTGAGTTTCCTGTACAGTGGCTTCAAGAGCTGGGGTAGAAACTGGCGCCTGAACTCATCCAGTTAAGTCACATTTGGATGTGAAACCAACTCCTGCCAAGCACAAGGTGACTCTTTGCTGTGTGTTCTCCCTCCTGTGGGGTGTCTTGTGGTCTCTGGTGTTTAAACCCTCCATACTTGCCTGGGGATCTCTTGGGGACCCTCTCCTTCCTTCTGGATGAAGGAAATGTCTCACCCTCAGAGGAAGAGGCTCATGTAGCTACTGCAACATCCTTTTGGTGTAACAGCAGGTGTCTACCTGCTGAAAGAGATCTTAAAGTGACTTGTGAACCCTGTTGAGCTCCATGGGCTCAGCACTGGAGGGATCAGACAACCTGCCATGCTCTGGCTTCCTGCTGGGCTATGGGGACAGGTGGGTGGCATCAACTCCTCTTACATTGTATATACCCCCCAACACCTTCTGTGGCCAGCTGTGACTTTCCAGACTAATAAACTTCTCCCAGGAGAAGACTCAAAGTCCTCATCCCTGGCAGGTCTGGCCCACAGCACTAAGGTTTGGTGCTTTCCATTTCCCGAGCCGGGCGAGTCTGGTGCGGTGACTTCTGGGTGCCGTGGTGTGTGAGATCACAGCCGGAACCAGGCTGTAGGTGACTCCTCACACGGTAACTTCTGGCTTGTGAAAATTACACCTCCTGAAAGGTGACAGTGCAAACAAACAGGGCTCATTGTGCCTTGCTAAACACAAGAGAAATCCTGGGTCATGGGGCAGCGTAGCTGGGGACACACCTTTCGGGATCATAAATGTCGCCACTTACACTGGCGTCAGTGCCAGCCCTGCTGACTGGCAATGAGGGCTGTTCGGGAGCAAATCATCTCCAGCTGACCTTGCAGCAGCATCACAAATGCTGACTGGTCCTTGGTGACCCACGTGCACCTTCTGAAGAGCCACACTTCTTCCTGTGCCTGTGCCAGGGTGAAGGACCTGCCCAGAAAACTTCTGAGCCTCAGGGGAGAGCGCTGATGGAAATGGAGAATTCCTAATCATTGTGCCTGGTTTGCTGGGTAAATCATCAAATGTGTGTGTACAAAGAATAATTAATCTTACAGGAAGCTTGCTCAGGGACAGCTGGAGATGGAGTCAATTTGGGGGGAGGGAGGAGGGAAGCCAGTCCATTCGGAGCAGGGCAGGCAGTCCTGGTTGCCGGCAGGAGCGTGCGGGAACAAAGGCTTGTGCTGCCTGGAGATGCTGGAGCACTTTCCTCTCAACTCTGCGGCTTTCAGGGGCCATGTGGGTTATTTTAGTCCTGCCTGCCGTTCAGCAAGGCTTCTACAAGTGTAATGTTAAAATAATAGCCCTCTCTGCCAGGTCACTGAGAGTACAGAAACAGCAAGTGCTTTCCGGAACAGATTTCAGCACTTTGCTATTCTCCACTCTGTTATTTGGCTGTCCAGGTTTATGCAGGGATGACTTGACTTTAAAATCACTCCCTTGAACTACAAAGCTCCAGACACAAGTACCTGTGTCTGTTCATGCTCTAGAAATACAGATACATAATTCCTGTTTCTGCAGAGTGGAAAGCCCATGAATCATAATTTTCTTCTCTGATCTTAAATGTAGTAAATATTCTCAGTTCTCATATGGAGGACAGAGAAAGGTGGTGGTGAAGGGGGATGGAGAGCAGGGCACTAGAATCCTGAGTTGTGTCCAAACTAAAAGGTAACTTCTGGTCCCTGGAAGGGCAGTAGGGAGAAGTTTGGGTTTGGTGGTTCTGACGTGTTATAACCTGTGCCCTTCCTGAGGGGAAGGGATGACACCAAAGGACTCTCCTACCACTTGACCTGTGGTACAGTGGAAAACATTGTTCCTACAGGAAGGCTGTGGCTTGGGAAAGTGCTGGGGAAAAGGTGGATTCAGTCCCTGCATAGTGGTCTGGCTCTCCTGAGCCAGAAGTTTGTCCATAAAGGAGGATTGGAAATCCCTGGCACCTGCACACCATTGGGGCAGCAGGGACCCTCTGGATGGTCCCTGCTTTGGGGTGCTGTGTGGGGAGGGAGCGTGGTGCCTGCAGAGCTGAGTGAGGCTTGGGGGTTTGGAGGGCAGGAGCAGCTCCATCACTGTCCCTGGTGATCCTGGCAATGTCCCATGAGGTCCTCGAGCTGTCTGGTGTCCAGCAGCAGCACTGGGTGCCAGGATGAGGCAAGGCTGGCACTGCTGCCCAGGAATGCTCATGGATGGCTCCGCAGCATCGCTCCCGCAGGCCGGATGGCTCCTGCTGTAGGGGAGCTGGATTAACTTTCTTTTCTCATTGTGTGGAGCGAGACAGCGGGGAGCTGTGTGGCCAAGTCTGTCTGAGGCTGGGGAACAAAAGAGGGATTTTTGCTCTCCTGGCTGGCTTGCTGCTAGAGCACCAACTCCTCTGGAGTCAATAGCTAATCACGAGATGGGTTTGTGTCTCTTGTCGCTGTGGTGAGCTGCTCTCTGCCGCTCCCCCCGCCTGCCCACCACTTGTGCTCAGCTGAAAAACTATTTGCTGCTTTCCTTGGCGAGGAGACATGCCACGGCCTCCCATCCCTTGTTTAACAAAATGGGAGGACAAGTGGAGTGGAGTTCTGTCTGTCTGATTTGCTTCCAAGTGTGACAAACGGGGTGTGAGTGCTTATCCCTTCCCTGGAGCGGCACAGAGCTGTCAGAGACGTAACTTGTCTTTCAGGGCTGGAGTCAGGTAGGCGGCAGGGAGGCTCCCTGGCTGGGAGGAAGAAGCCTGTGGGTTTCCATCCCTCTCCTCTCGAGGCAGCTCCCTATCCCTGGCTGTGGTGGGAGAGAAGGAGCAGCCAGGGAGGTGCATGGATGGGTGCTCTCCACTGGGAGAGTGTTGCGGAATACTTTGTGCTGAAAGTCATTCCCAGGGAAGAAGCAGGTGTGTAGAAGACACAGAGCTGCCACTTGACTGGGTGAGATCTTGCTCGAGGCTCTCATGGCCAGTAAGAGCAGGATGGATATGTGGATCATCCTCTGCTGTCTGGAGAGGGGGTGCTCAGGTCCTTCCAAGAGAAGAAGGGAGTGGGGTGGTCGGATTGTGCTGCAGGGCTGCTGCAGACCTGACCTGTGCCAAAGCATAGAGAGAGGTGCTCTGCCAGGCATTGGTGAAGGTCTTTTCCTTCTCCTGCTCAGGGCAGCTACTCCTGGTAAACATGTCAGGGGCTGGGCTTTGGTTTGGTGCCTCTTTTCTTGAGGGCTGATTGCTGAGATATCCAACGCACAGCCTTTAGGCTACCGGTGTGACCTCTGGAGTCTGGCAACAGGAATTGCTGTGGAAGTTAATTGCCTCTTTGTGCTGCTCTTAAAATCTGTCACTCTTCAAATCTCTGGTGGAGAAATGCAAAGTGCTTAGGAGAGGAGAAAATGAGCAAAGGACCAGACTATTGCCAGTCAGCAGATTTTTTGCCTTGTGCACAGTTGTGCCTGCGTGTGCTCAGAATCCCTGGGTTGTGTTCAGGATCTGAAATGGATCTATATCAAGATTTTCAGGCTTCTGCCTGCTTGTGATGGCTTTTAAACAGCAAATCCACATTCCCAACTCTTTCTGATGGCAAATTAAAAGTAGGCAATGGGGTGCACAAGCCAGGTGGGAGTGAGGCGTTTTGCTGTGGCTGAGTTTGTGGGTAGAGGCCTATTACCACAACGTGAGCACCCGTGGTTGGGTATTGCTCTGTGCAGAGGGGTGGTCAGTGTAAATCACCACAGGTGTATTGGCATCTTGAGATGCTGGATGATGGCAGTGGAGAGGACATGGGGTGTCCTAAGGTAAGTATAGAGCTGCTTTCGACCCCCTCAACAAGATGAGGGTGGCAAGCTAATGCCAACCTGGAATTATTTGGAGACCTAGTTTAAAAACACCCCAATCTCTGAGCACCTTAGTCTTCCTTAAAAACCGGAGTTTGTCAGATATCCATAACAAAAGCTGTTTCCAAGAAGCACAAATCGTTTCTGGAGCACTAATGCTTATGACTTCCACTCCTTTGTTCTTGCTGACGGCACTGTGCTCTCTGGCACTGTGCTCTCTGACTGTAGTTCTGGCTCAGGCAGCTCAGACCAGAGGTAACAATGCTGCAGCAATTCACTGCTCATCCCTCCCAAACACACCCTCCTGAATGCCAAATATTCCCTGCAATAAGAGTGGGATAAAACTGGCTTGGAAGGCAGCAACTCTAGGGAGGAATGCTCAGTGTATGTGTAGAAGTTGGTGCCCTATCGATAGGTAGTATCAGCTGTGGTCTGAATGTCAGGGCCAGAGGTTCAGCTCAGGTCCCAGATGTTCCTTTTCTGTCTGCTTGGATGTCTGAGGAGCCCAGCCTGACCATGGGGACTGTCTTACCAACTTGTAGAACTCCTAGCACAGCGAGGATTTGTTATGTATCTGGTGCTCTGGTGATAACAAGAACATAAGTCATCTTCCAAACTGATGATCTTGCTATAAATAGAGAATCCAGCTGCTTGTGTTGAATGGCATCAAAGAAAATCATAGGAGCAGCTCTTATGCTTAGTGAAGTGGATTCTGGCTGTTTTCTCTGAAGATGCTGGGGTTGGGAGATTTCTTGACAACTGAGACGTGCGAAAGCAGTGCATGCGAGTTCAGTGTGACGTGGGGAATCTTCAGCAGGGAAGAGGTGAGGCTGGGATCTCCCATCCTATGCTGGGATCTCTAGCAGGGAGCAGGTGAGGCTGGGATCTCTCATCCCATGCTGTGCCTTCCTGCCTCCCCAGCGAGAACCTGCCCACGCTGGTACCCAGTCAGGATGAGGAGGCACTAAATGCAGGCTTGCTTTACCGCTTGTAAATAAGGCTCTTCAGGAAAAAGCCCTTGAAACCTCCCCTTCTAGGAGGAGGGGAGCTGGCTCCAGACTCGTGCTTGGGAGCTGCAGCAGCACTAAATCATTCAGAGGTGTCTCAGCAGTTCTGTGTGCTGAGTTGTGAGTTCAGCGGCAGGAGGACGGACCCCGGTGCAGTTCCACGTGGTTGCCTGAATCCGTGCTCCTGCCTTCTCTCCCTGTGTGTGAGCTCCAACCCTCACACCAAAACTCCTGTTCCCAGGATGGCTGAGCAGTCCTGAGAGTACTGCTTTAGTCCTTCTCCTGCCATGGAGGAAGAGGCTGGCTCAGGACTCGGGGTTGTGACAATGTTGTCTGTGCTGAGTCCTTACAGCCCCAGAGGTGTCCAGCCTGTGACAGACCTCCTGTCCCACCAGGTGCTGGGCTGACTTTGCATATGCTCCTCCTCTGGAGAGTGGTTGCTGGGGAGTTTGTGGCCAGGAGCATCCCTTGAGCCCTAGGAGGGGACGGAGAAGTGTCATCTCTTCTGAACTTTACATCCATTGCTGAGGCCAGGAGAGCTGAGTCTGGCTGTGTCATGGGTGGCAGTGAGGGTCTGCCAAAATGAGCACCAGCCAGCAGAACTTGTAGCCTTACCTCTTAGAAAAGGGTATCTGTGAGTCTCAGAAGGAAATGAGTGTGACTCAGTCCCATAGCAGAGTCTGGCCCACAGGAGCCCTGGTGCTCTGGTATTACAGTAAGCCTGTTAAGCATGAATTTCTAGAAGTCTTTGAAGCCTTTATTTAGAAAGAGTCTGAAAAGGGAGTAGGCCCTGGTGAATCAAGCTCTTTGTGGTGAGTAGGGAAACCTGATCAGTCGGCTGTTTATCTTCTGCAGTGGCTTTTGCACCCAGCGTGGAGGGTGATGCTCCTGCAGCGGGGGCAGAGGGGTTGTCTGGGGAAGGAGCTTGTCAAACCTGCTCTGGGGTGTGGGAAGAGTGGAGCAGGGCTGGCGGTGGTCGCACACAGAGGTGTGTTCCCAGGACATCAGAGAGCTCAGCCTCCCTTTTCCATGGGAATTGCAGCTTGTTCTGCCAGCGAGGTGGGGGAAGGTGCCAGGCTTTGCACTTGCTGGGAAAGAACAATTGACTTTGTTAATGAGTTTAAAGGGGTGTTTTCTTACACCAGCATCCAGCATATCCTCCCTGGGACCTGCAGTGCTCTGCGGTAGCTTGTGGTGGAGTTTCTTGCCCAGTTCTTCCTTTTTTAGACAGCCAAGTCAACTGTACCAGAATTTCTTAACTCCTCTGGCCTAAAGTAATGTTAAGTGCTGGGTGGAAACCGATTTCACTTTGGGCAAGCTATAAAAAAAGAGATTCCTCACTTCTGTTTTAGCACTGCTCAGCCTGAGGAAGGGTGGCTGTGGTCCCTGGCTGGCTGAAGTGCTGAGTGCTGGCAGGTCCTGGCATCCATCAGCATTCCTGTGAGCCAGGGTGAGCTGCTGATTCTGTTCCACTTGTCTGGCTGCATGTTGGGCATCTGGGACTTGCATTCCCTTCCCACAGGGCTGCTCTAGGGGCCAAGAGCTGAAGATTAAGATGCCCTGACTGCTTATGTATGTACAGCCTTGTTTTGTTTTGAAGAGCATAGCTTACTTAAATTCAGGGCTCACAAAATCCAGCTTGTTACCCAGGTCCCCTGAGAAGGATGCAGTAAATTAAATCTACATTGAATTTATTAAAAGAAATCTGTCTTCTTCAGGGGATCATGAGTAAAACTGGACCCTGCTGAAATCTTATATATGAGATGTTTCTGTGTCAGGCTGGCAGCTGTAGGCCCTGCCTGGAGCTGAGTCCCATCCCAGTCCATCCCACCTGAGAGCAACAGAGGCTGCTTCCTCATGGATGGGGTGAACAGAAGTGAGCCTCAAATGCAGTTCTAGGAGGAGGGCAGGCAAGCCAGTCTCCAAACAGGTCACAGTTTCCCACTCTGAATTTCTGTCCAGAGTAGCAGAAAGGAAAGAAATTTTTTGAGACCTAAAGTTGGCTTCACACCATGGAGCCGTTGAAGCTTCTCATGAAATATTGCCTCCATCTCTCCTCCAGCCTTCTGCTCCTCTGCAACCTCTCTGCTTTTCCCCTCCAATACTTGGAGGGATGGATGCTGGGAGAGGAGGAGGCTGTGAGTGCTGGCAGTGTGGCTCAGGTGGGTGGCTGGCATGGAGATATTCCTGGGGAGCTGTGAGATCTGCCTCTCTCTGCCAAATAATTTCTTGCTGCTGTTTGATCTGGCTGTTCCCAGCACTCAGGGGTACCTGTGTGTGCCAGCCTGGCCTGGGAGGAAGAGGATGGTCCCTCAGCATGCTGGGGTGGGGCACAGTTGCTCTCCTTGCAGGAGGACCCAAGCAATGACATCGCTGACCTCTGCCCCATGTGTGGCAGCACAGGCACTGTGTGGAGCTGCTCTGCTGGACTGTGCCACCTGTTTAGGATGGGGTGAGAGTTTGGGCTCCCAAAACTGGGACTCTCAAAACTGCCAGGACATGTCCACAGACTCTGCTCTGCCAGGCTGTTATGGTACAACCACCTCTGCCCTTGTGGGCTCTCGAGCAGAGCAAGCTCACTCGTCCCCACCTCTTCCCAGGCTTTGCACTGGGGCCTACATCAGTCTGAAGCTTAAAAAAAAAATCCCAAACTTGTCCTGGTTTTGCAAGAGGCAATTTTGGAGAAAGCATTACCCCACCATCCCCATCTGGAGCATGTTTGGGGAGCAGTGAGGTGGTTGTAGCAGCAGTAGCATGGTGGGGTTTGGGGCTGGAAGGGATGAAGCCCCTCGCTCAGAGCCTGTGTGCAGGTGCTGTGGTGTTTCATGCCTGTTGCTAAGGAGCTGCCTCTGGCAGATGCAAGGCACAGACTCCGTGCCACGTGTTCATCCCCCTCCCGCAGCCTGTGTGGCCTTGTTCACTGGTGAGTTTTCCCCCTGCAGCCCGACATGTGCAGAGCCAGGCTTGTTAAGTGTACTCAGCTGAGGATTTAATTCCAGATGTTTGGGATGACCCCCTTCCTCCGAGGGCAGCCAGCGTGCTGATAAAACACTCTGATGCTATAAATAAACCTGTTGGCTCCACAAGGGAGAAAATCCTTTGGTTTGAGCAGGAGTTTGTTCTAAACAGGAGCCCAAGAGTTGGCTTTCTTCTCTCAGGATGTACTTTGACCCTTGGTTTTGGGGAGGAGCTGGAAAATGTAGGTTTCCCTGTTGCTCTCAGCCCGATGGAAGAAAGCGCTTGCAACAGGGAGAAGGATTGACCTGCCTGGAAAAGGACTCAGGCAAGATTTGTTCTCCTGCTTTTCTGCAGGCACACACCTGCCCAGCCTCCCTTTGGAAACTCCTGCATTGCTGGAATGAGGACATCCTTGTGTGTCCATGCTACCTGTCCCTCCTCGTGCTGGGCTGGACTCTGGTTAAAATAATTCATGCATAGCTGAAATAATGGCTGTGGGTCACTTTGCCCCTGTGGCAGAACTGTCACTCCCCTGGGGTTGCTACAGGTGGAGTTTTTCCAGGTTGTCTAGAGGAGCTTGTCCAGCCTTCCTACAGTGTGGGGCTGCTTTTAGAGGGTCTGGGCTTCCTGCAGGTTGTGTAGGAATCCAGGTGGGTCCTCCTGCCTCAGTGTGGACACGTACAACCCTGTAGCCGCAGCCAGGCCACCAGCCACTGCTGGCTCTTGGGATGGCATTTGCTGAGCTTGGGTTTGCAGGGCTGGCTCTGCTGCCCTGGAAATCAGCTCACTGAAAGGTCAGGGAGGGAGGGACTGTCCCTTGCATTGCTGTGAGGGGTTTGGCTGGTCCAGCTCCTTGCAGGGTGCTGGGGAAGGAATGGCTGAGCAGCAGAGCTTGCTCTTGCCCCTGGGGGTTAAATGATTCTAAAGTTCATGCTGCTGCAGAGGGGCTGCAGCTGGGCTTGTGCATGGCAGGAGCATTTCCACAGGCAGCAGGACAGGGACAGAGAGGGGTCAGACACAGCAACACTCAGAATTTCACTGGGAGCCTGAGCAGCTCTGAGCAGAGAGCTGTGCTGGGTGTGAGCTGTGTGGTGGCCCGCAGGCTGTGGGAGGTGGGATGTCCCCCTGGGTCACGGGGAGCAGCAGCCAAGTCCTCCCTCAGCTGGAGGCTGCTGGTACTTGGGAAATGCTGCTCCCTGTGTGTCAGCTCCAGACAAGGCACCTCCCAGGGCCCGGCTACAGGCTTGGGTTTGAGTTGAGATGGAAGGAATAGATGATTCTTCTAGACAACTCCTCTCCTTACATGTTAGAGGCCAGATCCCTTTCCTGCCCCTGTGCTGGGTTCTTGTGAAGGAAGAAGATAAAAACCTCCCCAGACAATCCTTAACCTTGTGCCAAACCCGCTGCTGCCTCCAGCACTTGTAAGCTCTGCTCTTGCCTCACTGGCTTGTGAAATGCTCAGGACTATTTGTGTCTCAAGAACTGACAGGATGGACTCAGAAGGATGGGGACAGCTGAGATTTAATTAGGAACTGTTGGTTTAATTACTAGTGTCTCCATATATTCACGCACGAGGGAGTTGTGTATCTTGTGAGTTTCCAGCCTTCCTGCTCAGCCCTTTCTGTCTGAAGCTGTGTGGGTGTGTTTCTGTGTAAAGGCCAGAAAAACCTCATCCAGCCCCTCTTGGTGTCCATTTTTCATGGAATTTTTGTAGGAATTATCCAGTCTCTACAAACTGAGAGTAACTTGCTCTGCCTGTGGATCTTGCTCTCTCTCAGGCTTTCTGTTTTCCCATCACTATCTGGTCCTGCTTTGCTGGCAGTGTGGGGAGCCTCAAACCCCTCATCATCACACAGATCCAGGTCTGGAGGATCTCAAGGAGTACACAAACTTGTGATCTTTGCTGAATCCAGAGGTGTCACTCCAAGGTGGAGCTGTGGTGACCTCCTGCTGCCCATCCTGTGACAGCCAATCCTTCTGTCAAGGACAGGTCCCTAATACCATGCTTTGGGGAGGGGTTAGGGCTCAGGGGGATTTTTCACCTCCTTCTTCCAGCGCTGCTTCTGGCCCCTGGGATGGAAAATGGCTCATGCTCAACTCATGGATGCTCCGAGTCCCTGCAGCTCTAGGTGCTCGGAAGGCAGCTTGAGAGAATCAGTTAAAATGTGGTGATTGCTGTCTGCTGTGGCTCTGATGGAGAGGGATGAGGGAAGGGGACTCTGGGCTGGTTTCCATGAAATGAAGACTTCTCTGATGCAGACTTACTTGACTCCCACAACTCCCACAGCACTTTCTCCTCTTCTGCTCCTTTGTTAGCTGCATCCAGGCGTGCACAAGGTTTCCAAAGGGTATCTCAGACCCAGGTGCCCTCTTGATTCCATCACTAAAGCATGCCCTGGTCCCCTGTGCTCTGTGGGGTCACTGCAGGCACACGGTGCCATCCCTCTCATCCCACGTGTGCAGGGCTGGGCCCCTCCTTCCCAGCAGCAGGGACGGCTGGAGCCTCTGGGTCCAGCAGGCATGACTGAGGCCATGGGGTGACCCGGATAAGCTTCAGCTGGCAAAATCCCAGGGCTGTTTGTAAATGCCATTTCAGAGCTCGGCTGCCAGCTCTTCGTCAGTCCTTGCAGGGAAAGGGAATGTGAGGATGGTCTGTGTGTCCCGCCTAAGCTGCTGCCAACTCCAACAGCCACCACCTCCAACTGTGTCAGCTTGTGTAAACGGAGGGTCAGGCTGCAGAGCAGGGCAAGGCTCTTCCCCCAGAGGGTGCTGGGCACTGCCCAGGCTCCCCAGGGAATGGGCACGGCCCCGAGGCTGCCAGAGCTCCAGGAGCGTTTGGACAGCACTGCCAGGGATGCCCAGGCTGGCATTGTTGGGGGTCTGGGCAGGGACAGGAGTGCCTCTGGATGATCCCTATGGGCTCCTTCCAGCTCAAGGCATCCAGTGATTCTATGAACTGGTTTTGCTGCTTCCCCTGCCCAGCCTAGAAAACCCAAACTGACCAAGATGCAGCAGCTCCTTCCCTCCCCCCCTGCCCATACCTGTTGTGGCAGGTGTGTGACATAGGTGGGACTTGAAGTCAGAGGCGTTTGTGTGGGGCTGCGGCTGAGTGCAGGGTGACCACTGAGCTTCTGCTTGCTCAGCATGCTTCTGGATTTTGGAAGCAGAGATGTGCACACACAAGCTGCCCCTGGCAGAGGAGGGGATGCGTGTCCTGTGCTTTCCTCATGCCCGAGATGCCACGCCAGCTCCCCCGAGGAGGGCAACTCACTGGGTCAGGAGAAAAAGCAGTTTGAAGTCTACGGCTGCTCTCCTTAAATCACCTTGGAAGAAGGCAGACGTGCCCAGCTCCTGGCATCTCTATTTTTACTTTGTGCAGAGATGGATATGGCTGAGCTGTCTCCTTTTATTTCCAGCATTTGGCGCGTGCTGCAGCGCGTTGCTAAAGATGTGCCTGGCTGGATGAGGAGCTGCCTGCTTCCCTGGATCCCTGAGGGACTGCAAGGGTGAAGGGCTCTTGCCTTCTGCATGCCTTCATCATTCATTTCTTCTCTTTGCCTCCCCCTTCCACTCCCCTTACAGTTTTTGGACTTTGTTCTTTTTCCCCTGTATTTATTTAAATCAGCCTGGGTAAACAGGGAGCAGGAGGGAGGTGACTGGGGCCACTGGTAGCACTGGATTCCAGAGGCATTTTTAGTGGGTTTCTGATAACTGGAACTGGCCTATTCTGATGCAGAAATTCTTCCTCTGTCTGCAGCTTGGCAGTTCCGAGATGTCCTTGGAAAGGCTCAGACTGTGCATTTTGCTTCCTGACAGGCAGACTGACAAGCTCTTTGCTCAGGTGGCTCTATTGCAGCAGCTCTGATGGTGCTGGTTTTGCCAGGTCTGTCCTGACAATGCTGTTTTTAGGTTCCACATGCCCCCAGAGCCACATGTCTGAGCTGTGCCTGCCACACATCCCTGTCCCTCCTCTCCAGGATCAGGCTGGCTATGACCATACCAGTTTGGGATGTCGGTGGTTAATTGGGAAGCCTTGGAGCTGTCAGGACCTGTGCTAGAAAACTCCTTAGCAAGCTGCAGGGATACTTTTGGACAGGGTCTAATTTCAGTCCTAGTGCTGAACCATGGCAGCAGGGCCCCAGCCTTGGGCTGGCTCTGGGTGTCAGACTGCAAACCCACTGCCTTTGCTGGCTGAGCCTGTCTGCTGTGGGAGGGGAGCTGGGCCACAGAGTGTGTTCCTGAGCATTCCCACCCACCTGCCTCCCTGCAACAGGAGAGCCTCCCACCGCAGTGCAGCATTGGGCTGGAATCAGAGCCTGTCAGCCCCTTATCTGGGCGTTGAACAGATGGTGGTGATCTATAAACTCCTGTGGTGCAGGGAGGCTGAGGGGGAGCCTGCTCAGGGGCTGCTGCTCCTGAAGGATGTGAACGTTCTCCAGTTTTTGGTTGGGCTTTTCTTGCTCACATCTCCTGAGTGAAAATGTGGGAATGAAGCAGGTGAGCCTGGGCTTGATTTGACTCGATCCATCTGTGTTATGTGGGCAATTCAGAGCAGGACAGGCCTGTTGTGAGCCCAGAGATGTGGCAGTGTGTCCAAGGTGGGAGCATGGTACCAATGTGTGGATACACAGGACAACACCCTGCTAAAACCTTTCCTGCTCCTGATCCTGAGGCCCCTCCATGGCTTTGGCTCTGCCATCTGGCAAAAGAGAGCATTAGATGTCACCCGGGGACTTGTGGAGGGTTCATTGTGGTGGTTCACCTTGGGAGGGCACCTGTGTCTGCTGTGGTGGGGGAGATCTCATCCCAGGCCATGCTATCCTGTTCTTCCCCTG
Source organism: Eopsaltria australis (assembly GCA_034509425.1). Classification (NCBI taxonomy): domain Eukaryota; kingdom Metazoa; phylum Chordata; class Aves; order Passeriformes; family Petroicidae; genus Eopsaltria; species Eopsaltria australis. The sequence goes on from JAVTVJ010000183.1 coordinate 422,679, forward strand.
CCTTGGAAATGCTGAAGCACATCCCAGACACAAACAAGCCAGCGAAGTGTCAGCCTCGCTGCTGTGTTGATGTTTGGTTAATGAGAGTTGGCATCTGGAGCTGCTTATCCTTTGTCCTTGAGTGCAGAACAACACTTGGACTGCAAGGGGCTCTTCATCTCACAGTCATGATCAGCTGTGAGGGTATGGCAGGAGATCTGATGGGGGAAGGCTGTTCTTCCTTGTGGGATTTCAGACTGTAAGCCCTGAGGAGCTCATTCCACCTGACTGCATGACCCCCCTCACTGCAGCTGGGGTACTATGTGCTCCCCCTGCAGAGAGGGCCAGATTTGGGGTTCTTTCCACCCTGTCTCGAGTCAGTGTGGAAGACAAGGTCACATTGGCCAGGCAGGTGCTCTGGAGAGCTGTTTGAGGTGGTTGCAAGCAGCAATAACATGCAGCCCTCAGTGTTTGGGTAGAGGTGTTGATATCAAGAGGGCTGAGAACACTTGTGGAGGGGAGGGGAGAGCTCCTAAGCCAAGGCAAGCTGGCCACCTGCTTCCCAGGGAGATGCTTCCTGCTGGAATGCAGGGGAGGAGATGGGTCAGACAGGCAGAGTCTGTCTGGTGGATCCTGTTACCTTTTTCACCTGCAAATAGGGTAAGGGAGTTCTGTGGGCTCCAGTTAAGCTCTTGCAAAACCTGCTAGGATTCAGGTGGGAGATGTTGAGGCTGGGACAGCCCTGGAGGCTCTGTTTGTGCCATGATAGGTCTGCCTGTGTCCTCCCTGTGTGGGGGCAGCTCTGCAGATCATCTCTTGCTGTGCAGCAAGGCCAGTCTGTCATGTTTGTCTGTCTCTGTGGTCCAGTGTCGACATCAGAATCTAATTTCAACCTGCTGAGTATTGGCCAAGGCTAACTGAAAATGGCTGTGAGGAGCTCCTCTGAGAGGCATGAAGCTCTCCTGAGCCCCGCTGCAGGCTGAGCTCTGGGGTGACTTTCTCCAGGCAAGGCACAAACATGGCTCAAATTACTGTCCTTGCTTTTGGGAGGGTCAGATGGCACCTCTGACGCTTCCAGACCTTGCTGAGCCCTGTGTCTCTAACAGAGGAGGAAGCCACTCCCTTGGCAGTGGTGTCTGGCTGGGAAGCAATGTGTGTATGGACATTTTGGAGATCCTGATGCAGGACAAGTGTTAATGGGCAAAGTGCTTTTGCTGCAAGCCTTTGCTTTCTCCCAGTGCTGATGTGTGTCCTGTCTCTCCACAGCCATCAAGGTGAGCTGCATTGGATCCTGTGGGGTGTCCAACAAGATCAATGACACAGCATGGACCGTGGAGGAGCTGTACTTCAACAGCACGCTGTCCCTGGCAGACAAAGGTACGGTCCACAATGGCCTAGTGCAGATCTGTGCTTCAGAGAGGCTTTACAGAAATGTATCACCATGATTCCAGCATCCCCTCGATGTGAAATACCCCTCACAGGCTGCCTTGGCCTGTGCACAGAGGATGGGAGCCAGGATTAGAGACTACAAGAGCTTAGCAGGAGCTGTGCAGGGAAGGATCCTGAGCAGGACTTGGCAGCCACTTTGCAAACACTGTTGGCATCCTCTGGCCCTGCTCTGCCTGAAGGAAAGCTGCCACTGGGACTGCTCCTGTCTCAAGGCTCTGTGGGTTCACCCTGCTCTGCCTGAAGCAGAGCTGCCACTGGGACTGCTCCTGTCTCAAGGCTCTGTGGGTTCACCCTGCTCTGCTTCCTGCTTGTGTTGTTTATGGTGGTCACAAAACACTGATCAAAGCTGGTCAGCAGCAGCCAGTGGTTTGCTCTGAAAGGGATGTGGAGGTGTCACCTGAGCTCCAGGAGAAGCTCTGGGAGCATGTCAGGATCAGCCTAGGACAGTTACCCCTGCTCCCAGTGAGATGGACAGAGATAGGGATGGGGTTGTATTGTCCTGTGGGTAAAGTGACACCAGCAGCCTCTGGGGGATCTGGGCCTGAATGAATGCTGTCTTTCTGTTGTTAAATAGGTCAGTCTTACCACAAATAATTCATGCTGTGCCCTGGCTCCTGTTGAAATCAAGATGTGCCAGTATCCACCTGCTGAAGGCAGTGGCTGTAACAGGAACGTGGCAAAAGCCCAGGGTAGCAGGAGCTCAGCCCTCTGATGTGTTTTTTCTAATAACAGGAAATGGGTAAAACTGAAATGGCAGTTTCTGCTAGCTCAACAATTTTCCAAGCAGAGCTTTTAGCATTGAGGGGAGACTGAGCTCATCCTCACAGCAGCTGGTGAGAGTGCTGCTTGCTCTCAGGTCCCTGCCAAGGGAGACAGTTGGCTGGCTGGCTCTTGGCTCGTGGCCTGGGGGCTGCAGTCAGAGATAAACTGCCTGGGAGGGCAAAAGGAAACATGGAGAGGGGAGCAATGGGATGGAGATACAAGGGGACGGTGTCGATGCTGCCTTTGGACCCCAGTCCACCAACAGAGATGGCTTTGAAGCTGACCCTTGCATTTGCTGTGCTGGCTTGCAGGGACATGGAACAAAAGCCCTGGGGGCTGGCACTGCTCCAGCCTGCGGCTGGGGGGACAGAGGGAGCTGTCTGCTGTCACAGCCCTCGCTGTGACATTGATGCGTGTCTGGGCTGGCGGGGCAGAGGGAGCTGGGCTGCTCCTCCATGTCCCTGCTCTGTGTCTGTCTGTCTGTCTGCCTCCTCAGAGGGGCTGCTGGCAGGGCAGTGTCCTGGCACAGCTCAGCCCTGCAGTGAGGCTGTGGCAGGGCTGTGCAGGGGGAGCCCTGCCATGGCCTTGTGCAGGCAGAGCCTCGGCACTGACTCAGCCGTGGCATTTTTAGGCTTTCCAGGAATAGCTCTCAGCTGTCCTGGCCTTTCCTGAAGAGAGCATGAAGGAGCTCCAGACGGAGTGTCCCATGTGGGTGTTCCATGGGTGCCTCCCTACAGGGCTGACCTGGCTGGGAGGGGAAACTGAGGCAGGCTGGGCTCCTGGCTCTTGGGGCATGGGTTTTGAGGTCACTGATGGTGATGGCAGGAGTCCAGGGTGAGGGTGAGTTGGAAGCATTTCCAAGCAAGGACTCCTAAAGGAGGCCAGCCCAGCTGCTGGCCTACACTGCCAGCACACAACTCCTGCCCTGGGGCTGGCTGCCAGCAGCCACTCATGACAGAGCACCACGAGCAAAGGTTACTGTGGTGGCATCTGGTATGGTCCTGCAGGTGGATAAAAACCATGCAAAAACCCCTCAGGGTGAATCCCTGCCTGTTCTTACTGATGTCTGATGGCATTGGCTTGGCTTGAGCAAGGATCCTCAGTGTCCCCAAGGCCACACAGCGAATGGGGCTCTGTCTTGCCTATCCCTGGTGAGTGGCCCAGCTCCAGTGGTGCCACCGCAGTGCTGGCACCTGTGGAGGTGGTGCAGGGAGGCAGGCTCAGCCTGCAAAACAGCCCGCCTCACTCTCTCCTTTCCCACATCCTGAGCAGCAGCTTTAAAAAACACCAATCTGTGCTCTTTGAGGACACGTGGGGGGAAGGGGAGAGGAGGTTTGCAAAACTGTTGAGGCTCAGATTGCTCTTTAAGCCTCTAAGAGTGACTCCACACTTCTCCTCCCACACACCTTTGCATTGAAATAAGTGAGGGGGCAGCTCGTCCTCTGTGGCATCAGCCACTGCTTGTATTGCACTGCTTTGGGCTGTTTCTTAAGGGTGTTCATTGCATGAAAAAGGAGCCAGGCCCTGAAATAACCCAGATGCCCACTTTGGCACATATTTTAAGCACTTTCCTTTCTCTCCCTGCCTTGGAACAGGGTGTGGGGGACCCAGCTGTGCCACTAGAGCATCTGTAGGTTGGTCACGAGTGTTGCTGTAGAGGACCCTGCTCCCCTCAGGGTTTGTTCCCACTCCAGCAGGGCATCCTCTGTGCTCTGGGAAAGCCTCTGGTGGGGCTGGGCAGGAGCTGGAGGCAGCAGGCAGCTGTGAGGAGCAGGGGATTGTGCTGTAGCCTTGGCAATCACACACAGGCCAAAGATTTAATGAACTCGGGCTCTTTACATAAAAGCTGCTGGGAAGTGCGGAGTGTGCCAGCTGCTCCGGAGCCTCTCGCTGCTCTGTTTGCTGGAGAGGCTGCTGTGCTACAGAGGTCACTCAGCCCATGGAGGGCTCCCAGGGGGGTTCCTTATTTGCCTCCTGGAGGAGAGGCTAAGAGAGTATTTACTTTTCCCACTTGGACTTTGATTGCTCGCTGGTGTTGGTTTTTCCTTTCGCAAAGAAACACAGGAGGGGTGGGGGCTGCTGGGTTTCTGTAGGTGTCAGCAGAGCAGGGGATCAAGTGGCAGCGAGCACAGAATGGCACCGCTTGTACCCACAGCTCTTGGACACAGAGATGCTTCTCTTGATCCAATATAATGGAGTAATTCAGCTCTGCGGAGCCTCCTGCTCCTCTCCCCCTCCCTGCTGTGGCTCTGCCCTTGTTCAGCCAGAGAGGAGCAGGTCCCTCATGTGCCTGTGCCCCCACGGGGCTGTCCCTTCCCTTCATCTCCACCTGCACACACAGCTCTTGCCCTGTGGAAGGGATGTGCATGCAAAGGTACACTTGTGGTTTTTTCATTCCCTCCTTGTACCTGAGTTGAACTCGTGCAGGGAGCTGGCTGTAATTTCCAGCTGACCTTTCTTTTGGCAGCTTGTTAGTTAGCTTGAAGGCGCTGCAGGGATTTCCTGGCAGCTCCACACGCTTCCTCTGCTGGCAGATTTCTTGCACAAAGAGCTAAAAAGGGGCAGCTGTGCATCACCTCTTCCCTGGGGTGGTTCTCTGCCGGCCTGGCACAACACCTTCATGGCCAGCAGTTGGCACAGGGTAACAATCCCGACTCCCAGTGGAATTTAAAGATCTTGGTGACTTGACTAAGCAGGACTGTGAGATTTGTGCAACTTGTTTTGTGTGAGCAGGAGGTCTCAGAGCAGCAGGCGATGCTCCTGGACAGCCCTGCCCAGTTGGGAGCAGCAGAGTGTCCATGGGCAGTGGTGAGCCACTAAGGATGTGCTGGAGCCAGCTCCTGGCCACACTGTGCCGCTGGGTTCAGGAGCAGTAGCTGCAGGTTCAGCACAGGAAAACCACACTGAAGGGGCTGCTGTTGCCTTGGGTCACAGCCGCTTCCTCAGCACTTCCCAATTTCTTGCCTCAGTAGAGCAGTTAATCCTCTGGGTTTTTTTGCAGCATTGCCATACTGCCAGATCCTGCTAATTCATTGAGAATATCTCTGCAAACTGCTGACACAGAGGTTTGTGAGCAGTGGAGCCCTCGCCTCAGTGCTGGGTGCTCTGCTGCACCTCCTGTGTTACAGAAAGGTTTATCACAGCAGCATTACCCATTCCTGCTGTGTGTCTGTGTGTTTGCAGAGCTGGAGTGAGCGAGTTGCTGCCTCAAAAGGGAGCGTGGAGCCTGCTGGGGCCGCGCTCCATCGCTGCCATACAGAGCAGGAGAGCTCTCATTGGAGCTGAACTCTGAGGCTTTCCCGGCAGCTTTGGACGTGCTTGCTGGCAGGTTGCTCTTCTGGCTCTTGGCTGCTCCCTCTGTGGCACCTGTGCCTGCTGATGGCACGAGCAAATGTTTGCATTTCCCCTCCTTTATTGCGGTTTGTAATCCCCTGTATCAACTTCATTCATCAGAGGCTCAGTTGAGTCCTGTGCTAAAGCTGCAATGGCCCAGTGTCACCTCAAGTGCCGTGGCACAGATGTAATGTTTCCCTTCTGACAGCTTCTGAGAGCTAAAGAGTCTGGTCTCTTGCTTATATCCAATATTCAGTTTTCTGGCTGCAAAAGTGGATGAGGAGAGGACAGGGGTGAGCGGGATGCTGGCTGCTGGGACTGCAGTGAGAGTGACATCTCTGCCTGTAGCTGGGGACTTGGGGTCCTGTGGCACAGCGTGGAGCTAGGGCTGCTCACTTCTCCACCCCAAAGTGGAAAACATAAACCTTCTGCTTCCCTGCTCTCTGCCTGGAGAGCCTGGAGAGGAGAGTACTCAAGCTGGCATCAGCAACACCAGAATCAGTCTAACTCAGCACCTTTGGAGGAGCTCGCCTTCCCCAGGGCCGATTTTAGGCAGCAGGAAGAAAGACCATATTGCTACAAGTGATGGCACAGGGACCAGCAGGCACCAGGCACCTTTCTGTACTCCTTGAATTGGCCAACACAGTTAATGCATCACTTGCTAAGTAGCCAGGGAGAAATTGCCATATGGTCTGGCCTGCTGTTCCTCTACGAGAAGAACCAAAAAATCTGTGTACTCCAAAGGTGCAGCCTGTTCCCCTTCTAGCATCCGTGTGTGCAGCAGGAGGGAGCAGAGCCTGGCAGGGACTGGTGGGGAGGGACAGGGGTTGGGGCAGGAGCCCCATTTCAGCCACTCACTGTCTCCTGTGCCTGGGATGCAGGGACACTTTCTAGGCTCCTAGTGGTGGCTACGGAGCAGATATTGTCCCCCTCTTTGCGGGCTGGAGGGGGTGACACACAGTAGATTCACCTCTTTTGCTGTGTGTAGCTGTGGGTGAAGCCTGGTGTGGTAGTTTGAAAGCAAATCAGTGAGAGGCTCAAAGTCTGAACTACAATTTAATAGGAAAAATGTAGTAATACAAAAAAAGAAAAAAAAAAACCACTGACAGAGTCAGAATACAACCTGACACCCTGTCGGTCAGGGTGTTGGTAGTAGTCCACTTAGAAGGTGGTTGCAGTCCTCTGGGAGTGATAGATGCGCTTCTGTTGAAGCAATGATCCTGAGAAAGGTGTAGTTCTCCTCTGAAGGTCCAGTGGTGGTGTAGAAGGGTCTGGTCTTCCTCTGGGAATCCCGTGGAAAAAGCAGCCTATAGTGCTTCAAATCTCAGTTTCTATGCAGATCGGGATACATTGGTTCCTCCCCCTGGGCGAGGCATCTCACAATGGGATGATGAGCCACTATCTGCAACGTTTGGGGTGAGTGAAGTGCCCATCCGGCCCCAACGACCGGCCCATTAGCAAACCATTCTGCAGCCATCAGGAACACTGCCACGCCCGGCCCCCAGCATCCCACGAAGACGGTGATAGAATACAGACCATTGTAACCTAAGACACCTGGTGAGGCAGAGGTGTGTGTGGGTGAAGCCTGGTGAGGCAGAGGTGTGTGCTGTGCCACACGCTGTGGTTCCTGGCCTGCAGCCTGCTGTGTGTCACACGTCTGTTCCAGCACACTGCAGTGTGAGCCTGCAAAGCAGAGGAATAAAGCCTCATCTGAGTCTGTTGTGTCTCTGCATGAGTGACCAAGGCATCTCCCAACTCCCTTCTGCCATCCTGGAGGTCCAGGCTTTGTCGTGGTGGCCGTGACCCTTGTGGAGAGATGGCTATGACTGCCTGTGACTTCCAGACAGAGACGCTGGGGCAGGGGCAGCCAGCCTGGCAGGAGGATTTGGCACGTGTCCCTGCAGTGGCACTGGTTGGAACATGCAGGCCAGGCAGATCTGGCCCCACTGGTGCTGTCAGACTGGGCTGTTCGCACAGAAAGCTGCCAGACAGCCCCGGGAAGGTGGGTGGGACACAGCAGGTAGGGCTGTATCCTTGTTCTTTTCTGTAAATGAAATGTTCCAGGACTCCTCCACATCCAGTGGGACAAGTGAACAACCCCAGTCCTGGTGTGGAACAGAGGGGAACAGCTGAGCCATGAACGGGAGAGACCAGACAGACTCCACTGGAGTCAGGGATATCTCCAAGGTTCTTCTGCTCTGTTACTGTGTTGTTGTTGCTTCTGTTATCTGGACTTGGGTTTTCTTTTTCTAGGCTGTCTGGGGCAGCAGCTTCTTTTCCTCCAGGAATTTTTCAGGAGGAAGTTTCCCAAGGCTGTGTGGGGGCAGCAAATCTCTGCTGGCTTGACTCCTATCAGGGGGAAAGGCTGCTGCAGGTAGGGCCCCACAGCAAACCCTGCTCAGCCAGCTGCCTCTGCTGCCTAACGACTTTCTCAAGGTATTTTTAGCTGCACATAAACTTCAGGAAAAGCTTTTTTGCAGCCGAGGACACTGTGGCCTTTGTTCCAGCTTCTGGGAACGGGGAGGTGCCGGCTCAGTGTGGCTGTGGTGGCTGGCACAGCCCTGTCCCCTCACAGTGGTTTGTGAGCTGCTCAGGAGCCCCTGTTTGAGGGGTCTCAATGTCCCCCTCGAGCAGTGGTGAACTCCTGCTGACCTGCTGTGCCCTGCCCAGGCTGGGGGTGCTTTGGCTAAGCCTCTGGTTCTGGAGGAGCACAGAAAGGGCAGCTCTTCCCAGGTGTTGGGATGGCCATGGGTCCCCAATATGGTTTGAAATCAGCTCACCCCTGCCTGCTGCTGTCGCATTGTCAGACACAAAAGAAACACGCAGACTTTAGCAGCAGTTCAGGAACTACTTAGGCAGGACCAGAAAAGAGAGGGCCTGCCTTTTTTTATTTACTCATTTTTATATATATTTATAAGACAATTGTGGATTGGTCAATGAGGTTACTACCTCTACAATTCCACAGGATAATGATACAGTCTATTATCTTTCTCCACCTTAGGAGAAAGGAATGAAAACAGCCTAGAAGTTCAAAAATAATTTAGGCCGGTTAGGAAAACATGGACTATGTTTATAGAAAATGCATGGGAAATTTTACCACTGAAGTAAAACACAGAATACTGCAAAAACTAGGGCAACATGCTGCCAACAGCTGTGTCTTGGAATGCCTACTCTGGGATGCTGAGGGTGCCTAAAGATGCTTCTCTTTCTTGGGGGAAGGAGAGAGTGGGCTGGAAGGAGCAGGTCTGAAAACAGGAGTTGCTCTTTGTCACCTGCAGCATCTCCCTGCTCCATGCAGTGGAGAACAGGGCTCACTGCACTTCCCTGGCTCCCTGCTTGGCCCAGGACTGGGGTCAGGGCTCTGTGGCCATGAGCTGGGCACTGCCCTTGGTCCCTGTGAGCTGCAGCAGGGCACAGCTTCAGTCTGGGGTGGCTGGTCTGGAAACTTCTCTTTGGCTGCAAAGAGCAGGAATGGCCTTTTTCAGCCCTTGTGGGCATCTTGTTGCAGGCAGGAGCTGCAGGAGGGATTTGCAGGCTGTTCTGTGGGTCACAGCCACCAGGTCATTGGGCACTTGGGCTTGGTCAGGACCATCAGGGTGGTCTAGGCTGACCAGGGAGCAGTTCCTATCTGGTGACCTGCTCAGAGCTTGGGCTACCTGTGCAGAAACTGCCTCAGTGCCAGCGAGTCACACAGCGGCTCTGACAGCCAAACCACATCCTCTGCAACTGATGCTGCCTACGCCTGTTCCTGGGAGGGTTCATGGCCTTGCTCAGTGATGTTGAGTGAGTTAGAAACTGTGAAAGTGCTCACAGGTTCACTTCCAGCCCGACTTTCTGTTGGTGCACGTGAGCTGGGCAGGAGTCGGGCAGAAATTATTTGTTGGGTGGTGCTGCCTGTAATGTAGAATAGGAACTTTTACTTGGTGGAGTGTGTGGGCTCATCCTAAGGGTCCTGGAAAGGCTGTGAAGTTTCATGCTCCTACCAGGAGACTTGGAATTACTGCCTGCACCTTCATCTGGGGCTCTGCAGGTCACACAGCTGGGAATTCTCTTGGTGGAAATTCATTGTCACCACCACCCTCTGGAACTCCCACCTCCTTCCCTTCTGCGGGCAGGAGCAGGACTTGCTCTCACTCCTTGTCAGGTGGAGAGAGTCCCTGAACTGCAATGCAGGAGCTGCACAGGACAGTCCACGTAGTCCAGTGATCCATTTGCTTTCCAAAAGTAGGGATAATGGGTATAAGGTCAATGCTGAATGGTGCCCACTAAAAAACAGAAACCCTCGGGGCAGTGAACAAGGGCTGGGTTCATCGAGTCATTCACATTAACCAGGCTTTATCCTGGACCCAACCTGCCAAGGAACCTACTGCTCCTCACCTGGCATCTCTACTGAGCCAGGCTACCCAAGAGGGAGCAGGAGAGGCTGTCCCACAGCTGCCTCTGAGCCTGCCCAGCTCCGGAGCATCAGCCCTGGCAGCGAGGGCTGAGCCTGGCTTGGTGCCTCCACCTGGTGACAGCGTCGGGTGCTGCATTTTAGCCTACATAATTCGGGTTTGTTTGGGGGAATCAGCAGGGAGGTGATGGCAGTGAGCAAATCTTGCTCCTGTCTGTGAGGACAAAGCATATAAATAGACATCTCTGATGTTCTCCTGACGAGCCTTTGCAGGGATCTGTGATGAGGCAGTGTTGGATTATTTATCCCGCCGTCCCCGCGCCGCAGGCAGGACACACTCACTGGGGTGTCCCTTGTCCCCACGGGGTGGCTGAGCGAGCAGAGAGGCAGAGATCCAGCTTTTCATAGCATGAATGATGCACCAAGTCCTGCCTGGGCTGCAGTGTCAGTGTGGGGGATTTACTCTTCTCTTCCCCACCTCCCCCTTCCATGTAATCCACTTAATCCCCTGACGACAGGACTCGATTACTGTCAGCTCTGCAGAGCCAGCGTTGCTAACGGGCAAGCTGCCTCCTCCTGTCTTGCAACAACAAAAACACCAACCAGATCTGGGCTTTTGGTACCTCCAGCAATGATCCTACAAAGCAGAACAAACACGGCTCGATTTACTGGGTATCCAGGTCTCCTCTCAGCTCTGCCACTTTAAAAACAAAACCTCTTGTGTGTACGTGGATTTAACAAATATGGATAAACCTCAGTGGTTTTCTTACTGAAGACGACTTCGGGAGCTGCCTGGTGTTATTGGATCACGCTGTGGGTCCAGTTCAGCTGCCGTGCTGCCCTGGAGGGGATCGGGAATCTGGGAGTGCTGGAGGGTGGAAGAAGTTGGGGAGTTGGAATCTTTTGTTTCAGCCATGCACTGGATCTTGGCTCTGCCCTGTGCCCTCGAGGTTGTTGCAGAGCAATGACTGAAGAAAACAAGTGCTGAGGTTTTAATGTTGTGGAAATATTTTTTTTGAGCTCCTGTTGTCTCAGCAGCCGGGCTGAGATATTGCAGGTCCCTTCTTGGGACCGGGGTGGATGGACCTCTGGTTCCAGCTCCTGAACCCTGTGCATCTGTGAGGGGCTGGTGTGTGGCTTGATGCCCACCAGAACTCCCTACCACCCTTGGACAGTGCCTGTGATCTCTCACCTTCCCCCTGACTGCCTGACAAGGGGAAGCCTTGAGGAAAAATAAACCCCCAGCAGCCCTGCTCTGTGCCCTGTGTCGACAGCCTGGGATAACCACTCCCTGTGGCACTGGGATCCCTCAGAGCCTGCCCCAAACCCCCTTATTTACAGGATATCTTAATGCAGGATCTCTCCTGTCCCAAGGAGGGGTGGGTGGCAGCAGCTGCTCCTGTTGGCTGAAGCACTGCCCAGTGGATCTGGAGCTGTCCGGTGGCTGTAGGCAGCAGAACAGGCTGTGTGTGATTCCCTGTGTGCAGGCCTCTGTCTCCCAGAAGATCACACATTTCAAGGTAACCTCTCAGCCTGTCCCACTTACTCTTCACTCTTTTCCACAGGGGTCCTGACAGCTGGAGAGCATAACTTTCCCTTCCAGTTCCTGCTGCCAGGTAAGATGCAGAAAAGTGGCTGAAGGCCCTTCCCTGTAAGCCCTGGCTTTTGCAAATAATTCCAGTTCAGAAACTGGCCTGACTCAGCCTTATCATCTCTTCTTTCTCTCTCAACTCCAGCCTCTGCTCCTACATCATTTGAAGGCCCTTTTGGCAAGGTCCTGCATCAGGTGAAAGCTGTCATAGACACACCTCGCTTCTCCAAGGACTACAAATGCAACAAGATCTTCTACGTTCTCTGCCCTCTCAACCTGAACGACATCCCTGACATCGAGGTAAGAATGAGGAGGGACGTGGCTGGGAAATGGCAGCACTTCAGCACTTGTCCTTGTCCTGCTGTCTGAGGAGTCACTGTGTGGCTGGACAGCTCTCACCGCAGGCTGTGACTGTGCAAGAGCAGGACAAGGATTTTTCATCTCTCCTGCCTTGCTGTCAGTACCTGCTCCAGGTGATTTCTGACTCTTGTATGTGTTGCTTTGAAAGATTTATCTGAGTTTTCGTCCTGCAGAGAGACGTGTTGGCCAACAGCTTCAGGTTCTTGGAGAGACCTAGGTTTGGGGAACTTGCTTTGGAGGGGAAAGCAACTAATAGAACAGGAAAGCTGTGGGGCTGGAGAAGTGACACCTGTTGTCTGTGACATTGCTGTATTGCTGGTTCTTTGCATCCTCTTAGATGTAAATATTTCTGCTTGTTTTGAATCTCTTGAGTGTTTTCCTGGAGGCTCTCTGTCTCTCTTGAGCCAACACCTTTGTCTCTGCTGTTCTGCAGCAGCCCAACACTATGTCCATCACCAAGAAGTTCAACTACAAGCTTGTGAAAAGTGGCAACATCATCCTGACAGCCACGTCGGATCTGAAGGGCTACATCGTGGGCCAGGCCATCCAGCTGCGCACGGACATCGAGAACAAGTCCGGCCGCGACACCGGCGCTGTGGTGGCCAGTCTGCTCCAGGTGAGAGTCCAGTGGGGCATTCTCTGCCTTGTGCTGCTGTTCCACCCCATGGAGGCCTCTGTTAAAGTGGGGCAGCAAGCAGGCCAAATCTCCAGCTCTGTTACTCTCTACCTTCCTGGTGAAAGAGGAACTAGAACTTGTCTTGCTTATCCCTGGTCTGTCACACAGTAATGGGTATTCCTGCTCTGGAACACACCTATTGGGTTTGTGCTTGTGCCTATTTGACAAAGTCGTTGGTTGGGTTTGTGTCCTGACTTGCATTTGTGGGAGACAGGAGACCACCTGCAGCCTCTGTGTTTCCTCCTGTCTGTGCAGAAAGTGGCCTATAAATCCAAGCGCTGGATTTACGACCTGAGGACCATCGCAGAGGTGGAAGGCTCAGGGGTGAAGGCCTGGAAACACGCAGAATGGAAGGAGCAGATTCTGGTTCCAGCACTGCCCCAGTCCATTCTGCAGGGCTGCAGCCTCATCCACATTGACTACTACATCCAGGTGGGTTTATCCAGAGTATCCCTGGGCAGGACTGTGGCTCTGTGCCCCCCCCAGGCTGACCTGTATGGTGTGGGTGGTCCTGACATCAACCCTCCCACTGCCACATATAACGAGAATGCCACTGTTTTCCCTTCTCTTCCAGGTTTCCCTCAAGTCCCCAGAGGTTTCTGTCACTCTCCCCATCTACATTGGAAACATTGCTGTGAACAGGGTCCCGCTGAGCCCCTCCCGCTCCATCCAGCACATCCCATCTGTGGTGGTCCCCAGTGCCCCCCCGGAGGAAGAGGAGGCTGCCAGTGGCTACCACCCCATGGACAATGTCTCCATCCCCACCAAAAGCCATTCCCAGCAGCAGCCCTTTAGCTACGCCCCAGGACTGAGCTTCCAGGAGATACGGGCGGACTCGGAGCAGACGGGCTCCCCAAACCACCCCACGCTCTGCCTGTCCACAGGAGCCACTGTCCCCTACTACGCCGAGGGGAACGTGGTGCCTGTCCCCACAGCCAGCTCGCTCATCCTGCCCCCGGAGTACAGCACGTGGGGATACCCCTACGGTGAGCAGCGCTCCCAGGGTCTGCAGCTGGGGGGAAATGGCTCCTACCAGCAGTCTCTGTGAGCTGTGAACTGTTGGGAATCTGGGGATTCAGTCAGGCTGCTGTCAGAGGGAATTGTGACATCTCTCTGCCTGCTTTAGCCTCTGGAGGAGTCCCTTCTCCCAGCTGTAAAAGCTGGCTGCCCTTCCCACATCCACGCCCATGCCTGCCCTGGGCTTGTCGTGAGAGGATCTCCCTGTTCTTAAATGAGCTTTCAGCCTCCCACTGACAGAAAAACTTCTTGGCTGCTGGGAACAGAGCCAGGAAAATGATGTCACTGAAATCTGTCTGACTTGGAGTGGGCCTGCAGCTGGTCTGAAGCTGTGGGGGTGGCAGCTGAGAAAGTGTCCGGGGTGGAACAGCTTGGGGAAATCCCAGTGTGCTGGATTCCTGCTGGGGTGGCAGGGCCTGCAGTGTGTGCTGGGCTCCTGGAGCTGTGCTGGGGTGGCAGGGCCTGCAGTGTGTGCTGGGCTCCTGGAGCTGTGCTGGGGTGGCAGGGCCAGCTCTGTGTGTTAGCACAGTCCTATCCAAATCAACCTCTCTGTTTGCACTGGGATAATGGGACACTCCATGTGTCACTTCAGCCCTGGTTTGGGCACACTGAGCACGGGTGGTCTGGAGGTGCTGGAGGACAGGAGGATGCTTGGGAAAGGATAGGAACAGAACAGAACTGTGAGGTGGTGATTTTAACCTCTGTGGGCTTCAGGACAGGGATGGGGCTGGCTGGGTATCTCAGCAGGGCAGGCTGTGGGGCCCTGGCAGGGAGTGTGTGTTGATGGGCTGCTTCACTCTGCACTGGGTTACACAGACTGGGGTGAAGGGAACCTCCCAAACGCCCACCATAACCTCTCTCATCTTCCTTTCCCCCACAGAGGCACCTCCATCCTACGAGCAGAGCTGCAGCAGTGCCAACTCCAGCATCAGCAATGGCAATTAGCCCTCCCCTGCTCCGAGCCCTGCTGGCACTGCCCACCCTGGCACCACGGGGCACCTGCCTGTGGCAAAGTCTGGTACAGCACAAGACGTCTTCTTGTCTCTCTGGCTGCTTTGTGGGGGGAATTGGCACATCCCAGCCTGGGCTTTTTAAGTCTCTTTCTAGGGAGGGGGTAAAAAAACCAAAAAGGGCAGCCAGAGCAGCCTGCATGTGTGTAGGAGTGGTCTGGGAAGCTGCACTGTCTCCTGCTGCTGCATCAAGTGCTGGAGAGCTGGGTGTGCCCCCGGATGCCCTGGGCAGCAGCCTGTTCCAGTACTGTAGTCAACACTAACTGCTTTACTATCAAAGCACCTGCGATGCCTTATCTGAAACGCTCCTGACTTGGCACGGCCCCACTGCAGGGGAAGGCTGGGCTGTGTGGACTTCTCTCCTCTTTTAGGGGCTGTGTGCTCTCCACAAATGGTTTTGACAGCCCTTCCTCCTTGTCCTCAGAGGTCCTAAGGGTAGCAGGAGGTTTCTTGGAGTAAGCAGGTTTGGAAGGTCAGGGACTATTAAAAAGCCAAAAGCACAAGCCCTCGCTGTACCTGAGCTGTGGGGGGAGTGCCTGGCAGTGTGAGTGGCCCTGGGCACAGGGGGGCTCGTGGGGACACTTGCTGATTAGCCCTGGAGAGCTGTGGGATTGCCCTTTTCCCCACAGAGCCCTGTGGGACACAGCCCATCCTTGCCCACTGCTGGGCCCTGGCACACAGGACAGCAGCACTGGTCACTCTGTGAGCAGGGGACCACACCCATGTCCCATCTCCTGCCCCTGCAGGGTGCCCAGGCCAGAGTTACATGTCCATCAATCACAAAAGTCTGTCTGATGCTACCTCTGAGTCTGCCCAGGGCCCTGCCTGTGGGATCCCTTCCCTCTGGGCCCACCCTCCGTGGGGCTCAGCCTGGGCTTTCCTAAGGAGTGGCTGTCCCTGCCCAGGCAGCCCATGAGGGTGCTGGGCCAGGGGTCTGTGTGGCACTGGTTCCCTGTGTGTCCCCTGAGCCTCAGCAGAATGTGACAATGAACACAAACTGTGTGGGAGCTGCTGCGCCTCCGCTGCACCCAGCAGTCAGGGGAACGAGCGGGGTTTTCTTGCAATTTTTCTTCTGTGCTTTTTTCTCCCCACACACCTTGTTTAGCATTGACTGCCCAAGCTGAGGAAACCACAAGCCACGTCCTTCAGGGCCACAGGTGCCCAGCCAGGCTAGCGTTGTCACCTCCAGCCTTTGGCACCTCAAAGTTGGTCCCCACACGGCCCCAGGCTGGGCAAGGCAATACCTGACAGACCTTTAGGAGCACTTCCAGCTGCTGCCTCCTCGCTCAGCCACCTCTGCACATCCCTCAGGCAGCTGGGACAGGCCCTGCTTTGCACTCTTTCTTTGCAAATGCTTTTTTATTTTGTTTAATTTTTTTTTAAGCATTGAACTGCTTTAAGGGTAGCATAGCGAAGGTGCCGTTCTGAGCAGTGCTGGCACGACATGCACCGATGCTGATAGAGTGATTGTCATTGTCCCTGAATATATATAAATATATATATATATATGAGAGGAAGTTGTTTTTAATGATTGAGTTCAGAAATACAAAATTTAATGCTGTATTTAATAAATTATTCTAAGAGAAATGCTGTGCTTTTCATCCATTTCTGATGCTGATCCATGTGCCTGTTCATGCCAAATCCAGGAATGCACCTTGCTGATTTCTTATAAAATGAAGTGAGGTTTTTTTGCTCTCACCAGGAAGGATGGTGACCTCTGCCAAGGCAGCTTGGGGAAAACAAACACGCTGTGGCCTGACCACAGTGTCAGGCTCATAATTCCACGTGGCTGGAGGGAATTTGGCACCTTGTGGGCTTGGCTCTGGAGAGAGCAGCCACTGCACTGCTGCTTCCCAGACCCTGTGTCCTGGAGGCAGGATTTGTCCAAGTGGCCCAGGAGTCCTGGGCAGTGCTCGCTGCTGGCAGGGGTGGGCTGGTGGGGAGGAAGGGGAGAGCAGACTCCCTTTAGGAGGATGGAGATGGCACAGCCAAGGTCTGGCTGGAGGGGCTGGAGATCACCAGCCCCGGTCCTCTCCCAAAGAGCTGTTTGGAATAAACTCATTAAAAGTGGAAGAAGGCTCCTCCCCACACCTCCACTTTGGTGATCCCCTGTCTGAAGCATGCAGGTGTTGCCTAAATGTTGCCACTGCAGGTAGCCTGGGGTGTGATCTGTGTCTTGGACACAAAGACCCTTCTTCATTCTCTGCTCAGCTTACGCTTCTGCCCAGCTTCCCTGATTCCAGACTCTCCTTTGCCGGGTGGTCTGGCCTGCCATGAGCAGCATTCTTCATCCACAATGGATCAAAGGCAGGTACAGCTCTTCCTCAGTGCTCTTCCTCTTCCTCCCACTTGGCTGAACCTGTCTTGCCTGGCTCAGTCTGCAGCCCCACGGCCTTCCTTGCTGTTGGTTTTACCTATCCCTCAACCCAAATCCCTTCCACACCTCTGGAAGAATTCCTGTGAGGTGTTAATGCTTCAGGACCTGCTGGGTTGGGCTGCAGGCTCCTCACCCAGCCAGGCTCTGGGAGAGGCATACAAGGCTGGGACCAGGACTGGTCTCCCAGCTCCTCCTCCATCCCTGGGGCTGAGCTGCTGCTGCTGTGTCCAGCCCATGTTCCTTGGCTGGAAAGTGGGATTGCTGTTTGGTTGCTGTGGCCAGAGCCACGGGGCTGCTTTTCCAGACTCCCAGGCAGCATCTGCTCTCCTTGTTCCACCTTTGCTTTGGGAATGTCCCATTCTTGGGAGGGAGCCCTCACCCTGCCCGTGCCATGCCCTGTCTCTGCAGTGCTCCTGTGCACCTGAACTTGCTCTCCCAAATTATATGTGCTACAAACTGGTCCTGGGGACCTCTTGCTGTACACGGAGTCCCCTTTGCAAAGGAAGGAGTGAACAGGAACTCTCCTGGCTGCTGAGGAGTGTCCATCACCACAGGCTGCTTTGGAGGGAGCACGGAGGAGCTGGAGCTACACCTCAAGGAGGTCCTCATCCTTTTGGGTGCTGTGCAGGGACCCTTCTCAGCCCTGCGAGGTGGCTCTGGCCGGGGTGCAGCAGGCCATCACCCCGGGCTTGTCTGTGAGCAGCCTCGTTGTGCAAGAGAATTGACATAACAAGTGACAATCAGTGTTTTCCAACCCTCCTGCCCCGCCCTACCTGTCCCAGGCTGTGCAGGGAACTGAACCCTGACACAAAGAGCCTTGCTGATGTTTTATGGAGCCCTTTGAAGTGGGCCAGGTGTACAGGGTGGAGGGATTAATCCAGCTCTCCTCGAAGCCCCCTGCAGGGGTTGCCCCAGGGCACTGTCAGCAGGTCCTTGGTGAGGGCTTTGGATGAGCAAACCCAGTATTTGGGTCTGGATTTGAGTTTGTCTTCTCATCCTTTCCAGAGGGGATCAATCCCTCTGTCCTCTTCCTCACTGCTGTGTCCCTTCTCCACAGCCTCTCTGGCTTCCACCTCTTGAACTCCTGGGGAGCTCCTTGAGGCTCTTGGTCATCCCTCCCTCCCCTTGCTGAACACTGAAATAAAGAGGAAAAAAGCCCATTTTTCCAATCACAGCTCTGGGCAAAAAAAACTTCAGCACGCAGGGATTCATTCAAATTCCTGTCTCAGATTTTTGAAGGAATTGTTTTTGAGTTTGTTTGGAATGGGGAGGGGGAGCAGTGGGGCACGAGAGAAGCTCGTGAGTTAATTGTTTCCAAACTCAGTGTTCAATGGAAAATACCAAAAATATCATAATTTTTTGGAATTTTTGTCTGCTGCTTTTATGTCCTTCATGGTTTTGTTCTTCTCCTGCTTCCACATGTTTCACCTCTGTATCTTTGGCTTTTTCAGTGTTGTTTGTGTCCCACTAAACTCTGCTTTGGCGTCTGCTGTCCCGCTGCCTGCAGGAGCTGGGGAAAGGGGCGTTGGGGGATGCAAAGGCTCTTCTTTCGTTTGGACAATGATTCTTTTTTAACTTTCCACTGAACTTACAGGAGTTTTATAAAAATAAATGTTTTCTGCTAGGATGTTTTCCTGTTGAGCCAGCACAAGACAGGAGATACAGGGTGTTCTAGGCTCTGTTTGGACTTTATTCTATATTTTAACATATTTCCAACTATCTGCAACAGGAATGTCCCATCCCTCTTCCCCAAGAGAGACTGGTGGGGTAAAACCCTCAAAACTTGTGCCCTTTCTTGTACCACTACTCGTGGCTGTAATTCTTTATTCCTGTGGCTCTCTTTACATATTTTGGGGTTTTATACAACAATTTGTGATGGCTCTGTACAACCTGAGACTTCTGTGCAATTTATAACTGGGTTTTGAAATGTAAACTCGCAGTTTTCCATGTTTACCACGGCTTCTGGGGAGTATTTTTGTTCTGGGTTTTAACCCCCTAAATGTAAAGAACTGGAAAAATGTAAATAAAGACGATCTTTTTTTAAGACCATGGGTGTTTTGCTTGGCGTCTGTGATGATCATAAATGGTACCTCAGCTGACGTCTGATGGTGAGAAGTGGAGGGCTGTCAGTGGAGGCATCCCCACTGGAGCTGGAGCCTGGAAGTTGGTTTAGAGCCGAGCCTAAAGCAAAGCCACGGCTCCTGCAGCTCAGCAGGGGAGTGGCTGGGATGGGAAGACCACGGTGGGCTGAAGGAACTGTTGCTCGCTCTGCTGGTGAATCACAGAATCGTGAGCTTGAAGGGACGCACAAAGATCTGCCCTGCCCAGACCCCCAATAATGCCAGCCTGGGCATCCCTGGCAGCGCTGTCCAAACGCTCCTGGAGCTCTGGCAGCCTCGGGGCCGTGCCCATTCCCTGGGGAGCCTGGGCAGTGCCCAGCACCCTCTGGAGGAAGAGCCTTGCCCTGATCTCCAGCCTAAAATCGCCCCGACACGGCTCCGTGGGCAGGTGCCGCTGGAAGGACGCGGCTGCGGCCGGAGGAAGCGCTGGGGTTGCGCTCTTCCTGCTGGCAGCAATCCCAGGATGTGGAGCTGCGGCTCCGCTCGCCCGGCTCGGGCGGGAGAGGGCGATGTCCGCCCGGCTGGCGCAGAGGCTGCCAGGCGGCTCCGGCGGCCCGGCCGAGCCCCGAGCCCCGAGCCCCTGCCCCGGCTCTCGGCAGCTGCTCCAGGAAAGCGGGGAGTTCTGGCACAGCACAGCCCGTCCTCGCCCCGCTGCCCTTCGCTCGGGATAGGTTTGAGGTGGGCAAGAGCCGTGGCCGGTGGTGATGGGCTACAAAGGCTCTGTGCGTTCCCGGTTATTTCGGCTTCTTTTGGGAGCATCTCCTCTCCCTGATTGCTTGGGGAGGTTTGTCCCAGTGGCCGCTGAGTCCCTGTGTCCATCTTGGAAAGACAGAGCTGCAGTAAATGCTGGTGAGGAGCCATCAGAGCCCGTCCCGATGGCGCGGCCGCCGTCACCCCTATCCCGGCCCCACCCCGGGGTGCCGAGTCTGGTTTGTAGGAGCAGGGATGAATGCAGGCAATTCCCAACACCACGCAAGGAGCATCCCCACTGCGGGATGGGCGATGCTGGGCACTCCAGTGCGGGATGGGCGATGCTGAACGTCCCCAGTGCGGGATTTGTGATGTTCAGGCTGACACGGGCCCTTGCTGGAGCAGAGGTTCCCAGAGGTGGCTCCTTGTGCGGGGAGCAGTCGCCCCATCCCGGGCGGATCCTAGAGGAAGGACACCCACCCTGCCACCCCCACCTGCGAGCCTCAGCTCATCCCTCGGGAGCGATGGGATCCTCGGGGCCCCTCTGTGTCCCCAGCAAGCGGGAGGCACCGGAGGGGCGGCGCCGGGGGCTCCGCGGGGACGCTGCCACGGCCCTGCCGGCGCGCAGGGGATTGGTTCTCTGGGGGGGGTTGGTTAATTAATGAATTAATTAGCTGCTGCCAAACTGAAGGAGACAGGCTGCTCGGAGGGGATGGGGCGGGGGGCGTGTCCCCAGGCCCGGGGACTCTTATTTTGACCGCGGCGCTGCCGGGCGGGCGCTGCCGCCGCTGCCGGGCCGCGCTCCGGGGCCGCCGCCTCCTTCCCCTCCCGGGCCGCCGGCGCCCGGAGCGGCCTCGGAGCTGGTCGCGGTGTCCTGGGGGCTCGGCCGCGGCTCTGAGCGGCTTCGGGAGCCTCTCGGGATCCCTCACACAGCCCCGAGTGCCTCCGCTCCCCGGCGGGGTCTGCGGGGCCCGGGGTGACAGGAGGGACACAGCCCGGGCTGGCCCCGCTGGGGATGCTCCGGTAGAGCTGCGGCGCTGCGCTGTCACAGCCTGTCCCAAAGCCCGAGCCACCCCGGTGTGTGCAGGGCCTGCGGGGACAACTCCCCCCAGGTGCCACATCGAGACAGCGACGGCCCCGGGGCTGGCACAGCTGTGCCAGGAGTGTCCAGGGGCTGAAGGTGTGCGATGGGAGCGGGGTAACCCCGGCTGTGCCCCAACACCTGCACAGGGCTCCCCATGGCCCTGAGCGCTGCAGGGTGAGGGAGTCCTTGTGAAGCAAAGTGGGAAGGGACCCACAGGGATCATTGATCCAGCCCCTGTCCCTGCCCAGACCCCCAACAATGCCAGCCTGGGCATCCCTGGCAGCGCTGTCCAAACGCTCCTGGAGCTCTGGCAGCCTCGGGGCTGTGCCCATTCCCTGGGGAGCCTGGGCAGTGCCCAGCACCCTCTGGGGGAAGAGCCTTGCCCTGCTCTGCAGCCTGAGCCTGCCCTGGCCCAGCTCCAGCCGTTCCCTGCCTCCTGTCCCTGTCCCAGAGCAGAGCTCGGAGCTGGGACAGAACTGTCCCTTTGCCCACTCAGAGCAGCGAGGCGGCAGCTGGGGCTGCAGGAGAGTGGCCTGAGCACCAAGGGATGGAGTGTGCCCGTCCAGAGAGCGGATAATGAATGTGTAAATTGACTTCAGAGCACTCCAAGGCTCCTGCCCTGTCCAGGAGGCTGGTGCAGCGGTACCTGCCCATTCCTGCGTCTCCCTGGGGCACCTGAGATTTCCCCACGGTGGCTTCCGATGCAGCTGTGGGGCCAAGGAGCCCTTGCAGGTGGTTTATCTCCCCTTTGTGCTATTTTCTGCTCTACTGGAGAGCTGTAAAAGGGATAATTGTTTTACAATCATGGGTTTAGGGCCCGGGCATTAGGAGGGGCCCTGTGGGATTTGGGAGGGTTGAAGCTGTTGCGGGTGCTCGGGGTGTGGGAAAGGGAGGAAGAGGCTGGGAAAGAGACCCAGAAACTCTGTGAGGCAGAGCCAGGGCGAGCTGCTCCCTCCGCCCCATCCCTGCCTTCGGGTGACACTGACACCAAAAACCTTGCACGAGCTGGGCTGGAATCACCCAAATGTGGGAGAAGCTGCAAAAGGAGGTGATTTTCAATGGTTAACATTTTGGCAGGAAAGACAGAAGGAATTTTTGACTCCTGCAGGGGGTTTATGTAGGATTTTGGGCAAGATCTGCTGCTGGATGCTGCTGGAAGTTTGGGAAGCTCATCGTGCTCAGCTGGGAACGGCAGCTGCTCTTTCTCCCGCAGTCTCGGGGTGTGCTGAGGACTCGGGGGCTCTTAGTACGATCCGCGGTTTGCGGGTGGCGGCGCGGGGAGCGCGGAATCCGCCCCTGTGCCAGCCCTGTCCCCGTGTCACCGCATCGCCATCCCCGCCGGCTGTACGGCACCTCCCGCTGGGCGCCGCCATGACGCCGTACGGACAGAGCGGCCCCTGGGGGCCGCCATGCTGCAGCGCGCGTGCGCCGTGCCCGGCCGAGCGTCTCCATTGAGAAGAATGAGGGGCAAGGGGCGGAGCCAAGGCGCGAGGAGCCGCCGGGGGGGCGGGGCTGCGCTCCGGGGCTCCGGCCATGGCCACAGTGGATGCCGAGGTGAGTGAGAGCGGCGGCGTCCATCTACCCGGGCGGGGGGAAGGAAGATGGGGGAGCGTGGAGTGGTATCGCCCAGGGCCAGGCGGGTTCTGTCGGAGGCCGGGAGGGGGGCCGTGCCCCCGCCGCCCCATGGTTCAGTCCAACTCCTCTGAGGGGAAGAATGTGGGAGCTGCTGCCATTGTGTGTAGGGGGCCCGGGACTCTGTATAAGTTACACCCCTCCACGGTGAGTCAGTGGTATGTGCCATACAGATTCCGGGGCTCCCCCCAATGGGAGCGAGTGCGTGTGGCGGAGGCGGGCGGGGGTAGCGGCGGGGCCGCCATCCATGTTCCGGGGCCGCCCCATGCGGCGGGGCGGCGCTGGCGCTGCTCCATCCAGAGTCCGGGGCCTGGCCGGGCGCGGCGGCGGCGGCGGCGGGCGGGCCGGTGCTATGAGCCATGCAGGGTCTGGGGCCGCGGCGGGCGGGAGCCATGCAGGGTCCCGGGCCCGCGGGCGGGAGGAGCGCCGGGGGAGCCGGGGCTGCGCATCCCGGGGGAGCCCGGCCCGGGGTGCGGGAGCCCGGCCCGGAGTGCGGGAGCCCGGCCCGGGCTCGGGGGGACACGGGCACCGGCCCTGCATCCCCCGCAGAAGCGGCATTGCCGAGAGGTGACAGCCGGCAGGGGCCGGGGCCGGGGCCGTGCCCAGGGAGGCTCAGCGGCTGCAGCGCCGCTCCCTGTGCCGGGCTCACACTCCCGCCTCGGCTGGGCAGAGAATGTAAACTGTGTCTGTGCCCTCAGGTGAACACGGGAGCGCGGCTGGGCCTTCGTGCACAGACAGAGCCACGAGGCGATGACACAGGTGTGCATTGTACGTGGGCTGTGACACAGGTGTGCAGTTGTTCACAGGCTGTAATACGGAGGTGCATCATACACAGACTGTAACACAGGTGTACAGTTGTACAGAGACTGTTACTCAGATGTGCATCACTCACAGGCTGTGACACATACAGGTGTGCATCATGCATGTGCTGTGATACAGGTGTGCACCATACACAGACTATAATACAGGTGTACACTCATGTATGGACTGTAATACAGCTGTAGTCATTCATGGGCTGTGATACACACAGTTTATAACACAGGTGTACATGTGTACACAGACTATAATACAGGTGTTCACTGTACACAGACAAATACAGGTGTACAGTCATGCTCAGACTGTGACCCAGGTGTGCACCATGCTCAGACTGTGGTCCAGCTGTGCCTCATGCTCAGACTCTGACCCAGGTGTGCACTGTACTCAGACTGTGATCCAGGTGTGCCTCACGCTCAGACTGTGACCCAGGTGTGCCTCATGCTCAGACTGTGATCCAGGTGTGCCTCATGCTCAGACTCTGATCCAGGTGTGCCTCATGCTCAGACTGTGACCCAGGTGTGCACTGTACTCAGACTGTGACCCAGGTGCTCAGCCATGTACAGACCGACAGGAGCTGGGGCTGAGCAGCTGCAGTGACCACAGCCAGGTGTGGTCACAGCTCTGGGCCCAGCCAGGTGTGACAGGCTGGCTGCTGCCTTTCCCAGCCCTCTCTCTGCAGTACCTTGTTGACAGGGCTGTGCTCTGGCCCGGAACGTCTGCCCTGTGCAGGGTGAAGTTTGTGGCATGGGCACGCAGGTGACACTGGCAGTGCTTTGGAAGTGCTGCAGACAGCTTGCATTTATTACTCAGACAGGATTCCTGTCATTGCTGCTGGGAGATTGTCCAAGGCTTCCTTTATGTTTTCTGTTCCATCACAGTTGGCCTGATCCTGCTGCCTTTCCCCTGTGCTTTTGGAGAGGATCAGTGTTCATTTTTCCCTGCGACAGGGGAATCAGTGTTTGAGTGCCTCTGTGACTCCATGGTCCAGTTTTGCTTGCAGGAGAATGGCACGGCTGTAACTGGGGCAGGAGCTGGCTCGTAGCTCATCAACTCCTGATGCACAGGTCAGTCCTAACCCTGCAGCCACACTGGTTTTATTTTGGGAGGCGTCTCCCAGGAGCGTGGCTGGGTCTGCCCTGTGTGCAGCGCATTAAGAACCACCGCTCTCCCAGTCAGGCAGAGTATCCCCAGATGTTGCTGTGGATTATGGGGAGGGAACAGTGACTCATTTGGAGTTTAATTCCTCCCCTCCCCCATGGGCTCAGTTCTGTCTGAGGCCAGATCTTGCTTATGCCCCTCTGAGGCCAGAGGGGAGGAAGTTGGTGTAAGTCAGGCTGGAATGTGGGGACCGGAGGAGAAGCTCTTTGCTTCCCCGGTGCTGGTGTCTGAGAGCAAGGAAAAACATCCCACGTCCACGGTGTTCTGCCAAGTGCAAGGTGGAATTGTTTCACTTGGTTAAGACAGGTGCAGAGGTGTGTTTTTGGGAGGAGATCCTTGCTCCCAGCAAAGAGCTGAGAGGGAGTGGGCAGGTTGGGAAGGTGATGTCTGTGTGTCTGCAGGGAGTGCCCAACCACCTGCAGAGAGCTCTGCTGGCAGTCACTGAACTCCAGACAAAACCTCCCAGTCTAGAACAGCTTCTGGCCAGATCTTAGTGCTGATGGGTGAGGGAGAATCTCTTTAAACACCAAGTTCTTGCTAAATTCTTTGAACTTCAGTAGTTGTTCTCTTCTGTTGCCTGCCCCAGGTGATGTCTGTGTTGGGAAATGGCTGTGCTGCAGTCCTTAGGTGCAGTAACCACGAGGCTGCAGAGAAATCTGATTTTGCTGTTGGTTTCCTTTAGTAGATATCCTGTATCCAGTCCAGTTTGTGGCTGTTACATGCTTTAGCCCTACTGCACTAAAGTTTAAAGTTTGAGGAATTGAGTTTTGAGGAATTGAGCCTTGCTCAGCCAGTTTTATGCTTGTGCACGCTCATCGGATTTGATGCTGCTCCTCCAGTTTGCATCAGTTTGGTGAAGAGCTGCCCCTGTGTTTGTGTGTTTCCTAAAATACAGTTTGAAGTTCAAGCTGTGATGTTTTTCCTGGGGCTCGTGGTAACCTGGGGAGGCTGGTGCAGGAAGCGAGGTGCGTGTGTGTGGCTTTGAGTGAAGTGGTTCCTTCAGAAGTCACGCTGCATTTTTCATCATTTTTTTCCCTTCTGTCTGTTCGGATCTGTTACATCTCTTTTCTGGAGGTGCAGCTTTGATCTCCAAAGCAACGAGCCAGCAGAGCAGGCAGAATTCCTGGCTGAGGCTGGATCTGGGATGGACTCAGCACCCAGCAGCTCCCCACGCTGGTTCTCAGATCAGCTGTGATGCTGAGGCTTCCCCCTGGCTTTGATCCCGGCTCTCATCCCCTGCAGCCACTGCTGGGAGCCCCCTGCCAGCTCAGTGACCTCCCCACGGCATCAAGGGACAACATTTCCCGGGCTCTGCCTGGGGAGAGGCTCCTGGAGCAGGTGCTGAGAGCAGGGGGATCCCAGGAGCAGCTCCTTAGAGCAGCGAGCGGGGAGGGAAGAGCTGCAGATTCCCACTCTGTGTCTGGCAGGTGTCGCACAATCCAGCGCTGCTTTCGGGCCTGCCCTCCCTCATTCCCTCCTGCCAGTCAGGAGAGGCCTCTGTGGCTTTTCATTCACATCCCATTTAAATCACTTACCTCAGGAAAACCTGGTGTGTTTTAAACCCCACCATCCCTCCTTGGAGCTGTGTCCTGCAGGGCAGCTGCTCCCCCGGGGATCCGGAGTGCACTGCGGGGTGTTCACACCACACTGAACACAGACAGCACACCTGTGTTTCACTTGTGTTCCATTTCTCCTGGGGCATCAGGTCGATGCATTTTAACTGTGTCTTTGTACAGGGAAAGAAGGTGTTTTTATTTTCTTCCCTCTCTGATACTCATAAGGAGGTGTTAGAACTTTTCTGAAGTAGAGAGGTTGCTTTGCTAACATGGTTATAATTACACACAGCCCTGGCCCTGGCAAAGTCTTACCCTATGTCAAATGGGTGCTAACTTTTACTTTTTCCATGAATTCTCACATGCTCTGGGCTGGCCAAAGCCCGTGGGGAACTCATCCTTTTCTTCCATATAGAGAAACTTTAAATAATAACAGAAAGAGTAAATACAACTTGTGAAGCTTTAAAAAAGCCTTAGAAGTGCCCTTCAGCTGTGCTAAGCTGATGTGACTGAGCCAATGTGACTGAAGAGAGCATCTGAAGAATGTTTTGTCAGTCGAGGCAGAATCAAAGGCCTGGGTTATACTTTAAATAAACTCTTCCAATATAATTATGCTGGCTGGAGAGGATGATTTTTCATTTCTTCTTGCTGAAATTGTAATAAAAGTCCTTGCTGTGGATGCAGCTTTATTAGTTTAGAGGTGATCCCAGACCAAGCTGGCTTATTATTTGCTTTCCAAAGCAGAACCTTGGTCTCCATTTGGGAAGTTTTGCCCACTTAGTTCTCTGTCCATAAATACAAAGCAATTGCTGTCCCACTGCTGTGTCAGCAGGAACCCTGGGAGAGATGCAGTTACCAACAAAAACCCCAACAGCAAAGAGGAAAAGAAGCAGCTCCTCCACAGAGGGAGCCTCTGGAGCTGGATCCCTCCCCTGGGAGCAGCTGAGGGAGGAAGGCACGAGCATCCCTGAGCTGGTGCTGGTGCCCTGGGTATCCCATTTCCAAATGTGCACGAGGACAGCTGGTACTGGAGTGATCAGGGACTGATCTGGAATGCCAGCCCAAGGCTTTGCTCTTTATCAGCTTTCCTGGCCCTTTGTGCTCTGTCCCTTCCCCTCTCCACCTCAGAAATGCTCTTCCCCTCTTGCTTTTCCCCAGCAAAGTGCTGGTTTGGGTCACTGGAGCCCAGAAAAGGAGGAGATGAGAGGGGATTGTGTTTTGTGCAGGACTGTGAGAGGTTCAAGGAGTCTGTTTGGGTGCTTCAAGACAGATTTTGCTGGAGAGCTCCTTTTCCTGACTGTTGTGGGAGCCAAAGGTCACCATGAAGCTCCCCCAGCTGAGTGTGGATCAGGGACCACACTGTGGGGCTGTGTGGGCAGGAACATCCCATTGCTGATGGCTGGAGTCTGGTTGAAGTGGTGAAATAAATCCAACAGGGAATGGAATGAGGGGTTTGGTGGGGCCCTCCTGGCCCTGGGAAGTTCATAAACCCAGAGTAAACCACGTTTGGAAAAGCGCTCAGTGTGGTACGGCTGTGTCTAAAATAGAAGAGCTTTCCTGCTTTTAAGTAAAACTTTGTAGCATAGACAAAGTATCAAGCACATCATGTCCTCTTTTCAAGCAGGGAATGCTGCTCCAAGAGGATTCCTGTTTCCTTAAAGCCCAGCGTGATCCCCACCATTGTCTTGCCATCTGCTTCCCTCTCAGCCCGGGTTTCCATTTGGGGTGGTTCAAAGCTGCTGCCTGACTCATGGCACAGGCAAATCCTGAGCCAGGTGAGCCCACCTGAGCTGTGTGTGTGTGCCAGGGGCTGGCTTGGGGGTGGGGATGGGCTATTCAGTATTAATCCATCCTTTTCAGTGTCTCCTTCTCACAGAAGAGCTCTCGGAGGCAGTGTCAGTTCAGGACAGGGAGATGCTGAGTGGCAGAGCAGAAAATTCAGGTCCACTTCTGTTTGCATAAGGCTGATCATCCTGCAGAGCCAGCACATGGACAGGGAGGAAATCTGCAGGTGGTGCAGCTGAGGAGGAAGTAAATACAGAGCAAGATAACGGGGCTGACATGGATAAACCCAAAATAAAGCCAGGTAAGTGACTTGGCGTTACAGGGAAATGTGAAATTGTGCCAACAGGGATAAAAATAATGGCAGTGATTATATATCCTCAGGTCAGCTGGGCCTGTACCTGCTCCAGAAGGTGCTGGCAGCTCAGTGCAGCATTTACAGCAGCAGCAGGGGCTGGGGAGCTGAGCTGAGCTGAGCAGAGCTGAGGGGGGAGCAGTGGTGCCCAGAGATGATGCAGCTCTGTTCCCGGTGGTGTGGGGAGAGCCAGGCCAGGAGCCCTGGGATGCTGCAGCAGCACTGCCTGCTCCTGCTGCCCTTGCTGGTGAACAGAAGAGGAATGAGGTGTTTATTTGGGAACAGGGGACAGCCAGGATGAACCTGATGGGCTGAGCCATCCCTGGAGAAGGGAGCAGGGCATGAGGGCACATCTGTGGAGAGAGAATGGCAGTCCAGGTGTCCGAGCTGCAAAGGGCTCTGCTGGGGCCTTGGTTATGGTAAAAGCTGTTCAGAGTGCTGCTTCAGGCTTTTAATTAATTTGGAACTCAAGTGCAGATGTGGACAGAAGGATTTGAGTGTGTTGTCTTACAAAAGGGAGCCCTGATCTCCCCAGGCTCTTGGCCATGACCTGCAGGTGCATTTGAGCACAGCCCTGAGAGCAGTGAAATACATTTTTCCCTCCTTCTTTTCATTTCTAAGCATCAGTTTCTTGAGAATCTGAGCTACCTTCTTCCTCTCTAGTTGCACATTTCCAATCCTTGCAGTTTCAGAGGAAGTTTTAATAGGTAATTTCTCCCACAGGCTCAAAGCCAGAAGGCAAATTACCCCAATGCTTTATCCAACTTCAGTGGGAATTGGGGATGTTTCATACTGCTGACCCAGAGCATTCAGAAGCTCTGCTTCTCTCAAAAATCATAATATTGTTTCAAGAAGTGGGAAATTAAACATGCACATGGTAGAAGACTTAGAAAGGATTAATGGGTTTCAAAATTACATGCTTCATCCAGCTGCTGATTTGGGAATTGAAAGTATGCCTGTTGCAGGATTGGGAGGGAGGTACTGAAACGTGGTGTTCCTTGGCGTCTGGTGAATGCAAATATCCCAAATCTGTGATTCCAAAGCCTTGCCCAACCTCCAGACTGACTCCAGGTTTGATTCTGCATTAGCTCAGCCCAGGTGGGAGCAGCTGGGTGGAAAAGCCCTGAGTATATTTTATTTTTTCTTCCCTGTAGTTTAATTTGTCCTCTCTCAGTTATCTCAGCTCCTGGGGTGTCACCCAAGGCACCTTTTTAGGCTGCTTTGACTGAATTCCATTCCCTGTGTGTAGGTTTTGCTTTAGGCACATGGAAGGGACTCATGGAAGGTGCTGGAGACTCTTCCTGCCTTGTGAGGAGGATTTGGGATCTGAAGGGGCAGCACCTCAAGCCTGGAGGTCTCTGGGACCTGCACTAAACAGGAGATGGGTGTTTGGGTCACTTGCATTTTTGGGACCTGAGAAATTATCTTCGTGTTTTGGTGCATTTCTTATGTCCGCTGGGGTTGGCAGCAAATTTACAGCCTGTCAAGTGTGGGTTTGGAGGTGTAAAGAAGAGAATACTTGTATTTGGGAGATGAAAGCATTAACAATGGGCTGCCAGCTGGTTTGTGTGGTTCCAGGTAGGATCCTGCCAGTTTGCACATAGACCTCCAGATTATGAGGATCTAAAACATGAGTCTGAATATTTTATTAATTGCAGAGTATGATTAATATTTGATGGCTTAAATCAACACCCAGAAGGCTCTGCAAAAAGCTGAACTGGTGACCAAGACATGAGGTGCTTTTAATTGCAAACTTGTTTGTAATAGCTTTTATCAGCTCTGTGTTTTAAATGTTAAGGATCTGTGAATCCCATACATTAGAAATCCTTTTGTTCTTTGGATTAGGAAGGGTGTTTTTTAGTCTTGCTGGGCTGGATTCAGATTGGTGCTTTAATGCCTTTTTAGTATGCAAAGATGATTGTTTGTAAGGTGTCCTGTCAGGCCTGGAGGTGACATCTGGAATATTTAATCCTTTTTGCCACACTTTGAGGACAAACAAGGACTGTTCCTTTAAAGATGGCCCTGGTATATTCCCTCTTGCTGTAGAGCCAGCTCCTGCAGCTCCAGGAGCGTGTGTGGAGGGGTGAGGTGAAGATCCTGGCTGTCCTTTAATCTCCATCCCCCTGCAGCAGGGAGATGCCACCAGTGAGCAGACAAACTGCAGCTCTGTCTGCTTTGAATTTGGGAATTCACAGCGCCAGGAGCGAGCGCAGCCTCCGGCGTGCAGCGTTGGGAAAGGCCAGCGAGGGGGGATCATATTCTGTCTTTTATTTCCACTCTGGTTTCTAGGAACTGCACGTTGTATTTCTCATGGCTTTTTCAAGACTTTTGAAAGATTTCTGCCACACACAGTGAACTCTGTGCCTATCTCACACTTCTTCTGGGGTTTTTTTGTGGGTTTTGTTGTCTCCTTCCCTGTAGAATGTGCCCTTTGTGCCGGTGATTTGGTTACGTTCTTGTGTTTCTAGGAGCTTGCCTTTGATAAGAGCACATTGGTCTTAATCATTTATGGCTTTTATTAAAACCTTATTGGTTTGATGTTTTCTCAGCTCTCCAGACTGCCCTCATGGAGAGGCTGCTTTATAGACATCATTTATCTCCTGCCCCTGTCTGACAGCAGCCCCAAATTCTCCCTTCTGCTGCAGATGCTGGTGCTTTGTGCAGGGAGGACGTGCACATTCTGTGGCTGTTGCTGCTGGGATTGTGGCTCTGTCTGGGCTGGAATTGGGATTTGAGGCTGTGTCAATGACATGGGACACATGGATTGTCCCCATTCCCATCCCACCCTAATCCCCAGCCAGCCCATGGGCTCAAATACCAACCCAGTGTGATCCCAGGGTGTGCAAGAGGAGGAGAAGGGCGGGAGGTGATGAGGAATGAGGAGGATTTGTCAGCTCTGGGCCTTGGCCAGTGCTGGGAAGTTTCAGCAGCCAACTTGCCTTTCTCCAGCAGGCCTTTGTTCCCAGCCACGCTTCCGATGAAAGGCAGGAACGGCGGCTGCTGCATTGGCTGCAGGAACCCTCCTCCCCACAGCCCTGCAGGGGACGAGCCCCAGCGCTGCCATGGGGTGCCTGGGCTGCCACTCATGGGGTGCCCAAGCTGCCTCCTGCGCCAGGGAGGAGAACCAGCTGGGAGGGGAGGTTTCCATTGTGTGCCTTGGGGTGATCCTCAGCACTGTGCCTCTTTAGGGTGGGCAAACCCTAAGGGAATGGTTTGGATGTCCCCAGTGACCTCCCTGGTTTGATCTGTTTCCCCCACTCATGACCCAGCAGCTCGAGGCCGGCGTGGGCAGAGCTGCAGAATTTGCAGACGTGGCCAGAGAGCTGCAGGAGGAGGCCCAGTGTCTGTGTGTATTTATGCACTGGATGCCCTGGGACGGCCGAAATTCTTCTCTAAATGACCAAAACTCCACAAGTGGAAGTTGGCGTGGGACTGCCAAGAGTAACTCCTGATGCAACAGTGTCTGCTGTAAAGAGAGATGTAAATGTGTAAATGTTTCCTGCGTGTGTCCCCGGTGACTCAGAGCCCTCCCTGCCCCGGTGCCGATGCTGATGCAGTTGCTGATCCCTGCCAAAGCAAGCAGTCCACACAAGGAGATTAGAAAACAGTCCCTGCTCCCCCGCTGGGTGCTCGTTAACATTTCCTTGCTGATGTATTATTAATTAAGCTAATTTTTATTGCCCTGTAAGTGTGGAAGGTGCTTTGCAACCTGCCTGTGTCCCGTGGTTCCTGAAGCGTGGTCCTATAGGCAAAATGAAGCTTGGACTGGGTGGTTGAGTGTTGAGAAAAAGGTAAATCTATGGCTTTGCCTTCCTTTTTTCCCTCTTAGCAGCTGCCTGGCCCCATGTCTGGTGCTGTCTGAGCAGAAGGCTGAGGAAATGCTCTCTATGCAGAAATAGTGCAGACAGATAATAGGGCTTAAGTGCAAGCAGAGTTTGCAGCATTGACCCTCCATAAGGCAGAAGATTACCCAGACTGGAGTATTATATTAAAAAGAGTTTTGGGACCTGATCCAAACCTACAGAATTCAGGGAGGGATTTGCCATCAGCTGCAGTGAGAGCAGCCTCCCTGCAGTGTACCCAGGCAATGGGGCAGTCAGCAGCTGAAACAAAAGAAGTTAAAGAAGTCTCCAGGCAAGGCTG
The DNA here is from genome assembly GCA_034509425.1 of Eopsaltria australis. Taxonomy (NCBI): domain Eukaryota; kingdom Metazoa; phylum Chordata; class Aves; order Passeriformes; family Petroicidae; genus Eopsaltria; species Eopsaltria australis. Next base: position 454,959 of record JAVTVJ010000183.1, read on the forward strand.
GCTGAGGTTTTGCTGCCTGTGATGTTTTTCCCATCTGTAAAACAGAGGTAATATTTTTCCCAAGTTCAAAGGCCTGACTTGGTTTTGGAAGCCTTTAACTGGAAGTGTTGAAGAGCTGCTGAATGTTAATTTTTAAATGTACAGATTATCTTCATTAGGTAGGAGATGCCGAGTTACATAATGGTCACTGTATTATATGCTCTGGTTTTTGGCTTTATTCCTTGACATCATGGCCAGGCCTGATGAAGGGAATAGAAAACTTCTAGAAGCACTTTGTAGAGTATGAACTATTTGTGATCAAAGCCAGTGTGACTCTGAATGTCCAGCTCCTCTTCTTTGGGCTTGTGATAGCAGCCTTGGATTCACCTTGAAAATGGGATCTGTGATCTTTGATATGTTCTTATTTCATTCTTAAATTAGGCTAATGCATCCTGTTCCAGCCGATGCACTTATTAACAAACCTGGGCAATTATGGCATCTACTGTACAGACATTCTGTGCTCCTTGCTGGGAGAAATAAACTTTTAATAAACAAATCCACTTTGAAACCTGTCAAGGACTTTTCTGAAGCAAAATCAAAAGAGTCACCTCAGTGACCTTGCTTTTTTGTTCTGTTGTGTTTGGGTTTTTTAACGTGGTCTTGCAAGAGCACAGCAGTTGCAGCTGGAGGTTCAGGCCTGGTTTCACAGGGCAGGGGAGGGGAAGAAAGCAGGGAAGGGATCACAGGGGCTGGATCCCCCCACCAGCATCCCCTGCCCTGCTGTGTCACAGTGCAGGATCCTCCCAGCCTCAGGCTGCATCTGGCCTTGCAGAAACCCTGGGAAAAACTCTGCTCTCTCAGTTGGTTCAGCTGTTTTACTTTTTAATTTTATTTTTTTTGAATGAGAAAAAGCCCTTAATGTTTTGGCACAAATTCTCAATGCTTTCTTTTATTCCACATGTGACAACGCCATGTGGTTGCTCAGCCTGGGTAGGATCCACTCCATCGTGGGCTGCCACCAGGAGTTCAAGGCAGATCTTAAATCCTACTTAAACCTCCCTCTCCAGCAGATCGGCTTTGTTTGGCTCTGGGCACAGGAGTGGGAAGGAGTGTGTTATATTCAGTACTAGAAGTTAAATTGCACGGAAGGAAAATCAGCCAGGATTGTTTTCTCACTGCATTATCAGAACTGTGTGAGGGTTTGGCCAATGGAGGGTTGTGCGAACTGGAAATATCCCTGCATGTCACATCACCCGGGGAGGAAAGGCAGGAGAAAAGAGAAGCTTTCCTGCCTCTGCCAGACATCCCTGCTCCCTGGCTGTCTCAGCTGATTGTTCTTCCCTTGCTGCCTGGGGACTGAGAGACACAGGCCACCTCTGCAAGTGAATTTCCAGGAAAACGGGTAACCACAAAATCACCAGATCAATCAGACTGGAAGGACCACAGTGGCTCATTCGGGCCCTTTTCTTTTTGTGGGAATACTTGAATCAAAATGATTGTTAATCTCCATGTGAATTGAGCAGAGTGTTTTCCCAAGTTGAGTTTCAGAGTTAATCCCCTGTAACCACTGCTGTTATCTGGGTGCTGTCTCCTCCCCTGAGCTCCCCAGCTGTGCTGTGGCACTGGGCACATCTGTCCCTCCCCCCAGGAGGCTCTATCACCTCCCTGCCTGCTGGGCTGGGCAGCTTCTGGGAAGAGCAGTTAACATCTCTATCTTTTCTAGTGCATCCTCTGTGCTGCTGATGTGGCAGCAGCAGCAGCTTCTCCAGGGATATGGTGCCCAAAATCAGATTAAAACCCCTTTCCTTGCCCTGACATCCCCCAGGGGTGTGCTGAGGGATCTACCTGTGGCATGGGTTGTTTATATGAACACAATTCCATGGGGGAATAGCCCATGGTCCGTGCTGCTGAGGGGTCTGCTCTGGAATTACCCAACGAGGCCAGACAGGTGGGCTTGGGACTTGTAAACATCGTTACATCAGAATAATAATTACTAATCAATTGCAGTAATACTATTCCAGAGCATTCAGCACTGCAGGGAGAGCTGTTAGTGGTGACACAGTGGCACAGACACTGGGAACGGGGCTGCATGTCCAGGCCCTGGCTGTGTGGGCAGGTGTGAGCCATGCCTCCATCCAGGAATGCTGCCTTGGAATGCTGTGTGGGTGGCTTGGATGGCTTGAGCATGGCTGCAGTTTTGCTGTCAAAATTAGCCTTCCTGAGTGAAGTGAGCTGCTTCCGTGGCATAAAGATCATTTTGGATGGGCTCCTGGGCTCCTCCCAGCCCTCCTCAGCAGGGCAGGAAAGCCAGGAAGAAGCAGATGTGACGTGTTTTCCCCTCAGTCACAGGTTTTTACCCATTGGATTTGAAGAAATAATTGACAAGGAGGATCATGGCACTTCCTTTGCCTGTTGAAAGCAATGATTGTTAATGAAGATTGTATTTGTATAACGTTGATACTCAGATTGAAGCTCTTTGTAGGAAGTCTTGGGGCTCCTCCAGGTACTGAACACAGGTGTGACAGGAAAGCATTTCCATTGGTCTAACTTAGACCTCTCTCAACAGAACTGTCATGTATAAAGGTGCCTTTATCAGGGATGGCTAAAAAGATGCCAAAATTGTAGAAGGACGAGTCTTCAGGTCCTTGGTTTAATTCACTCTTTTTTTTTTTTACATTATACAGTTCCAGCATTTGTCATTCTGTCTGTTTGAATTTTTTGTATTTCTCTGTGGTTTTTGTTGTAATGGGTCAAATGGGGCGGAAGCTATTTTGGAAGTGAGAAGCTGGACCATGGGTGAGGCTGGAGCACATCCCAGTGCTCTGCATGCCATGGGCAAGGTGCATTGCTGAGCAGGGCATGGGGGGGACAGAGATTGTCCCAGAGCTGTGAGCAGGCACGAGGAGGCATCTGAGCTCTGATCCTGGGCTGGTTTGGGAGGTCACAGTCACAGCCGTGGGTATCAGGGCCTTGGATCGAGTTGCAGCAAACCCTTCAGTTTTTTGGGGTGTGCAGTCTCACCACAGCCTTGGCTGGCTGTTCCCAGGGCCAGGCAGGCTCTCGTGCTGGGATCCTCAGCAGTTCATGTGACTTCTCCACCTCTGAATTTTAATCCAGAGGGGGGATAAATGCTGTTCATCCTCTTTGCTGCTTGGTCTGTATCCTGTGCAGGTGGTCACAACGAGGTGAGGCCAGTTCTAAGCCAGGCTTTGAGCCTCGCTTCCCTCGAGCTGGTCCTTTGCTCATTTTCTTATGAAAATCCACCCTGAGGATTTTTGTATTTTCATCAGTTTCACTGATGGAGGATTTGCTTAAGCTTTGAAAAAAAACCCTTTTTTTTTCTTTTGCTTTTATACTTCAAGCCAAACACCTCCAGGACTCCTGATGCTGCAGCTTAGTTTGTCTGAGTGGTCTGTAATCCCATGTAGCAACTGTGACTCCTGCAAGGGGCTCCCTTTCCTCTCAGAGCCTTCTGGAAGCTGTTGGCAGCCCCAGGGTTAAAGCCACTGGTGCAGGTGACAGGAAGAGCAGGCACAGAGGGACAGTTTTTGTTACATGACCAAGGTTGCCCTTAAACAGTGTTTTTTTTTTTTTTTATCTTGAGAGACAAATCAGAGCTCATCAGTGCAGGGCAAACAAATCCACGTGTGTGTGAAGGATCTTCTGAGCGCTTCCAAAGTTCTCCAGGATTGGGATTGGGCTGCATTCAACCTGATGCAGCAAACACAACCCTTCCTGGATGGATTTTGACCGTGGGTTGCCATCACACGGCAGCCTGGGGTTTGCTGTCTGTCCCTCCCCAGCTCCAGGCGGTGACAGTTCCAATCAGGACACTCTCCACACACCTTGGGTGCTGTGTCCCCGTGCTGAAGGTTGCAGAAGGGACAAAGGCAATCCCTGAATCAGTCTGCTTTGAGGATTATTTCGTAGAACATCCATGTTCCTTACAGCAAGGGCCACTCTGATAAGCCCTACAAGGTGCAGTGGGATCCCATAAGAGACTGATGGTGTCTGCCCAGCCCAGTGAACTGGAATGTCACTTAACTTGGATTTCTGATCACATCTCTTACTGCAAGGGTGACCTGCTGGACGTGCAAGCAGGGATTTACTCTGCCTTTACAGAAAAATATGTCCCGAATTCCTACCTCTGTGCACCAAAGTCAGCTGCAAGTGGCATCTTTATGCTGGACATGAAAAGATGGATCATGGAGAGGAGCAGTGCCCTGGTCAGTCATGGGGCTCCTGATAAGAAGCCAGACATGGGGCTGAGCTGCTGGAATTTCTTACTGGGATGATCTACTTGCTAAATTATCATTCTGCCCAGCAGAGGATTGGGGATGGCAGTTCCCTGCTCTAAGGGAGGTCTCCTGGTCCCATTTTCCATTGTTGCTGTCTCCTTGATCACATCCTCGGTGGGGCTGTGGAGTCCTTTTGTTCTCTGCTCTACTTTCCAGCATTTTTGTTGCTCTAGCAACACTTCCAGCCCCAAAGCAGCGGGATCCTGGTGCTAACACAATGCTGCATTTGAAAGAAGGAAGCAGAGCACGACAGGTGATCTCCAGCTTTTGTATGGAATGGCTGTGCCTTGAGATGGGAGGATGAATGGCAGGTTGTGATATCCTATTGTCTTGCAACTGGCATTGCTTTTGTCATAAAAGGTGAGAAATAGTCTTGTGTTACTGCCACAGCTGTGGTTTGTAAAGTTGCTGTATTCCTTGTGTGGAGTAGGACAGCACAGCTTAGAGTGGGGCTGTGGGAGCCAGGCCCTGGCAGGCAGCTTCTTTCTGGGCAAATAAATGATGTTTTCCATGCTCAGCAACTCCAGCAGCTTTGCAGGCTCCTCCCCAGAGCTATGCTGCCACTGGACTGTCCTTACAGTGTGGATGCACTGACCTGCTGTTCATCTGCATGTCTGGAGGGGGAAGGAAAAGGCTCCATATTTTATCTCAGAAAACTGCAGGTATTGTGTGAAAATCTTCCTGCAGAACTCGTGAACCACTGGTGCTCTGCAGTGCGGTTTGTGGGATCCTGTCAGCTGCTTTGGCATTTTGCAGCTTCTCTATAAATGGTGAGAGTGATACAGGAAGATGCATTTAACACCTTTTTTTTTCTCCTGAGTGCTCTCCCGTGCTTTGCCACGGTGCTGCAGACAAGGCTGTGTAAAAGCCACCTGTGGGTGCTCCGTGGGTAAGAAGAGAAGAAATCCTTTTGAGATTTTGGGCACAGCTTCCCACAGCTTCCTGCTGGCCCAGCCACTGCTGAAAGGACCTGAGTGCACCGTGTGTAGATGGAAGTGAAAACCTCAGTAGGCTCCCCCTCAAGAAGTCTGTCCCAGCTGCCAAGCACAGTTGAAATAATCCATTATGTGCTGCTTTTCACCCAGCCTTCCCTCCCAGGCCTCTCAAAAGTGTTGAAGACTGAGGATATTTAGAATGTATCCTCAGATACCTGAATTGAGGTGTTGCTGTTCTTTTGGTACTTTTGGGCCGTTTCCGTGACTTGTGCAAGAACCCATGGGCAAACAGGGAAGGTACCAGAGTTTCTAGAGTCTCCAGAACTAGATGTGTCCTGGGTTAGGCCAGAGGGGTCAAAATCTAGGAAGTGATCTGGGCTGCAGGAATGGTTGAGATTGCCCTTGCAATGATGGATGGATGGATGGATAGATAGATAGATAGATAGATAGATAGATAGACAGATAGATAGATAGATAAAGGTTGCCATTGCACTGGGCTGGCATTCCAGCTGCATGCTCTGTCTTCTGCAAATTAAATAGGCAATTTTTATCTCTTTTCACATAAATGAGCCTGTAAAGGGAGTCTGCACTGAGAGCATGAAATGCCTCCACGAGTTTTCAGCTGATTTTCTTTGTTGCACTGTTGGCACCTCTGGGTTTAAAGCGTTGCCTCTGGGTCACACTGAAATGCTCAAGAGGAGCCTTTGGCTTGTGTTTGTGTCATGTTTAGGCCATGAAAAAGCAAGGAAGTGCATTTCCTGGGATGAAATGATTAATTGTACACCCAGGGTACGGAGGTCACAGCAGGGGGATAAGAGAGGTGCCATTAATTTGCTGTCTTGGTGGTGTTAAACACATTTTTGTTGGAGTTCAAGGCTCCTGGTGAGCAGCGAGGTGTGTCCCAGGGACTGGGGCGTGTTTTGGGAAGGCTGCCCTGCTCTGCTTTTTCCCTACGAGTCATTGTTTGAAGGGGAAGGGTTCTGCTTCCTCCTCTCCCTCTCATCATGTTCATCCAGCTGCCACTCATGCTGCTCCTGAGAGATGAGGAGTGTAGGGGTGGATTTCAGCACATCACCTTCTATCTCCTGTGCTGTAAATTAGTGATAGCCACCACACTGTTCTGCAGGAATCCCCCTGACCTGGCTGCCCTTCCAGCCAGTTTGAAGGCTGGGTGGGTTTCTAAATGATGATATTTTAAAATTTGAGAACAGCTTTGATTTATTGACCTGCTGCCTCCACGAATCGAGCTGTCTGGGCTGGCATCTGCAGATAAGAGGCTGTCGAGTAATTGCTTATTATTGACTGATTGCCAGCTTGGGCTGTTTGCTTGCAGAAGAATCAATACTAGTCAATCTTCAAAGTCTAAACTCTCAGGGAGTATGACTGGTTTCCAAATTAGGAGTGACAGGTCAGGATAACTCCACAGTTGCTATCCCACCTTCACGCGTGGGTGTGATCCTGCCATGGAGGAGGAAGCGCGGGACAGGATCTTCCTCCATCGAGGCTTTTTCACATCTGCCTTCACCAAAGTCTGAGGTTTTCTTTGCAGGGCTTTTCAGGGTCAGATCCCACCTGGCTCCAGACCTTCCCTGGAGGAGCCTGGGGCAGGCTCAGCAGCACCTGAGATCCGTGGGAGGCGAGGGCAGGATGAAGTGCAGCCATCAGTCATTAAGTCCCCAAAGGATGGAGCAGGGAGGGGTGGCTGAACAGCCTGTGCTCTGACACATCCAAACCAACCAGTTTGGATGCATTATAAATAAAACAAAGCCTCTATTTTAATGCATGGTAACAGAGATTCCCTTTCTGGGGGTGATTCTATTTAGGTGGCAACAGAGGAAAATATCCAGTGTCACCATAGGTTTTATCATTTCTTACGGGGACGGTCGCTATGGTGAGCGTTCATTGTCAAACACAGCCATAGCCCTTCTTTAACACTGTCCTGACATCCTGCCTTTTTGTGGATTCACTTGTAGGGCTTCAAACATTAAAGGGGCTTCATGGCATCAAAGACACTCAAGACTTTTAGAAAAATAAATACATGTTGAGGTGGTTGTAAGGACCGAGGTGAAGTCCGGTGCTGGATCTGGGAAGTGATCTCAGACCTTGGGCTGCAGCCCTCTCTGGGTTTTTTCTCTCTGAGCTCAGAAGTTGTGATTTTCCCTGGGCTCAGGGGTTGCAGTCTGGTCTCTGCGTGTCCTAGACTCAAGCTGGGTTGAAAACTTGAAATAAGAGCCTTTGGGGGGAGGGGGAGGCTTGGATCTCTTTCAGCTACAAAGAGCAATTAAGCAACAGGACATAAAATAGATAAATGGGAAGGGGAAGGGCAGAACCCTGGAATATGAGAAGATGAAAATGGAAGAAACTATTTCTGCAGTGTATTTGTCCTTAATTTTGGAGCTTTATTTTCACCAGGAAGGCTTTGATTCGAGGTGCATCATTTGAGGTGAGGGAGAAATATCTGAAATAGAGCAGTTTAATCTACAGTGGTCTAGGAGAGAATGGACTAGATTACTTGAACAGCCTTGTTTAGATACTGGATTTGTTGTCTACCAGCAAATCCTCATTTGCATGGGTCCTTAATCTGTGGAGTTAAATGTGTCTCAGGATCTGTTACCAACTGTGATGCAGAGTTGAGAACTAGATTTTTAAAGCTGTTCCTTTTTATTTGAATGTTTCCCCTCCCCTCCCCCTCCTTGCACCCCAAATTATCTTCCTGATTTTTTTCTGAAAAGCAAAGATGAGCCAACAAGTGATGCAAAAGGAAAATCTGCCAGCGAGAAGAAGCTATTTTTGCCTCCAGATTCAGTGGATGAACTGTCCACCAGGCTGGAGAGAAAAGCCAAGGTCAGACATTTCAAACGAGTGTCGCAGGGAAACCACCGCCCCCCCTCCTTCCTGAAAGGGGCCATGGACGTGAAATCTTTCAACCTCCTTGGAGCTGGAGGCTTGGGCAGAGATCCTTTGTGGAGACCTGGGAAGGGCTTTAGCCCTTGGTTTGGGGGCTGCTCGCTCTGCCTGGAGCCCTGAAATGGCATTTCCTCATGTGTGCAGCAGCCCTCACTCATGAAATGGATGCAAGTGCTGAAAAAGCTCCCGCGTGAGCATGCTCACTGGAAGATTAATCCTTTAGAGGGAGTTGGAGAGTTAAGCTACTGTAATTTCTCTGCAGTTGGCTGCAGTAAACAACTGCTCTAAAGACACGAGGAAAAAAATTGACGGAGGTATATGGCATTAATGTACATATCTTTTTGTGTTTCTGCTTTCAGGTTGAGGGTTTGAGAAAGGTTTTTTTCTCTTAAGAGCCGGGGAAGAGGGAGCTGTGTAATGATTTTATGGGTGACCTTCGTGTTGTGGTTTCTTTTTTTCCTCCAGGCCAAAGTAATCCTATTTCCGTGCAAGGCCATACTGAGGCTCGGGCTGACTTTCTAGAGCTGGGGTAGAGCACCAGGGTGGCTTCGTGTTGAGTTAAATGATTAGAGGAGGTGAGGCCTTGCTGCTCGTTGAGCTGTGTTGGCAGAAGGGAGCTGAAAACACCTTGTCCTGTTCAGTTGTGAGCAGAACCCAGTGGGACTCGATCTATCATGCTTCTGTTGGGAAGAAAATGTGTGACAGGATTAGCTTTGCCTACAGAAGGATAGTCTTTTGCTTTTGATTATTACTATTATTTTGCTCCCTCTCCTCCCCATGCCTGAGGAGCTGCAATCCCGTGTCAGATGGGGGAAGGAAAACAATCCTTGAGCTATTTTGGCTTTGCTTTGAAGGCTGGTGACTCTCGGCGTGTTGAGGAGGGATGCCTTGGCAGCCAGGTAAGTGTTGCAGGCACAGGGATTGTGTCAAGGTGAAACTGAGCCCCTTCCTCCCCAGTCCCTGCTTTGTGGGGGCATTCCGGAGGAAGGGAAACCTCGGATGGTTCCTAATGAGCGAAGAGTGTTTTCTCTACTCTCCTCCAGAAGCGTGGGTGAAGGAGGATGTGATTTACCATCCCTGGTGCTTTGTGTCAGCTTCCTCTGAACGCAGCACAAGCCATGGAGGGCCAACCTGGGGCTCCCAGGACGTCAAGCAGAAATCCCTGGGTGGCTTGATTTCTGTTGAGCTGGGGGAGGCAGTGCTCCCTGGCCAGGCTCGTGTCTTTGCCTCTCACAAACATCGCTGTGATCCTTGGGGATGCTGAGGAAATGGAGGTGATCTGTCAGCAAATCTTGCCTGGCGCGGGGGCGGGGCTGGGGAAGGGCATTGTTCTGTTCTGTACCTGACTGCAGGGAGTGGGAGCTGGAGGGGCTGGAGGTCACCCCTGGGCAGGCCCACAGGGCTGAGCGTGGCTGGAAGGAGGGCACACCCTTCCTCCTTCCAGGAGGGAATAATCACAGGGTGCAACTGCAAATCCTGGTGTTGCCTGGCTCTGGGAGCACTCCTGGTGTTGCCCGGTGTGAAATTCACGTCCAACAGCTTTTATCGGAGAATGGCTTCGTGTTTCCTTGGAGTGGTGTGAAGAAGGGAATAATAATTCAATAACTTAGCAAATGTCAGTGGCTCCCACTAGGTTCGTCCCGAGGTTGCTGTCAGCTTCCATGTGATACCCAGGTGGATTCTAACACTGCTGGATGAGTTCAGAAGGGCAATTCTATTCCAGACTCGGCTGAGCTCGAGATGCTGCAGATTTGAAGAAAATTTCGTCACCCCAACACTGAGGTTTTTTTGCTTAGTCCCTCTTTTTCTGCTCCTTCCCAGAAGCTCTGGCTAGCACAGACTGTCTGTTCTGTGGATGGTTTTAGGGAACATTGGTGGCTGTGTGCGTAGGGGGAATAATTAGCTACCAAATGCAAATAGATTGTTTCTTGCTGTTTCAAAATCATTGTAATTTCTATTGATGATGGGTTAATTATAACTTCATTTTGATGGGCGTGAGGGAAATGACAGAGATATAGCAATATAAATCTATATAGGGAGGGATGTTGTTGTCAGAATATTGTTTTGGAGATGATTGTGAGAACAAAGACTCGTGTTGTGGAGGACTGTGGTTGTGTCAGGATTTGGTTGTTTCTCAGTGGTGGATGAGTGTTTTCTCTTTCACATTTTTAACTGATGCCAGTGACGTATCTGTCACCACGACACGGGGTTTTAGTTCAGAGAAAAATGATCAAATTCTATTTAAATAGAATATTTTAGTGGAAGAACTGGGAAATAGGGTTTTTTTGAGTAGCAAAGTTGAAAGCAAGAAAGTTAAAGGAAACCTTAAAAATCTATGGTCAGGGTATAACAAAAATGCATCTTCAGGCTGAAGTGTGTGGGTGAGGGCTGCTTTACCAGGACAGGGCCCAGGGGTTCTGTGACACCAGGACTGGTCCTTGGCCTGGGATGAGGAGCTGGGCCCTGGCTGTCCCCCAGTGCAGGTCACTGATGTCCTTTCCTTTTCCAGAGGGTGACTTTAGGGAGCCTGGATCCATCATCTCATTCTTTATTTCACCCTCACTGGGAAGAATAATCAAGTTCATCCCTGAAATGGTTTGGACCAGCTTTAAACTTTTTCCTCCCATCTGCAGTCCCAGAATGGGGGAAAGGCTCAGCAAAGGGACAAAGGTGACACTTTTCTCAGTGCTGTGGCTTTTGGCTCAAAGTCAGAGGATAAAGCCCTCCTCCTCTTCTTGTTTTAGAGTAAAATGGGGGAAATGAGCTGTTTTCAGTGGCTGAGGAGTCCCCAGCACAGAGCACTGTTCTTCAGCCTTACCAAGCCTTTGGCCTGGGCACTTTGATGCCCCTGGACCAGAGCAGCTTTTGGGAGAGTCTCATCCCACAGCTGCTTCCCTCCTGTGCAGGGCTCCTCTCTTCCAGGGAGACATTCAGCTTCTTTCCAGCAAGGCCTAGAACTGATAGATCTGGAAGGAAAAAAACAGCTACAACCAAATCTAATTTCAGTTTGTGGGTTTGTTCTTGGGCTCTGCCAGAGGAGTTCTGCAGGTCCCTGCTGGGGCTTCCCATGGAGTGGGCACCTCTCTCCCCATGCAAACCCTGAGCACTCTGGTGTGGCTGAGCTGAGGGAGATTCTTCATCCCATGGAGCTGTGTCCAGTGCCTGCTGCAGGGTGTGGGATGTGCAGGGAATGCAGGGCAGGGACTCCTGGATGCTTTCTTTGAGAGGGTGACTTGGACTTTGCAGGAGGATTCATTGCTTGAATTTGCACATTCCTGTCTTAAGATTTGTGTGAAAAATTCTGCCCCTGTGGCCAGTTTTGTCTCTTTCTCCACCAGCACAGCTTTGTTCAGTGGAGGAACTGAAACCTGAATTGGGACTTGCTCACATCTTTGGTATCATATCAGCCCAGGACTGTCTTCAAACCAGAAGGAACAAGATGGAACTGAATGCTACAGGTGTATCCAAAAAAAACCTCATGCAAGCTTGGCAATCCTAAGGAGGAGGAAGTAACTGCACTGGATACGCACGGCATGCAAGTCCCAGTCTTTAATTATCAAATGGTGACCACTTGAAAGCCTGGTGGCTTTGCTTCTGCCCTTTCTAAGTGCTTCAGCCAGCCTGGACTTGAGTGGCAATGCCTTTGAGAGCAGACCAGGACAGGAGCCTTGTAATTATTTGCTGTGGTGAATCCCCTGTGTGGTGACGCCCTGTGGAAGGGTTTGCTGTCACGCACAGCATTTCTCCACCCTCAGAGGAGTTTTATCTCCTGCTCTCCTGCCTTCCGACCATTTTGAAATCCAACTTGTGGCTGAATTTTGGCTTCTTTAACACCCTGGGCTCAGTCCTTGCTGCTGCATCCTTGTTTTGTGCCCTTTGGCAGTGCTGTCCCCCCACCCAAACACTCCTGGGTGAAGCAGGGAAGGGTCTTGGGGCATCCCATGCTCCTGGGAGCTGATGGAGCCCTGCATGGAGAGAGGACCTGAGGAAGCCTGAAGGCACCAGCTGACAAAGGGGACTCCTTACCCCCCTTTTCCCTGAGGATTAGTGAGTGAAGTTATGGACACAGGGGAAGGAGCTGCGATTTTTAACCTGGATGTGAAATTATTGAATAACTCCATTCCAGTGGTGGATGAGGTTTAATGCATCGGCCAGCACAGAGGACATCTGGGGTCCTGAGGGTGAGAGAAGCAGTGCAAGGGAAAAATATGGTTGTGGGAAAGGGAAGATGGAAGAAAAGTCCTGCTTTAAGGACATGCAGGGGAGATGTGGAGTTAAAGAGAGGTGGGAGAGAGCAGAAATGCAGGAGACAGGGCTGTAAGGAGAGGTCTGTGATGGATGGATGGATGGATGGATGGATGGAGGGATGGATGGGGTTTGAAGGCAGTGGTGAAGTGATTCGGTGCCTCCTAAAAACCCAGAAAGGCAGAAAAAGGGAGAGGAAACAAGCTGCAGGTGATTCTTCAGGCACCATCTGGTCCATGACCTACTTGCTGCCACAGGGCTCTGCAGCTGGAGGAGCGAAGAGAGGAGGTGGCTGTGCCCTGTGGGAATCACAGGATGCCGGGATGTGCAGGAGCTCTTGCCAGTGGGGCTTCCTGCAGCTGCTGGGACGTGGCTGTGCCAGGGCACCCAGAGTTTGTGACTGAAGGAGGGACAGGGAGGGTTTGAGCCATTTCCTGCTGGAGGGAGATGGTGCTGGATCCTGGAACCAGGCTCAGGTTTGTGAGCTGCCATACACACATGGGCTCCTGGATGCAGGAGATCCTTCCCTTAGGGATGTGGAGCTCTGGAGAACTGGCCTCTGTGGGGACATGACTCACCCAGACCTCCTGGACAGTGGGGATTATTCATCCCCCACCTCCTCATAATCCATTGCAAGCTGAAAGTCTGCCTTTTCCTGCTTCTGCTCCTTCAGGAGCCCCCACTGACCTGATCATTCTTAATCTTGTGTTATTTTCCAGATCATCAATTTGATTTCTCAGTACTTCTGCAGTCCGTAGTGTTCCTGGGAATCTGTGCCTCCATCAATTATCTGTTTCTTTTCGAGGCTGGTGCAACCTTGAGCCACAGTTTCCATCCTATTTTTATAACTCATTCTGCTTATTAGAGGAGTCCTCCAGAAATAACTCTTCAGTTCTTACCAAGATACCCCAAATTTTCCTCAGTAAATAATTTCATCTCTTGCTAATATGAACTTGAAGTCTCTCCTCTTCCATTTGTTCCCTTCTCCCTCTGAGGTTTGGGAGTGAAACACCTTTATCTTAATTCATATATGTAGGTGTACATGTGTGTCACAGGGTGTCAGATCCTCCTTTAACCATGGTACTTGTGATGCTGAACATCTGTGATGCCTTTTTCTGGTCTCAGGAAATAAAGGCTCAGACACAGTGAAAGGGTTGGGGGTGGTTTACTTCGGTATTTTAATAGGATCCCATTCCATGGCTTCTGCCATCCAGGTAGAACGCGTCGCAAAAGCCCCGTCCCCCCAGTCGAGGGTACAATTAAAGACTCTACACATTAGCAGATCTACCAGGAGGGCCCAATAAGGGGCCTGGGTGGGCTCACTTCTAGTTTACAGAATCTGTCCTACTGGGAGACCTTGAGGGCTCACGAAAACAGGGTGTTTGGTCTCTAACTCTCCGTGGTTTCAGGGGTGTTTGGTCTCTAACTCTCCGTGGTTTCAGGGGTGTTTAGTCTACTGACCTGCTAAACACCATGAAACCGGGCTGAGCTATCACCTAAAGCATCACAAGTGTGCATGCTGATACTTGTGAATATAGGGAACAGTGTAAGAAATATTCAGGAGAAAAAGCAGAAAAAATCCTTCAGGCATCATTTGCCAAAGGCTGGTCCAGTACTGGCTGCTTCAGATTTACCTCTGGTCAAAATGACATTGGGAAGTGGCCTCTGTATCTTTTTGGGGGGCTGTTCTGATTTGCTGTATTAAATAATTCTATCAAGTGTCTCTAGGAGTGAAATGCCGGCCTTCCTCCTGCTGAAGGCATAGAGGCAGTGATTTGTGAGTCAGCAGTCCAAGGTTAACTCCAAAACTTCTGCACTTCCCTTGCAAACGCCATTCCAGGAAATCATTTCTCTGGAAAGGAAAATGAAAGAAACCTGTCCTCTTGTTTTTCAGAAGTTGTGAATTATGCTCTTGTTTAAGCTGATTATTTTATTTATTCCAATAATCCTCTCTTCCAGAATAAAGGAAAATTAATTGTCTTCCTATTTCCATAATGGTTTGCCCTTCAGACAGTTGCCAGGCAAAGTGCTTAAAACTGAAATGAAAAGATGGTGAATGCTTAAAATCATTGAGCTACTGTTTGAACATGTTTGTATTTAATAGGGTGGTATCACACAGTCCCAGAGTGTTATTTGCTCGGGGTTCTGTAGGATTAGAAGGGTTTTTTTTTTTGCTTCTGCATATGAAAACGGGGTCAAGCCTGCTGTGGTAGATAGTGCAAGTCTTAGGTAGGATTTTGCTACAGAGATGGACTGCCTGCAGTTGAGACCCTAAAAATATCCAGCATTCATGGGGAGAGGTGTCATTGGGCTTGGTTGTGTTTGTCTGCAGGGACAGTGCCTGGAGATGGGCAAGGACTTCCTTCCTTACAGATGTGGTGGGACAAGATTTTCCTGCTGGAGCTTTTCACTGACACCTACCTGGCTCTTGGTTATTTTTAACCCTGTCTGGCTAAAAAAAAGTTACCCGATTAATATGGGAAAATGCCGGAATGTTTCCTTAAAAGGCTGCAGAGTGATGCAATATTCAGTGCTGAATCTCAGAGCTAAATGAGTGCCTTGATGGCTGCGTTGGTTGGGGAAGGGAGTTCTGTGTTTTATCACCCAACACATTTATTTTTCATCCCAGGGCTGCTCTGGGGAGGGTGGTGTGGGAGCACTGACAGAGCTCCAGGTCAGCATCAGGGCAGTGCTGAATCTCCCCTCTGCTTTGCTGCCAGTTTTATCCCAACAAGCTTTGGGAAATAGGTAAAAACCTGGAGCTGGGGATGGTTGTGCTTCCAGTGGGGTTTACACGGAGGGTGGGTGAAGAGAAAAACCCCAGTGTGATGACCAGGGTTTGTTGCCCAGTCCCCACAAGCCTCGCATGTCCAGGTGGGGCTCCAGGCACAGGGACAGTGGAGGTGGAGCTCATCCCCTCTGTGTCCAGGGAAAAGCTGCTGGCACCACCCACACCTGGATGTGGCTCTGGCTCATTCCTCACCTCGCAGCGTGACCGGAGGCACAGGGCAGTTCCAGAGTTTTGTGTCCACACAGGAAACCACATGGGAATAAATTCCTGGTATCTGGCCTATGTTTCCCTCTCCCCTCATGTGAAATTGCTCCACAGGAGCAGAGTGTAATCCATCACAGAAGAGAGAAGGGCAGGAGTTAATTCATTCTCATGATCTCTCTGTAGCACTTAGTCCAGCTAATAGTGAATTGTTGTGCTCGGCTGCTGCCTAATCCCATAAGGGACCCACTGGGAGAAGGCTGGGCAGGAAGGACCCGTGGCCCCTGGGTATCTCCATTAGCTGAGGAGCACAGGAGATCATCTGCTGCATTTCCAGCCAGTTTTGAGCTGCCATCCCAAACAGGGGAACAATAGGGGCATCTCAACACCACCCAGGATACCACTGAGGCTCATCACCTGAGTGTCCCTGAGCACAGGGCAGGGAGGGAGCCTCTCCTGCTGAGAGGGAGCTTAAGGAATATAAAACCAGGTGTGTGAACAACCTCCCCAGGTCTCACCTGCTGTGCCCTGCATGCAGCAATCTTTTGTTTTCCTTTAAACATCATAAACGCAGCTGGGGAATTCATTAACATGCGTCCCCACAGACTTTGATCTCGCCAAACATTGATTTCAAATCGCTCTCCCTTCTCTTAATAGGTGAGATCTCTCTCCTCTCCCTGTTCAGACATCTTGGGAAGGTGTAGGTGTTGCCCAGTGTTGTTCATGCTGTACCTGCTGGGGATTGCTCTTTCTTGCTGTTGGTGACTTTGGCTCGTGCACAGCATGGAAGGTGTTATTTATCCCAGACACAGAACACTCACGTGGCAAGCCCCTGTCTGTCCAAAGCTGCTGTTGATTTCAGTATTTCAGGCTCAGTCTCTTCAATCCCAGATGGAGCTGTATTTCCAGCTAGAACACACCCATACAGTTCATTGAGGGAGGTGAAAATGCTTCCATTTATCCGTGGGCAGTGTCAGCTCCCTGTGCACGACGTGGGGAGAGGAGCCTGGATGGATCAGTCACGCACTCGTGGAAAGTATTGGAAAATAGCTCCATGCTTGCTGCTGGGGCTGCCAGGAGGACTTTTGAAATGGCAAAGGTTGTGAAATCATGGCAGGAAACACCAGAGGCCGGAGCTGGGCCAGAGGAGGAGCTGCCCCTTCCTACAGCTCAGCCAGGACTGGGACTGGGGGTGGGGAAGAAGGGGAGGAGTTGCTTCCAAAAATCTGGTTAAAAATCAAACTGCTGGGTTTGGAGTGACAGTTCAGTCATAGCTGCTCCTCTCTGTTCACTTCTCCTTGGGATTTGGAAGCTCACACAGGGCCTGGACCCTGCAGGAGGAAATGGACACCTAAATTTGTGGTGTTTGATACTGAGTCTTTCTTTGGAGAGAGAACTGGAGTAATATATATTTATATCTACATTTTATACATCAAATTGACTGAACAAGCTCCTCTTACCAAGTCACTGCTGCATTTTGAAGCAGGTGGAGGAGTTGCCATGGCTGCAGTGATGGTTATTGGGCCTTTTTGAGGTTTCAAGGGCTCAAAAAGAGAAAAAAAAAAAGATGATTTAGATTTAGGGAAACACCACCAACAAAACCCCCCAAAACAAACAAATCTTTATCACATTTCCAATCTTCCATCTCCCCCCAGTTCCAAATGTGCTTTTTAAAGAGTTACAAATGCTTGTTGGCATAGAAACTGCAGAATGGAAGTGAAGCATGCAAATGTAAAAGGAGCCATTCTGCTGAGCAACATGGCCTGAGCCTCTGCAAAGCTGATTGAAATCTTTTACGAGGCAAAGAAAATTGTCCAGATGTTGCTTGAATTAGAATGGCACTAAATATTTCAGTTTTTCAATTTACATAAATCCAAAGAGGCTTGAAATGTAGGGAATGCAGCTCCATTACCAGTGGGCTTTCTTTTCTTATGAAAGAATTTGTAGTCCAAAAATATTGCTAAAATGTGTTTGGCTCCGAGTAGTGCCAAATCCTCATTAAAACATGTGGATATTTCTGTGGTTTAATCTGTTAGAAATGCATTCAGGATCCAGTTATGTTAAATTAAGCAACAATATTGGCCTGGATGTTGTTTGAAATATTAAATGTGGCAGTCGGAACACCAAGCAAAATGTTTGCACATTTTAATCGCTCGATGAGCAATTTTTTTAAAATATATTTTATTCCAAGGAATGATCAAGAGTACTTAAAAACTGTCCCTGCTCTCCTCCTGCTGCTTCCAGATCTGTGAGCATCCCAGCTCCTCCATCCCACCACGGGGTAAGGATGGATTTGTGTTGTGCCATGAGGATGCTGCTCTTTTGAGCATTCTCCTCACTCCCTCATGGACACACCTGTGTAGGCCTCCAAAATCCTTCTTGGGAATGTAAAAACCCAGTGTTTTTTGAGGGTTTTGTCACCCCAGACTTGCCCTGAGAGGTTTTTCCTGCTGATGCTTCGCTCTGTTGGGGTTCCCTAAAGATTTCCTGGGACAAAACGCCTGGCTCCTGGTTAGTTCATCTGGCAGGACGGAGTCTCTGTGCCCTGAAAGTGCTGTGGCAGGAGGGCTCCTTCCCAGCAGGAAAGGCCATGGATTGCAGGGACACTTCAGCTTGCTGAGCATTTATTTCCTATTCATTTCCTGCCCAGGTTTTCAATTGCTCCATGGTAAGGCAGGTCCTTCTTTCCTGCTTTAACGCAGCCATGCCAAGGAGGGAATTTACAGGTGGGGATATGGGAGTGGGTGGCACAGGGAGCCACAAAACTCTGCCTGTGGCCTGGGACACGTTCATCATACATGGGATACAGAAAATATCCCTGTGGGAGGGTTTCTAATGGGGCAGGAGGGGCTGTTTGATTTCAAATCTGACACATTGACAAAGCAATTCTACGCTGGCGCTTTTCAAACCCTCATTTAAAGTTAAAAATGAGGGGAGTGGGGTAGATGGGTAGATTTTACTAAAGTCTTTGATTTTGGGGCTTTTTGAATTGCACAGCAGCTCGTGCTGCATCAAAACCAGCCCAGAGCAGGATGGTTCTGCCTGTACCTGTGTGTGATTTGATAGCATTCACACCTCTTTGTTGTCAGACATCAAAAGGGTAGGAGGTTGGTAGACTCAAAATTCAACCAGCTTTGACTTCCCTTTTTAGTATAAAGTTCATACTTTTCTGTGGGATAGTTTTGCAGCTTTGTTTTTTTTTTTTTTTAAAACCCTTCAAATCCTGACTTTCAATGCAATTTTCTTTATTATTTTAATTTCAAGCATATGCAAAGTTATATATATATATATATAAAGATAAGCTCTATATATGTAAAATATTATAAATGGGGATGGTTAATGATTCCTGATGGAAGAAAGCAAGTGAAAGTAGAAGTTACAGTGGAATGGGGTCATTGCTGAAAATGTCTTCTGCAAAAGCAAATGGGAGCACTGGGGAGGGCAGGCAGAGCTCAGAGTGGGAAGGGAATCAGCAGCAATCCCAGTTTTGGCTGGGTTTTGTGGCTCTGGAATGCACCACGTGGAGGGTCCCACCAACACTGAGGGTCTGGAGCCCCAGGAGAGGCTGAGGGAGCTGGAAAGGGGCTGAGCCTGGAGCAAAGGAGGCTCTGGGGGGACCTTGTGGCTCTGCACAGTCCCTGACAGGAGGGGGCTCAGGGGGGGTCGGGCTCTG
Source organism: Eopsaltria australis (assembly GCA_034509425.1). Classification (NCBI taxonomy): domain Eukaryota; kingdom Metazoa; phylum Chordata; class Aves; order Passeriformes; family Petroicidae; genus Eopsaltria; species Eopsaltria australis. The sequence goes on from JAVTVJ010000183.1 coordinate 473,988, forward strand.
CTCCCAGGGAACAGGGACAGGAGGAGAGGGAACGGCCTCAGGCTGGGCCAGGGGAGGGGCAGGTGGGACAGCAGCAGGAATTTCATCATGGAAATGGTTCTTCAGGGTTGCCAAAACACATGGATGTGGCACCTGGGGACGTGGGTTAGTGGTGGCCTTAACAGGGCTGGGGGAATGTTGGGACATGATGATTTTAGAGGACTTTTCCAACCTGTACAGCCCTTTCCTGTTTCTTGTATCATAAAAATAGTGCAAATATTCTTTTTCTCAGTGTGCAGAACTTCTCCCTGGTAGAATCCTGCCTTCCCTTGCTTTGCTTCCCAAACAGATTCTGGTTGTTGTGGCCAAGAGTGGGCAGAGGAAGAGAGGGGCTGCTGGGCAGACGTTCTGCAAAGTTCATCTTTCCCAGTCTCTGGTTCACAGCTCTGAGAGCTGCTTGTTATTGCAGCATTTTGTGGTTTGTTTGGCTTTTTCTTCCTAGTGTTTCACTGCATTTTGAGTCCTTCAGTTTAAAATGTTAACAAAATGAAGCTCTGTGCCTCCTTGTGAGGCAAATGAATGGGTTTTATACAGGGGGGTAGAGAGGGGGGAGAATTGGAGGGAAGCTATTTTTGAAAGTGGTTTAATTTTTGATGTGAAACCACTGCCTGATTTTCAAGTGTGCTGACCATTTGCATCTTGCTGTAATGTTTGTACATTGGGAGGAGATGTTCTCCTAGGAGAATGGTGTGGAGCTGTGTCAGGGGAGGTTTATGGAGGAGATCAGGAAAGGCTCTTCCCCCAGAGGGTGCTGGGCACTGCCCAGGCTCCCCAGGGAATGGGCACGGCCCCGAGGCTGCCAGAGCTCCAGGAGCGTTTGGACAGCGCTGCCAGGGATGCCCAGGCTGGCATTGTTGGGGGTCTGGGCAGGGACAGGAGTGGCTCTGGATGATCCTGGTGGGTCCCTTCAACTCAGGATATTCTGTGATTGTAAAAATAGATTTGAAAAACTTTGCCTGAACACCCAAAATCAGTGCGTGACTCTTGATTTAAAACTTTTTTTTTTGTTCTACAGTGCTTTAGTGTGGGAAGAGCATCACAATGAGCTCATCAATCTTAGCCTTGAGCTCCACAAACTGTCCTTGCCTCTGTCCTCCCAAATACAGCAAGGCTGTGATGTTGTGGCTCTGGGAGCCCAAGAAAATAGGATGGTTTAATGCTTTGGACATTAAAATAAATCCAATGAATGTCATCTCAAATTTATATGTGAATTCAGAGGTCTCCAGACACACCTGGGGCTCTCGGCATCCCTCAGCTCATTGTTCCTCCCACACCTGCAATAGTTAAATTTGATAGCAAGAGGTGTCATCACCCTCTGTTTCCATGTTTTCTTTGCCAGGTGTTTCATGCATCTGCATTAAAACCCCATAACAGAGCTCATGCCCTTGCCCCAGGGGCTTTGACTTGCAGCCCAGTTATCTGACAAAACATTTCTAGGGAACTTCTCGGAATTTATTGCTCCTGTTGGTTGATTCTGACGTGTCTGACTCCTTTTATGAGTCTGGCCTGTGTCCTGGTGTCACAGATTCACCCACATGGCATCCACCCACTTTCAAACTTGGCAACGGGCATAAAGAGCTCCTTAGTGATTGCAAGGTCACTGTTCTGCATAAATATTTCCCCTCCTCTCCAAAAACATGTTGGTTATGGGAATATCAGACAGAGAGAGAATATACTGATGTGTTTGTTACGTGCATTATGTGGTTTGGGGTTTTCTGGTTGTTTTTAAATAATGGAGGATTTTATTCAAGGGAGCTTGAGGTGCTCAAACTTCACTGGAGTTTCAGTTTGACTCATCCCATATGGGCTGTCCAGACACATTCCTTGCTGGCCCAGCTTGGCCAGTTGAGGTGACTCAGGAAATCAGCAGCTGAGCATGACTTCACATCAAGTTCTCCTGTACCCTGTTCCTCTGCTCCATGCATTTGTGAAGGAATTTTTGTTTTACAGAGTTTTTTGGCACTGAATTCTCCGAACTTTGATTTTTCCCATCTGTGAAAGTGGATACGTTAATATTGCCTACTATTCCCATCTCTTATGATAAATTGCTTTATAAAGTCCTGATTATTTTTGTTATTACAATATCTCTAAGCAAATCACCATGTATCTATCAGGTTCTTTTTTACCTGGTGATGTTTAGGTGATTTTTCAGTATTTCCTCTGCTTTTCGTCAGGAAGAACTAAATGGCTTTTCTTGGTCTTTCCCCAGAATTCATTCAACAGTCTCCAAAACTCCTTCAGACTGTGGCATTGGTTGGAATAAAATTTCGTAATTACAATACTTGGGAAAGAGTGCACATTGTTGGCAGTCTGGGGAATTTGCTTCCAGGATTCCTTCACAGCAGCAAGATTGGAACCCTGAGCTGGTGGTGCTGAGTGCTCTTCAAGTCAAAGTACTGAAAAGAGATTTAATTTTTCAAGCTCAACGCTGAGACCCTGTGGGAGTTCTGCTGGACATTCGCAGGGTTTTGGGGTGTTTTTGGGTGCTTTTTGTTTACAGATTGCCCTCCAGGTGATTGATCCTGCTGTGGGCATGTTGAAGAGGAGAGCAAGGCTGCTGTGTCAGGAAAGCCAAGCTCAGAACCCCTTTGAGTATCTGCAGTGTTGGAGTCCGAGGCCTGAAGTGTGGAGCATCCGTGGTTCATATCAGGCTTAGTGCTGGCCATTGGCTCCAGTAACAACTCTGGGATTCTCCAGGGACAGGGAATGGCGAGACTTTGTCCCTCATGTGGAGGAAGGAGGGTTTTCTTGCTCCTGTCACCTCCTGTTTGTGCAGCTCCCGTGGCTTTTTCTACCCAGTGATCCTAACAGGAACAGGAGAAGTTTGGGGCTCTGTTCCCCTGGATGTGAAGGTCACCTTCTCAGGTAGAGATTGCAATCCAGCCTCAGCCCAGATGTGCTGGGAATGGCCTCTGTGCTGAGCAGGCCTTGGGGAGGGTGTTTGAGGAGCCATAATTTTATTTGCTGTTCTCATGTGTCCATTTGACGCCGTATCTGACGGATTTGTGAGATGTGCTGAGCTCCTGACAGAGGCTCTCGAGGGTGGGGGCACTGACTCCCTTTGTAAATGAGCCTGTGGATAACTCAGAGCTGACACTTTTGCCCTCCCTCCTGTTTCATGCCCTCACAGAGAGGTTGTGTGTCATTGCCTTAGGATTTACTGCCTTCCCCAGCAGGATCTGGTGGGAGTGGGTCTGGGAGAAGAGTTATGGCTGCACAGAAAGTCTGGCTTCCCACTTTGCTACTGCGTGTCTCGGGGAAAAGTTTGGCTTAAAACTGCCAAAACATATCTACAATATGTTAGCACTTTTCTTTTTTACGAAGCTTGTGTTGACTCTTCAGCCTGTGTTGGAGGCAGGTGTGTTGGAGCTGTGTGTCCTTTGGAGTGATGTGGCAGGAGCAGGACAGGATTTCCCTCTTAGATTGCTCCTCCACTGGACCCATCATCCCTAAGCCAGGGTAAACAAATCACTCTGGTTTCTGCTGGTTTTTTCCTACCTGTCCCCAGGGAAACAATATAAATGCAATGCCTCGAGTGTGCATCCATTGAGGGAAAACGGGATTTTTAAATAGTAATGAACTCTGCTTTTCCCTTAGTGCTGCAAACCAATGGTTCATTAGTGAAATACATTAATAATTCTCTTATGAACCCTGTTGGTAGGTGAATCTGCTTTAATTCCTTTGTATCAGCAAGAGCTGCAGGTATGGATGTCTTCCTTACATAAAATAAAAAAAAAAAAAGGGAAGAAAGCAATGCTTGCAAATTGGTCTTTGTTTCCAAGGAAACAAATTTGACATGCTTGAGCTGTGCGAGATGCAAACACCGCTCGATTCAGCAGACATGCCTCGGGATTTTATGGTCTGAATATTATTTTTAAACTACCTCCAATTTCAAGGCAAGGCAGAGGATGGGAATAGAATTTGTTGGCAGGGTTTATCAGTCTGTGCCTAATGAAGGTATCTGGGATTGCCCAGAGTGGCAAGGAGGGAATTGATCCTGCACTGGGAACAGAGGGCCCTGATGAAGGTCCCTGGGAAGGGGCAGCCTGGGGCCAAATGGCCTTTGGTGACATCTTTCAGCAGGAGGAGAGCTCTGAGGGGAGCTCAGCACACTGAAGTAGTGTGGTTTATCCTGGGTCACTTTACCAAATGTTTTGTGCTCTAAGAATATTTCAGTAAGAAGCCACTCGCCAGCACTTGGCGTGCCGGGCTGCCTGGCGCTCCCCAGGCACACACGGTCCCAAAGAATTTGCTAAAAAGCTGTGGCTTGGTGCTGAGGACTGGGCTGAATTTATCAGGGAAGGGATGAGGGAACAACATCACGAGTTGTTTGCGTGGTGCATCTGGCACAGATGTGCCGGGGCCTGGTGAAAATCTTGGCTTGAACTTGGCTCGTGGCGTTGTGCAGAACGGCTGCAGCGTTGTTGTGATTCCCTTGGAAGTTTTGTTCAGGGAAGAAAGCTGGTTTGGTGTTCAGCTGCCACCCTGGTGTTTCCTGAAACACTGTGTTGATAAAGTCACTGGTTTTATTTTTGAATTTTCCTCAAGCTCCAGCTCTGGAGCAGACAGTGCTCGTGTGCCACGGGAAGTGAACATTGCTCGGCAGAGCGCACACAATTCACGGATTTCAACATCCAGAGTTGGTTTTGGCCTGGGCCCAACATGAGGAACAGGATATATATGTTCCAACTTTGTTGGGATTGAATAACCAATTTTTGCCCTGGCAAATCTTTACTTTTGCACCAACTGTCTTTGCTTTCTGGGGTAGTTCAGCGAGCTGGAAGGGATCTGTAGGGGACGTGCAAAGGATATGTGGCAAATAGAAGTTTTTAAGGAATAGTCAAGCTCCATGTGCAGATCACTCGGAGTATGCAGGGCTGTATTCCCCAGGTGTGCTCCAACATTGTGTGTCTTTCATATTTTGTTGTTTGAAAACCTAGGAAGGATTTAAAAAAAAAATCCTCTATTAATTCTTCCTTGAAACAGTCCTACTGCATCGAGGGGACAAGGCAATGATGGAGGAATTTCAGGGCTGATGAGTGAAAAACAAACCTCTCTTAAAATTCAGGTCCTTAAGAAAGCATAGCATGAGGTGTGTCACACTGCAGTCTCTTTCCCTCTCTTTCATCCTGCTGTTTAACTTTCTTGCAAATGGAGTTAAAATAACCTTCAAGGAGCTCAGGGTAGACTGGGGTAGGTTTAGCTTTAAGATGGCTGGGAAGCTCTATTTGCATTGCCAGCTAAAAGCCTCGCTTGAAGCCCGTTGAGGGAAAAAATAATATTAATGGCATTTCATGAAAATATTGTAATCTGTGGAAGGCCCAGAGTGACAAATTGGCTGGTTTGAGTGTCACTGGGAAATGCTCCTTTTGCACAAGGCTTGCCTGAGACAGGATTTTCCTTGCTTTTGTTCTAAAACGAGATGCTTGCTGCCTAAAAATGCCTGCAATCCCCGCAGCGAGAGCTTCACCTCCTTGACAAGAAGATGGGAAGAGGAAGGTTGGCTGGACCGGGATGAATCCTGCACCTTTATTTTTCCCCCCCCTTTTTTTTTCTTTCTTTTCTTTTTTTTTTTTTTTTTTTTTTGCTAATGACACTTCCTTATGCTTACATTTCATTAAAGCTCTGAAATGGCTGAAGATCAGCCCGTACTGAGCATGCTCCGGGGTGGAGGCTGCACCCATGGAGTGAGATGGATTTGTGGCTGGAGGAGGGATAGGCCTGGAGTCAGGACCTGGAGGGACCCGCAGCCAGGATGGAGGTAGGGCAAATCCATCGGTTCCTTGCTGTGCCCCTGGGCTGGGGCAGCCAGGAGACCGGATGGAGTGAAAACTGTTGGAATTGATTCAAAAGCAGCGTAGTTAAAACCACTGACACGAGATGGCTTCAAACGCTTCCTGCGGATCCGCGGGGAGGGGTTTGGAATACTGACCTTTGCTGGCTGCGTGGAGAAAGGGACCTGTGCAATGTCAGGGTGGTGACATGAGGTGACAGCAGGCAGGGGCTGCAGCCAGGGCTGAGCCTTCATATTGGCAGGCACGTGATTGCGTCTCATCGTGGGCTCGGGTGCTAATTATTATTACTAATGGGGAACCTCGCAGGGCTAAGACCTGCTCTGAGCAGTTTAAACCCAGATCTGTCTGGGATTGTTGGAGGGTGAAAGAATGTTAAACTCAAACTCCCCTCTTTCAGACTTATTTTGCATTCCAGTGATGGCAAACAAACCTTGCCACATCAGGTCCTCCAAACTGGCATGGAGAGGAGGGAATGTGCACGTTTATTCCTTCGGCTGAGAGATTTTTCTGTGCTTCTTGCAGGGGTTTGATGTGTTGGTGAGTGGGTTTGGGGGAAGGCAGTGCTCGGTTGGGCTCTTGGATTTCTCCTGTAGTTGCCAGCTTTTTACAAGGAATGTGTAAGCACCAGCAGGTATGTGCTGCATGAGCCGATTGACTCCAGTTGTTGTACAAGCACAGTGAGGTGCCAATAAAACATTTACATTGGCTCTGGATGTTCGTGTTAGCGAGGTGTAGGGGAGCTCTGGCTTGGTGTGGAGCAGGGGGACGTCAGCTCCCTCTGACCTGTCCCCTCACACGTGGGAGGGGTGGCACAGGGGCCCACCCGTGTTCCAGCCTGGCTGTAGGTACAGGTAAGACCAGGGGTTTGCTCTGTCAGGGCACTGTGAATCCTTGGATGCTACAGAGTTATTGACTTTCTGAGCAAAAATCTCTGTGATCACGGACTGTCTGTGTGCTGTAAGGTAGATCAGCTCTTCCTTCAGGGCACCTCTGGCCACTTTTCAGGGGGTGACTGGCAAAGATTTGATTTTATTGCTGTGTCTCAGCTGATGGGCATTCTGCATGATGAGTCACTTCATTACCTAAAGTAACTTGCCTGTTTATTGCCTGGTTCCATCTTTCTTGTGAAACCAACTCTTCCTCGGTGCTTTCTGGGCCTGTTTTGCTCCATCAGCCCTGTGCTGAGCTGGTGACCAGCTTGCTTTGCTTACTGGGCTGGCTTTTATGTTCCCTGCATAAAATCCTGCTGGAGCCCAGCTTGCTGGCCAGGCAGAACTTCTCCTACTCTTTAATGGTCAGTGGCTTGTTTATGGCTGGATGAATGCACAAAGAGAAGCGTTCCTGTAAAACAAACAGCTTTGTGATTGTACAGTGAGAGGGAAAAGGGGTTGATTTTCTTTGGCTCACATGGGGGCTGCCTTTATGGCTTTGCAGAATTCACCCCCGGTGCCTTTTCCTCCTTGCGTGCCTCTGGCAGTGGAGGTGATCTCAGCCCCAAGTTTTCATGTGGGGCCTGGTTCTCTTGATGAGGAAATGTGACTTAATCAGTTTCAGCTGCTGGAAACCCACTGGTGTGCTCATTGCTATTGTGCTGTGGGAAGGTGTAAGGTAGCCTTAAAGACCCACTGCCACCTTATGGCAGTTGCTGAGAAGCAGCGTCTGTGGAGCCAATTCCGTACGCACATCATGCTCGCTCTATTTCTCCGCTCCTCTTAACCAGGGATATTTGCATGGAGCTTTGTTTTTACAGAGTTCATCTGCTCCTTCTGTTCCTTGCAGAAATTTGATAAAGTCAGCAGGATGGCTGGGAGAGCCGTCAACGGGCACTGTTCCACAGGAGCTCATGATCTGGGGAGAGACACAAAGGCTTCGTGGAGCACTGATCCTCCTCCAGTGAAGAACTTGCTTATTTTCATGTCACTGCCTTAATCCTTAAAAGAAATAGGTGTGAGGTCAAAGAACAGGGCCACGCTGAACACGTGAGGCTCATTGGCAGGATCTCCAGTGCTTGTTGCAGCAGGAGGAGGATGGAATGTGCACAGCCATTTTCCCAGCCTGCTGCTGGCAGGGCACTGCAGGATGGCTTTGCACGGACAAATGGGGCCACTGTCCCCAAATAAACCAATAAAACATTTGTCTGTGGAGCAGTGAGTGTGCTGGAAGCATGAGCCTGCTCGCTGTGCTGGGGGTAGAATGCTGGATTTAGGACCCTTCTCCAGCAAGGCTGTGTTTGTACTGTAGGAGCTCTTGATAATGCCATAGCTGAATGAAGGGGAGAAATGCTGGATTTAGAGCTCCAAAATAGGAGCTGTGGTTACTGTAAGTTGAAGCTGAAGGAATTTATAATTGGGAACTGTTAGGAATAGAGTATGTTCTAAATTACAGCTGTCTGGCCAATATGCTGCTAAATAAAGTTCTAGGATTGCCCTGTAAATGAAATATTCAACGCATATTCTTATCAAAACATAGCAACATCTCCCAGAGAGCTCACATCTCAATTGCTGTCCAAGAGGATCTTTTTTCTTTTCCCTTTTATTTTTATTTTACTTTTTAGCATGTATGATTTACTCAATTCAGCATCCCAGGAAACATTTCTTGTTTCCTATTAAGTAAAAACTGTTTTCAACTCTGCAGGGGAAAAGCAGAGAAGAAGGGAGATAGATAGCTTGGAAGCTTTGGGGGAAAAAAACAGATTTTGAAAGGTAGGGAAAGCTGTGATTTCAAAATGACTGCCTGTTCTTTCAAAGCTGTTACCTGAGCCTGGAGGTGGACATTGGAGGATACTGGGGATACCCAGTGTGAACTGGGACATTCTGATTGAGAAATGTTGTGTATAATGGTTGAAGAGCGAAAGCAACGTTTGAACAGCTTGTGGTGGAGCTGGAGAATGGTTTATAGCAGAAACAATCATGATTCCAGTAGAAATGGGATGCTCATCTCATACCCAAAGTCGCTTCAGCTTGTTGTGCTTTTGGGATTGCTTCCGAGGAGGCGGAAAGGGAGCATCAGATTTGATCAGCTGGAGGGTCTGCAAGAAGAGGAGCCTGATGGAAAAAAGGAAATGAGGAAAACCCTCTGTATTTTGGAGAGCTAAATATTGTTCTTCCTATAAAAAGAAAAACCTCCCTTTGCCTCCCACTTGGGCTTCCCCTGCAAGGGAGCTGTGAAAATGCTGGACTTAATGGTGTCATTAAGCAAGAGCCCTGAGGAACCTGGTGTCCTTTGTGGAGGGAGGTGTTTGTGCTGCTTCCTTCCTCCAGAAAATGTGGGATTTCTGAAAGGGGTGTTTGAGCCTTCAATCAGAGAAGGGAGGCCGGAATGGAGTGCAAATACCCTGTGATCTGTGGGCCCTGGCAGGAATGTTTGGGCAGGGGGGTGTCAGGCGTGGTGGGAAGGCTGCTGGAGAGCACTTGTGTTAAATAAAGGGCACAGCTTTGTGGGCCATGGGCCTGTTCTCATCCTCCATCACCAGCAAAACCTCTTCCACAGCCAGCCTGGAGATGTGTCTGTGACTGCTGGTGTGCAGCACCCGACCCCTGCCAAGGGGGGCAGGGGGGTCCCAGGCAGAAGGCGCCTCTCCCACAGCCAGTGGCTGTGCCCTGGAAGCTTCTTGCTCCTTTTGGATGACATAAATGTAAGGTTTCAGTGACTGACACCCAGGCATCCCCCGTGGCAGAGATGCTGCTACGGCGCCGATCGATTGCTTTACTCAAGTTGGTTGTTGAAGCATCTGCAGTGCCCTGATGAGCTCTGCTTTTTCCTTTTTGTTTCTAAACAGTGTTTAGTGCTTTCAGGGATGGCCGTGAGATGTGAAAAGCGTCTCTGGTAGCATCTGCTCTCAGTGTATATTTAACCTCAGCAGTGAAAACATGTCTGGTGTGGAGATGCAGTGGGGAGGCTGCGGCTGTGCCACCGTTCTCCGGCGTTATTTTATCTTGGAAAGGGAATGTTGACTGTGGTGGATCATTGACACTGCCTTTGTTAATATCTTCGTTTCTATTTCTGGGCTTTTAATGAAAGCTTGGTAATTTCATGCTGCAAGGAAGGGCAGCACGTCAACTGTTTTAAAGCCATCTTTGGTTTGAAGTACAGTAATCTTTTGATGCGGTGGATAATGCAACTTCTGTCTGCATAGCCGGGGTTTGTTGCTTTTGTTTGGGGATTTTGAATTTGTCTTTAAATGAGTTACCTCTACACCTCTCAGCAACTGAGAGAAAGGCCAGGAAAATCTCATTTTGTGTATATTAAAACTTAAGATTCACATCAAACGAAAACCCAGTGGGTGAAAGAGCGATCCTTTCTTTATACTGTCACCTCAAATACTCCTTGCCTATGAATTTCAATCATCTCGATTTAGCCTTGTGTGTTTTAACTGTTTAGTAGTGAAACTTCTCCAGAGTGTGGAGAGGAAAACAACGTCCTCATAGCCAAGGGAGATCTGTAGCAGCTCTTTGTTGCTTTAATTATTGCAGCTCTGCAAATGTGCCTGGCCGCGCTGGTGAAAGAGCTGCTGGGACTGGAGGAAACGTGGCTTGTGGATGTTTCCAGCCTGGCAGAGCCGGCCATGGCTTTGTGCTGAGCTGAGGCCTGGACTCGCCTGGTGCTGGGGCAGGGCAAACATCATCCCCAGGCTCCTCCAAACCTCCCTATGGACTTGGATGGCTTTTTCCTCCCTACAGTGCAGGCTGCTCCCTGCCCTCCCCAGCTCACTGTCACGCATTACACTCCACTCGCCTTCACGGTAGTACCTACTCTTAAAGAGACTCTCTCTTAAGGAGGACGCTCTCCTGTGCTCTCCTCTTTTGGAAAGCTGTTTTTCCTTTGGCCAAGAGCACACGGGTGGTGCCACGGGGCCATGTCGGAGTTTCCTTTTCCTCCTGGCCTCTTCCCGAGGTTGCCGGCTGCCCTCCCCCTGCTCGGGGGGAGGTTCTCCAGCCTGACACCCGGCCCCAGCCTGCTCCTGCTCCTGCCTCCGATAAATGCCAGTCTTCCTTGAATCCCTTCCAGCCGAGCTCTGCTTACAGATGTTCCTGCGAGCTGCTCTGGCAGTTTTGCTGGGAGCCTGAGCAGATACGAAGGTTGCCAAGAGTTTATGCTTAATTGTGAAGTGGAACAGAGACAAACTACTTTTATTTTGAAGCTAAAATTTCTTCTGTTATCTTGCTGACTGAGCCAGCAGTATTGTGGGGTTTGACTTAGAGCTCCTGCACCTCATAGTGAGCTGTCCCTTCATTAGGGTGAGGATGAGGATGGATCCATGAGGATGTCCCTTCATTCCATTCCCCCCCTGCTTTTCCATGACTGTGTTTGCGATACCCTTTCAAAGTCAGTTGTACCAGGTCAGGTTATTAATGCCTGAAGTGAAAATGATCTCCCCTTCAGATCAGCAGCTCGGATCTCGAAGCCACTGTCTTGGACACTGCTCCCTGCATCAGTTTAACCCATGTGCCTTCATCCCAGCTCGCAGAGGTCGGGGGCTGCGAGTGGCCGGGGACATCCCCAAGCCACTCGCATCCCTCCCTGTCCCTCCTGCCTCTCCTTTTCCCACGGGCAAGCGCTACTCTTGAAGGCCACGAGACAGCACTCTGGTTTAAAAAGCTTTCTCTTTTTTTCAGGCGAGTGATCAGTTTTGAGGCCTGGCGCCCTGTCAGAAAGTTGACAGATGATCTGCATTACCGGTGCGTCCCCGGGATGCCCGGGATAATCGCGCTCCAATGGACGCCCTGGAGCCGGCAGGTTCTCTGTGAAATGGCTGCAGTGGAGGGAGCAGTGAAATGGGCTCTTCTGGGCATGCTCACTCTGTAGAGGGAGCTTTATCACATGAGCAGAAACTGAATCACTGCTCATGAGGATCTGGAATATGCAACTCTTGGAGTCTTCACCAGAAGAAGACAACAGCTGCCCGCAGGTACCGCAGGGTCCATCCACCTCCCGTGCCCGGCGAGGCCCTGGCAGGGCAGGCTGCGTCCTGCCGGGCAAGGAGAGGCCTTGCAGAGGAGGAGCAGAGGCCGGGGAAGCATGGCCGGGGTTGTTTGTTCATTTGTTTGGATATTCCTGCGTGCGGCCGCCCCGTGCGCGGGAGGGCAGGCGGGCTGGGCTGATCCATCCTGCTGGGGTGATCCATCCTGCTGGGATGGCCGTTCCATGGGCTCCGAGGGGCCCCGGCACCCACCGGGCTCTGCAAACCTCGGGCTTTGTTTCCTCGTGCCTTTCGTTTGTCTCCTGGGGTGGGGAGGCTCGCCTGGGGTTGGTTTGGTTTTGGGGGGTTTTTTTTGGTGTTTTTAGGGTTTGTTTGTGCTTTTTAAGTGTGAAGTTTCTGGAAAATTCTCCAAGGAGCTCTCCCTGCTTGTAGCTCTTAGAAGAAAAAAGGAGCAAAGCCTGGGGTGCCTGAGCTGCTCGAAGACTGAACTTCTAAAGGGGAGGAGAGGGCCTGTGGCCACATGGCACCTCCTCACTGGGTCTCTTTTGACATTCTCTGCCTATGGCTCACTTGGGTGGAGGCCAGAGCCAACAATATTTTACCAGGAAGAAACAATCCTTTTTATTTTGGGGTGACTTCTCCACTCCCTCGTCTTCTTTTTTTTTTTTTTCTTCATAGTAGCAATCCAAGGAAACAGATGATTAAAAGGAAACATCCCTGGTTGATTTCGTGGCAGGAGGTCCATGCCTGCAACATATTTAAAAACTCAGCCCCCTGGTTCTGCCCTTGGGAAATTTGTATTTTTTCTCTGTGATTTGTGTTATGTGCAAGAACTCTGTTGGCTGCCGCAGACCTCGGTGAGATTTGGGATGGACACAGAAGGTCCCAGAGCTGTGGAAGGCACAGACATCCCTGCAAAACACTGGCCTGAGCTTGCTGTGCTCCAGGGAGACCCTCAAAGCTGCAATGCAGACACAATATTGAATTTTCAATCAAGGAGCAAGATGTGAAGATGGCATTTAAAAGATTAGGGAGCTTACACAGGACAATCTGTGATACCTAATCTAAATATCTATCGTGTCTCCACTGGGCTATAAATGTACTCGTTGTTCATCATCCAGAAGAAAAGGAAAAAGCATCAGAAGCCACGTGGAGAAAGATGAGATTTCTCTTCAACACTGAAGAGCTGAGGCCTTGACCTGCTGCCTGAGCAGCTGCACCCAGGGAGAAAATGGGCTTTGGGCTTGATGAAGGCTGAGGAGACAAACAAAAACCTGCTGAGGTGTGCGAGGTGTGCTCCTGTGTGGTGGTGACCACAGTGACACCGGTGTGGCACCGGCCGAAAGCACCCAATGCTCTGTCCCTGCCAGCTGGGGCCCTTCGGAAGCGTCTGCAGAGACGCAGAAAAGCCTGACCTACTTTGGAAGGGAGAGAGCTGCCGAGGTCTGGGCTTGGCTCTGCTTCTCAGCAAGGGTTAAGAGCCCAAAGTGGGGCCTTTGGGTCTTGGTTTTGTTCTGTTTCACGTATTTAACTGACTGTGCAGTGCCAGCACGAGCTCTTGCCCTCGTCCCAGAACGTGTTTGGGTAGAACTGGGCTCTGTGGTGCACATGGGACATATCCCTGCTGCTCAGCCCCTGTGGGACCAGCCCTGGGCAGGGGGCAGAGGCAGCTCCATGACCTGGCTCCCCTGAGCTCTCCCATGTGGTGCCATCTCCTAAGGAAAGAGGATTGTGCACACCTCATGCACTGGCAGCGAGTGGTTTTATTCAGGTAAACAAGGAGTTTTAAGGAGCTTCACTCTCCTGGCCAGCTGGTTTGGGGGAGGGCTGGCTTGGTTCCTGCTGCTCCTCTTTGTTTTCTTTTTGCTGCTTTTCCCTGAAGTTTTTCCTTCTCGCCTTCCCGCTCCTGGAGCTGAGAGTGGTCGAGGAATGGCCGCAGCAGGAGAGTGACCGTGTGTTGGGGTCAGCCCAAAGGCTCGGGGCACTGATGGCGTGTGCTCCCTGCTTGCAAGCCTTGGAGGACCATATGTTCCTGCAGTGACATGGAATGTCAGTGATTTGGAAACGAGTCCCTGAGTTTATAATCCTCAACTCCCGTTTTCAGCCAGTTATTTTTTCTGACTCCTCCAAATTCAGAGTCTTGACACCAACCCCTCTTTGCAGACCCCTGTGGCCCCTCGTGTTTCCCCAGTGGGATTTGTCCCTCTCGTGCCCACGTGAGCTCCTTGTTCCCTTGGGTGGAGGATTCGTGTCTGGCTTTGCTGTAGGGTGGTGCTGGTCCTGGAGGGGGGCAGCAGAGGAGGGCAGCCTGCCAGGATTTACAGTAGTCAGGAAAGCAGCAGGAGAGAAGCGCTCAAACTGTACAAGCTAATTGGAAAGTATCCATTAAAAAAAAAAAAAAAAAAAGAAAAAGAAAATATAGAAGGGGAGAAAATGTTGAGCAAGCTTTTTAAGAAGTATCCTGGACTCCAACACAACAGCTTGCATCCTCCAAACCAGGTGATTTACTTATGTTTTTCCTTCAGTCCCCATCAGGAGGGGGAAGGACGTGGAGAAGGCTCGAGGCAGTGGGGGTTAAGAAGGTCTGACGTGCAAGTGTCCTCCCTGCAACGCTGCCATACTGTGCCTGAGCAGCACAGTGCCTCTTGCAAAGGAAGCTTTTCACAACTTGTCCTTGTTCCAAGGATGAGGAAACCTCCAGCTCTTCTGGCATTTTCTCTCTGTCATAAGTCAGAGCTGCTTTCACCTGTGAAGTATGATCAACACAGACGGGGAGAGAGGGCTGGAATGGAGCGGGGCTCTGAGCAAACTTGCAAGGCTTTTCATGGAGTTCTTGGTGTTAAATGAGGAACATTTCCCCTCCTCCTCTCCTCGTTTTCCTGTGTGCCTGCAAAAATACTCTGGTTTGCATTTAAAGGAGAAAACTGTATGCGCTGGGACTAAGCCAGCTTGTTTATTTAAGGGAAATACCATATTTCCAGCCCCTTCTCTCACAGAGGAAGGCTCGGCAGAGGATGGCAGACTGGGCTGGGGATTATATTTTTAGGTGACATCAAAGCACAGTTGTGATTTGAAGAAGCTAAAAATCATGGCTGGCATTTTGCATCAAGCCCTGCGAGTTCCTCCTCCCCAGAGCCCCCACAGGGGGTTAACCTCTCCCTCCAAAGCAGGTGGATTTGCACCTAAATCAAGGAGCAAAAAAAGGAGAAAAAAGAAACAAAAAACATCAGAAAAAAAACAACAAACCCACCACCATCACCCCCCAGGCTTCTCCATCTCCATTCTTTTGCAGTTTGCCTTCCCCCAAGGGGGTGTTTGTGGCGGGGGCCGGGGCGCTGGGCAGGGACACGGGCCCTGTGTCCCTGTCAAAAGATGGCAGGTCCGTGTGTCCGTAAACAATGCGGTTATGAAATGGCAGCGCGGCCGCGCTGAGCATGCTCGGGAGCTGCCTGTAGGGGGAGGCGAGCCAGAAAGATGATCTAATTCCGTGCAATTCTTGGGATTGAAGGAAAAGACCAGGCTCCACTCTTAATGACAGAGCAGAAAAACCAGGCCCCACGCCGGGGACGAAGCCCGTAGGCCATGGAGGAGAGGGTGTGAGGATCTCCCACCTCCAGGACTTCGGGTGCTGGGCAGCGCTGTGTCGCTTTCTCGCCCTCCAGCAGAGTAAGGCCTTGGTGAGGTTTTGCTGTAGTTATTAGAGGGACAGGCCCGAGGGTGCAAGTTTTATGATTATGATTATTTTCATTATTATTTTGTCTTTTTTTTCCCCCCTTTCTCCCCATCCGCTTTCCCGGCTCGCAGGCACCGCTGTCTCGCTGCTTGGCCGCTCGATGGCCGGAGGTGACCCAGGTGGAGGTGGTGTGGGCAGCTCAGCCAGGTCCTCGTGGTCCCACGGGAACCCACGAGAGGCTTTCTCTCCTCTGCTGCCCCACGTGCCCTTTGGCTGGGCACCGTGGGCATGGGCAGGGGGACAGGGATCCGCTGGCTGTGGTGCTTTGGGGTGGGAGGAAGAGGAGCGTGGAGGCTGAAGAGGTACCTGAGCCCAGTTGATGGGGGTGAGCTGCCTCCCAGCTCCCCTGCCCTGGACTGCTGGAATCTGTTTGCTCCAGGCCCCTCTTGGTGCTTGGTGCTGGTTTTGTCCTGGCTCAGCCAGTTCCTGGGGACTGGGTGTTTCTGAAATGGCTGGTTTGCTTTTGCTAGAGATAGTGATGAATCTTGGTCTCCATTTTAGGGTTTTCTTCCCTCCCTTCCCTCCCGGGAGCTAGGAGAAGGCAGGCAGCAGCTGGACTCCTTGCTACCCTCAGCCCGTGGAAGGAGGGGATGCCTTTGTCTGCTCTGGATTTACATTTGCCTGCACACACGAGTTGCACTGGCTTTAACTCTACTGGGATGCAGCTAGATGGGCCTGGAAGCAGTGAGGAAGTGTAAATCGATCTCCCCTTTCCAGGAGGGCATGGGCTCTGCAGACCCCCCTTGCCTGAAGCCTGCACGCCGTCGTGGAATGCCTTGTCTTGGGAGAAGTCACTTTAAGTCCTGTTGTGTTTCATGCACGTGTCTCCGTGTTCCCAGCTGTTGCATGCAGGGACTTGCACCTCTTTCTGTGCTTCCCCCCTTCTCGGGGAGTTGACGTGTGCTGCTGGAATAGGAGAGACGACATGGGGGTTGAGAAGGAAATGTTTCTTTTCTATGGAGAAGAGTCTGGATGAAAGGATTTCCAGGAGACAAAAGAATTGCAAAGGATTTGATTTGGGAGCACACTTCAGGCTGAGGGCAGTGCTTGTTGTGAGCTGCAGATAAAATTCCATGTTCACATGATTGCATGAGGCTTATAAGGAAGTGGCCTTAGCCTGAAAGAAAGGAGCTTTGGGACTGGTGACTGCTTTGTAGGCCAGGTATGCTGGTGGTTGTGTTTCCTTCCTTCTCCAGATCAGATGCTTCTGTTGTTTGTAACGACAGGCCCGTGGTCAGCGTCCCCACGAGCCTTGAGCCCAGGCCTTGCCCAAGCACAGTGCCGAGATCTGAAATGAGCCCCGTGCCTACAAAGGAACACTCTCTTTCTACAAACATTCTCTTAATCATTACTTCCTATATAATTAACTACAAAATGTTTGTCTTCTCTTCAAGGCAAAGGTTATTATGAGCAGGCTGGTTTGGGTTGTGTTATTTTTATTGTAATTTTTTTTAGGAGAAGGAGGGAAAAAATGAGTGAATAAGAATCTGCTGCTGCTGGGTTGCATCATTTGTTGAGAGATTTGCCTCTGCCTCGCTCCGGCATTGCTGCAGCCCTCGTTTTCCTGGCTGGTGGGAGCTTTCTTGCCCTGGGGCTGTGTCCTGAGTGGGGTCTGGTGTCACCTCGGAGGGGTTGGTGGCCAGCTGGAGGCTCCCAGGCAGGGTCAGTGCTGTCCATCCCGCAGAGGTGTTGGTGCATCCGCTGCCCCGGATGGGAACGGGCACTTTGAGGGGTCTCTTGCTCCCAACCCTCTTCCAGGTGGACCTGCTGTGTGTGCACAGCTCTGCTCACAGCAACGCTGCTGCCGAGCCTCAGGTTCCCAGACCGTTGATTTTTAAGACATAAAAAAAAAAAAGAAAAAAAAAAAAAAGACCCTGGTGAAGGTAGACATCTTGGCACCTCAGCCTGCGCTCCTTCCCGGGCTGCCGGGAGAGCAGAGAGCTCGGGCTCATGATGTAACTCTGGTCCCCTGGGCTTGGTAAGCTGCAATATGTTGGAGTTTTGCTGTGCATGTGTTGTCTTTGCCTATAAAACCTGTTTGGACCTTTGCGAAGGGCAACCCGGATGGCTGATGAGAATGCCAAGGAGAGGAGGCTGCGAAAGCTCTTTCTGTGTTTCCCAGCTTTGTTCTTTTTCTCTTCTTTCTTTTCCCTTTCTTTTTTTTTTTTTTTTTGTGGGCTTTTATTGCTTTTTGGTTTTTTTTTTTGTTTTAAAGGCACCACTGTAGTTTGTAGTCATCATCTGTTTGGAAATGCTGCAGAGCCTTTCCTTGGCTGTGTGACCTGTCTTCCATCCCCTCCAAAGACCTCATGGAGGAGAGGAAGCTTGTTTGCTTGTAAACAGAGGCAGAGAGGAAAAAATTAAACCAGGAGTAGCTTCTCTGCTTGGCTCCTCATGGCTCTTAAAGCCCTTTCAAAGACCCAATCAGTCTTTCTTCAGATGCACTAATTTTTTCTACCCTTTGAAACCTAAAAATTAAGGGTTGGGGTGGGGGGGGGCAAGAATGCTTCGTGGCTGGTGGTGTGTGCTCTTTATGGATGTTCTCCAGCCACGGATGGTTAATAATCAGTCTGGGGTGGGCGAGGGAATGGAGGCAGACGGCTGCGGGAAAGGGGGAAAGGAGGAAAAAAATAAATGGAGCGAGTGAGACTTTTATTGTGAAGCAGCGTGTGCTTGGCAGTTGGCTTTGTTGGGACTGCTGCAAGAGCAGACATTTCTCGGCGGGGAGGGTGGGTATAGGATTTCCCTGCCAATCGGGAGCGGACGGATGGGGCATGGGGAGGGTGAGCAGAAAGGGAAGTTTGCTCTGGATTTAAGGGAGGGGAGGGCAAAAAAACCCAACACACACACACACACACACACACACACACAAAAGCTGGAGGTATTGACACTTGCGGTGAAGTTGGTGCCAAGTTGGCTGGGTGGAGCTGGGTGGGAATGAATGGTGCTGGGTGCCCCATGGGTGCCCCTCGGTGCTGGGTGCTGATGCAGCAAGAGCTCCGGCCTGGGGGGATGAGACTTCGAGCTCTTTGCATGGGTTTCCTGTAGCTTCCTTCTGATCAAAATGCTTCCACATTCACAGTTGGCTTTTTTATTTTTATTTTTAATTACTATTTTATTTTCTACCTTGGTGCTGAGTCTTTGTTGGGAAGTTGTAACGTTGTCGCCTCTGGTAGTGAGGGGTTTGTCTCTGAGGTAGGAGGCAGGAGAGCCTGTGAGATGCCACCTCAGCCAGCCTTGCCTTGGCACCCAGCTTTTGTACTCTCAAGGGACAAAAGTGATGGTTTCTCTCTTGGAGCTGGGAATTCTGCTTTGAGAGCTGGGCAGGACCCAGGCAGCTCTGAGCTGCTGGTGACTGCAGCGAGCAGGGAGGGTGGGCAAGGTCTGATTGACTCCAGGGTTCCTGCAGTGGCTTTTCTTCATGGGTGAGCAGCAGCAATGCCTGTGTGGAAGGCAGAGTGTGGGTGATGTGTGGAGTCAGGGTACTGCTTAGAAAATACAGAAAAACTTAGGCTCAGATGGCTAAGAATGGCCCCTGGAAATCCTGGGGCTTCTTGTATGAGTCAGTGCAGTAGCAGGAATATCAAGACCTCTCCTTGTTGCAACAAAGGTTGGGAAAACAAACTGGTCCCTGTTAGACTGACTGAGGCTCTTTATTTGCTTCTGGTGCCTGTGGCAAGGGCCTGGGTGCCCCTGGCTGTGGTGGGAGCCAGGGGTGCCCTCGAGCACTCTGAGCTCTCTTTGCTCAGGTCTTGCAGCAGGATAATCCATGAGAAAAACCGAGGTTATTCCTGGTTTACAGGAGGTCTGACTAGAGGAGAGGTAGAGTTTACAAGCTCGTGTTTGCAGCAAGGATATTTATTACTGGCTCAGCAAATAAATAAATAAAACAGCTGCTCTATGTTCAGACTTTGGGCTGTGTTTTATGATCATTTCTCAATGGAGGCTGTTGGCCAGTGTCTGCTGAAGGTAGGTTCTGTGTCAGGCTGGGCTGAGCTGAGCTTTCCAATGCTCACAGCAGCTTTTTGGTCTGTGACTGGAGATCTGAAGGTGCTGTGCTTGGAGCACAAGTTCCTGGTGCTGAGAGCACTGAGATGTGGCTGGGTTTGTGTCTGATTGTGCTCGGGGCAGGTTGGGGACAGGCAGGAACAGGCAGCCACCCACAGCCTCTGGCCTGTGCTGCAGGAGCCATCCTTGAAATGCCCTTAGCTCCAGACCTGGCAGGTGGTGGATTTCCCAGGAATCTGTCTCCCTGCTTCCCTTGGTGTGTGTCTCTTTGCCATGGTGGCATTTGGGTGCAGGACAGGGAGATCCTGCAGGGCTCTGGGGCTGGATGAGCCTTGCGTGGGGCTGGGGGTCTGCTCTGCAGCACCTGCCAGCACAGGGCATTGCACAGACCTGGCAGGGTGGCTGGTGACAGCAGCAGCAGCACCAAAGCCCATCCGTGTCCCCTGGCAGCTCTGGACAATCCCCCATGAGCCCGGGCAAGCTGCTGTGGGAAGGTTTGGGCGCTGCCACACCGGCTCGGTGCGTGTCTCATCCCCCTCACTTGCTTTAAGGGAGGTGGGCAGGTTGTTTTTCTTTCTTTATCACCCAGCACTTTAAACCCTGTGATTTGCATGGCTGCAGGCACCATCTGCTCCCTGTGCTGGCCTACAACAGTTGGCTTGACCTGGGCTTATTCTTGTGCCGCGGTGCCGGCAGCGCGCGCTGAACCCGGCACCGACCTCCAGCTCTGCAGGACCATCTCTGCTCCACACCAGAGCTCTCCTTAAACACAGCTGTGGCAAAGACCCCTTCTAGTTTATTTTTTTTTTAAATACCATTTTCTGGTTTATTTTGGTAGTTTTTTTTTAAATTTTTTTTGTTGGGTCTTGCTACTTCAAAATAGAAAGAGAAGGTATTAAGGCTGCAAACGTGATGCCAGGCGTGTGAAAGGCAGAGGAGATGAGCAGGTGTTCCATTTTTACATAAAATTAAAAAAAAAAAAAAAAAGAGGGGGAGAAAGAAAAATTGCTTTCTATAGAATTAAAAATAGAGCTCATTAACTTTAATAAACATAGATGTTATGAATGAGGAGTTAGCTGTAGCTGACTGATGGTTTGCATTTTGGGTGTTCATTTGAATGAGCTACAAAAAAACCCAACCAAGCCACCAAAAGCACATGGGCTGGAAATGTTGATAAATAAGGTTGTAGTGAGAAGTCTGATAGATCTGCCTCCCCCACCCAAAGCCTAAGAAGTTTTGGGGGAGTCAGAGTCACCTCCTCGAGATGCCTTTCACGCAGACGGACTCAGCTGCATTCCCAGGCACGTTGCTCTGGGAAAATCTGTCTGGCTGCATCCAACCCAGAGCTGGGAGGTGCCAGCCCTGGGCACAGCCTGGAGCCCCTGTGCTCCTCGGGCTGTCAGCCGGGGCCAGCCCTGCCGTGTTTTATCTGTGACCTGTGCCTTGGTGGCAGCTTCCTGGCAGCCTTATTTTGCAGAGGGAGGTTTGGCCGTGCTGTAAACAGGATGTGTCCA
This sequence comes from Eopsaltria australis, assembly GCA_034509425.1. Classification (NCBI taxonomy): domain Eukaryota; kingdom Metazoa; phylum Chordata; class Aves; order Passeriformes; family Petroicidae; genus Eopsaltria; species Eopsaltria australis. The sequence goes on from JAVTVJ010000183.1 coordinate 494,997, forward strand.
CGATTGTCTCTTCTTTTGAACGCACCGTGTGTGTCTGAGCACTGAGCTCAACCCTGATATTTCTGGTTTTTCTCCCCCACCACAGCGAGCAGTGCTGAGTAAGGGAGAGCCAAGGAAAGACGGCTGCATGAAGACTGAGCTGCTGAAAGACATCACCAACAACAAAGAGGAAGGTGAGCACCTGCCCTGGTTGAGGGTCAGCCCTGGCTCGTGAGGTGGGCACGTGATGGGGACAGAACTGGGGGCTTGGAGATGTGCTCAGTGCCCCCAGCACCTCAGGTGTGCTGCCACAAACACGGGCTCCCTTCTCCTGTGTTTGTTCTCAGCAGGGCTCGTCCACTGAAGATGCAGATTTGCTTTTCAGTCCATCCCTCACCACTCCCCTGAAGGAGATCTAATTTTCACTTCTGCCTTGGTGTGAAGCACACAGGAGTTACTTTGAACTTCCTGTGTGTGACTGGTTTTAGCTGAACTCTGATCCCTCCCCATGCTGACCTTTTCCTCCCTCTAGGAATGTTGACTTTCTGTTTAGCTATGGGTTTCTCTGTTGCTGCAGAGCAGCCCCAATGGCTGCAGGGTGGCTGGAGGGGTCAGACACCCCACACCTCATGGCTCCTGTGTGGGTTCTGCAGCTTTTACTGTGCAAGATGCAGCACAAGCTCATTTGACAAAGTCTTTTCCTGCAGGGCTGTCTGTGAGTTACATGCACACAAATCTAAGGGCTTAATAAATGTGTCATTGGGATTAGGGAAAAAAACCCACCACCCTTTATCTTTCCCCCAACTCCCTCCTTTCTTTCCATGGTTTTATTATTCCTGGACTAGTTACTTCTCACATCTCTTCAGGGATTTGGTGTATTTTTGTTCTCCTTTCCATAATAGAGCATTAGGAAAGCACTGAACTGGCCCCATCGAAATCCCTACTCTTATCTAGAAGCAAAATTTTGGACTTAATTCAGTTGTGTGTGAGTACAGCATTGCTTTTTCTTTCTTTTCTGTCCAGCATAATGTTTTGTCAAGCTGCTCTAGTTAGAAAGTAAAGCTCAGAACAGGCAGAAATACTGAATGCTGTGTCAGGTGCTTGGATATTAACTGGGAGCACAGGAATCCTGCTGCCAGCACTGGTGGCATGGGGACCTCTGGTCTGGGCAGAGCAGAGACAAAGTCTGAGGTGTCAGGAGGTGTCAGGGGGAGGTTGTGTTGCTGTGGGGGGACTCACTTTGATCCCTTGCCCTGCTTAGCTCAGGATTATAAAGCTTGTTTGTGTAGCTCTTGGTTGATCTTAAGGTGTCAAGAGCCTGTGGAGGTAAAAAATCCAAAAGGAGGGTGGGAGGAGACATTTCTGTGCCTCTTGGCTGATTTTGACTTGGAACAAATGCTGTGTCAGAAGGAAGCTGAGAACCCTCCCTGTGCAGGAACAGTCCTGAGGCTTCACGAGGTGCTGAAATTCCAACCGCTCCAGTTTATTGTTCCCAGGGAAAGGAGGCTCCTAAATGTGAGTCTCTGTAGTCTCTGTTTTTCTGGAATGTTCAGAACATGTCCTTGCCTCCCCAGGCACACCACGAGTGTCACAGAGCATGGTGCTGTGCTGGGCCATTGTCCCTGCTGCCCCTGGCTCCCCAGCTGGGATCCTTGGATGATCATCCCCACCAGAACATTGGTTCATGGCCCAAAAGCCTGTTAATAACAGTGTTTAGTGCTGGCACAGAATTCACATTTTTGACTGTTGCATGAACAAGAAATCATTCCAGCAGACTTGCAGGATGGCATGGAATAGTTTCTTTGAGCCCAGTTTCCTGGCTCGGGGATGGAGCTGGGATGTGTGGAGGGAAAAGCACCCTGAAGTCTCAGCTTCCTCTCTTCAGGTTTTCTTGAACTGTCATTTCCCTTTAGTGAGGAGGATGGTACTGTTGAATATCTTTGTCAGTGGCCCAGACTGGTTTGGTTTGGGCTGCTGAGGGTGTGTTTGATGGGAGCCATGGCCTGCAGCGTGTGACTGAACCTGCTCTGGATTGTGTTCCCTTTGGGAAAACCCCCTTGGCAGGTAGCCTGTCAATATTAAACCTGGCATCTAAACTTCCAGAGGCTTGAAGCTGCAGATCCACAGGCTGACTAAAGGTGCTGTTTGGGCTAAAGGCTCAGTGTGAATTGCTGTGATTTCCCCTCTTCACTCCCCCCGAGTCAGAAAGGGGCTGATGCTGAGGGCAGGGCAGGTCCCCACTGGGGTTGTGTTAGCACATCCCACGGCTCCACTGCTGCCTCTGAATGGCACCAGTTCCATCTCTGTACATACCTGGACTTTCCCTGAGACCAAGGTAAGACAGGAAGTTCAGGTAGCTTGAAGCCTTGGCTGATATTTGGGGGTCTGACCCCAAGCAAGGCCTGTCAGCTGCAGCGGTGCCTGTGAGAACTGCCTGGCTCCAGCACTGATGAACATCATCATCTTGGAGAGCTCCATGAGGATCTCCTGCTGCAGGGAAGGCTCCTGCTCTGGTGGGGCAGCAGCTGAGCTGCCCCAGTTCACAATCACAGAATGATTTCACAGAATCCCACACTGGTTTGGGCTGGAAGACACCTCAAAGCTCATCTCATTCCACCTCCAACCGTTGGCAGGGACAGCTCCTATCAACCTGGGTGCTCCAAGCCCCATCCAACTATAGCTCGCTGGTTCCTCTGTCCCGCCTGGAGAAGTACGACAGATTCCAGGAATCTGGCTGTATTTCCAGGAGTGCCCCTGTCCCCAGGGCACTCTGGCAGCGTCTCGTAGACACTAAGCCAGAGAAACTGTGGCCTGTGTTGTGGTGCAGGAACTGTCCAGTTTAGCTCTCAGCTGAAGAGAATAACGAGAGGGCTCTTGGAGTGCCTGTAATTCTGAGTGGATTTATTGCAGGGTCTTCACACAGAGGAGAGGCAGGGTCCAAGAGGGCGAGGGGCCCTCAGACACGGCCTTAAGAGTTATCTCATACAACCAATCACCAGGGGGTCTGGGGGAGGATAGGGAAGGTCCAGGGTTACTTGGTCCTATGGGATGGGGAAGGAAAGGGGCCCAGGAGATAACAGGGAATAGAACAAAGGCTCTTGGGGGGAGGGAGGAGATGATGGACACCAGCAGTGGCTACTCTGGTTTGTCCTGGGTTAAACCATGGTCACTTCACCTTCCAGGGGTTTCCTATCTCCTTTGGACTTTCTCCACCAGTTATCTTTCTCCTTTTCTAAGTCATCTCCCCCTGGGGTCTCTAAGGACACATCCACGGCAGCTACATCCAGCCTGGTCCTCATTGATGTGCTGGTTTGAGGCAGTGGATCTTTCCTGCTGGTCCTCAGCCTGTCACCCTCCATTTGGGACATGTCAGCAGCTGGGGGTGGGCTGTTGGTGTTTGGGATGGGGTGGGTGCTCTCAGGGAGCATCCTGAGGGTGGGAGGCCCTTGAGTGGGCAGTTGAGGTGTTCTGTTCTCTGTTCCTCGAGAGGGAGGTGTTGCAGAAATGCCCTGTGGTTCCCTGGGCTCCTCTTCTGCCTCCGTCCTGATGAAGAGAAATAGTTGAACTCTAAATGCAATGTGTATTTGTAGGAACAGGCTCTTTGTGTGTTCCAGCACTTTCATTTCCAGTTCTGGGGGTGAGTCCCAGCCTGTGGAAGTTGCTCACAAGGCTCAGTGTCGCTGTCTGTGTAAAGCTGCTCAACATAGATAGGAGAAAGCTGTGGAAGAGGCTGTTTTGTGGTCCGTGGGAAATGTTCCAGTTCAGTTTTACATGTGGGTGGGAGCTTAGGTCCATATTTCCCTTTGACAGGGTGGGGAAGGGGGCAGGGAGATGGGAGATGAGTGGAAAAAAAGCTTTTATTAGGCCATATTGTCTTTAGTCTGACTCAGAGAGAAACTATTAAAAAGTGGTTTCTTTGCAAGAATTGCAAGTGAATTCAGCTCTCCTCATGTGCTTCACTCCCAGCTCTGCGTCTCCCTTGACCTTTCAAGGCAAACCACTCCTTTTGTGACTCCCCAGGCCCAGGGATGGAAAGTTCGAGTAAAACAGCAGCACAAAGGAGCAGGAATGGGTGTTGGGAATGAAGTTCTCCATTAGCCCCAGAGTTTCTGAGCCTTCACCCAAGGCAGCTGCCACCTCTCCCTGATCTGTGTGGTTTCAACCCCCACATCTTCATCCTTCTGATGGCAGCTGGGCTCTTCTCTGTTCTGCATTTTTCTTTTTTATTGGAGTTGGAGGAGGAAGAGGGGAGGGGGCTGCTGTAACACCGGGATTACAAGCAGGTGCTTTTCTCACTTTTATCCAGCAGAACAGTTGGGTATTGAATCAAAGGCGTGGGATCTGGGGTGTTTTAAGGATGATCTGCAAAGTGGTTAAGGTAGAACATCTGTGAGATGTGTGTATATAAATACAGCTGCATGCACTTCTTGGGCTGCACTTCCAAATCCTGAGCTTTTCCTTTAAGCTCAGTCTTTGCTTAGTTCATTTAAGCTAAGTTCATTTAAGCCCTGTCTTTGATTAAAGGTTTCTCTTGCAGCAGCTGAAGCCTTTTGGCTCTGCTTGGGCTCTGTGCTGGGGGCTCTGGAAATGCTTGGAAAATCCCACGGGCAGAGAGTGTCTTGCCTCCACCTGTTCTCAGCATCAGGATGCTCAGAAAATGTGTAAAAGTTCCAGATCAGATACTTTGTTGTAAAATATTTTTTTTATTTCTATTTCTTTTCTTTTTCACTCTCTTTTCCCCCAGACCTGGTGGCTGCAGCTTGGCCTGGAGTACAAGGGCTCATAACATTTGCATATTTTTCTTATTTTGTCTCACTGAGCAGTGAACTCCAAACTTCAAAAATACATTTAAGCCTTTATTTTTTTCAGAGCATGGTCGAAGTAACACAGAGTTCTGAGTTGATACATGGCCTCCCTCAGATGGGAAGCCCCTGTGGGTGCTTGTCCTTTTGGGTTCCCACAGAGGTGATTGTGTCCCCTCTGGCTGTGGCCAGGATGGCTGGTGGGGACAGTAACACATCTGTTAGGCAGCCTCTGCCCACAGATAAGTTTTGGCAGGCTGGACCCAGTTCTGGCAAGCTCCAGGGCAGGACCAGTGCCAGGTCTGGCTCTGCTGAAAGGGCTGGAAACCCCAGCAGGCAAAGACAGCGAAGAGGAACCTATGTCTGGGCTGGGAGAGCAGAGCTGGGTTTAATTTTGCCTAATTTAGGGTTTTTTCTGAAGTTATCATTCTAATTCTGAATTAATCCAGCTCGTTTCTACCTAGACATGGTAGCAGGCAGGGTAGACATGGTCCAGGCAGGGGTGAGTTTGTCCAAAGATGTCTGAAGTCAGCCTGTGCTGCTTTTGAGCTGTGGCCTTCTCTCCCTTGGACCCCCTGGAGTCTGAGATGCCTTTTAGTCATCCTGTCCTAGCTTCTTCCCTGCTTTCAGCACAGTCTGTTTTCTTCAGGGGAATTTTAATTCCATTTGGAATGACTGTGATGTTCTGAGAAGAAAACTTGAGCCTGACCATTCTGCCTGAGCCCGGGGAGGGCTGGGAGCTCTGTAGATTAATTCAGAGGAGGGATTTAAATTTATTGAACTTATTCTTTGCCACGTGGAGTCACAGGGATAGTGGAATAGCCCAACTTCCTGAGTCTTAAATTCCTTGTGTTACTAAAATGTACCCAGCCCCTAAATAATATGTTTTTACTGAAGTTTGTGCCAACTTGGAATCAACTTCAAACACCATCAATAAATCTCTTGGGCACGTTACCTGTCCTGCATGTTGCTGGGTTTTAAATGAATCCAAGCTTGGGTGGGCATTCAGGCAGTGTTGGGGTCCCTGGGAGAAGCTTTTCCTGCTGCATCTGGCATTGGGGATGCCTGGAGAAGCTTTGAAAAGATTGGGATACTTTTGATTAATAAGGTTACACTTCATGGATGCAGGCTAGAACTTCCTACCTTTTATTTGTTTTTAATTAAAGAAAGGATGGTTGTAGATTAAAGAGAAGTGAAGAGTTGGAGAGAAAACTGAACGTGGAGAAAACCTCATTTTGGCCTGCTTAGAAGGGATGAATGCTGTAAAGTCACAAAGTTTTAGAGAAATACCAACTTTAGCTTTGTAATTCCCTTGCACTTGCAGCACAGGAGCAGAAAAGCTGCTGAACAGCATTTTCAAGGGGAGAACTCGCTGCCACGAGGTGTACTTGAAATGAGGATTTTAGCAGGTTTTCAGTGAAGATTTTTTTTTGGGGGGAATGAAAAAGGGGGGATGAAAAGGTCACGTCAGGAAGAAGTGTTTCTTTGGGTGTCTGGAGCTGTTGAAGAGCTTCTGTGGGCTGTTTGATTCAGTATTGTCATTGTGAGGCTCCTGCTGGCTCTGGTTTGTGTTGCCATCCCTGTCTGTGGGCCAGAGTTCAGCAAGGCTGTGAAATACATGGAGTTGTTCCTATTCAGCAGAGCTGTACAGGTGCCCTCAGTGAACCTGGGATGGCAAGTCCTGTTTTCCTCTCAGCAGATCAGGTGTCTTGGTTGGGAAAACCAGACCAGCTCACTTGAGTTGCCACACAAATTGTGGTGCAGCTCCTGACATAAACTGGTTCTCCATGGGCAGCTCTTTAATTTGTGTTCAAAATGGGGATGATGGGCTGGTGCTTCTTGCAGGAGCCCAGAGCTGGGCAGGAGCTCAGGGTGTAGAAAACAATGCCCATTCCAAACTATCCATGGATTTTAGTGCTGCCAGAAGAGGGAATGGGAGAACAGAGGGGATTTTTCCCCAAATAAAGGGAAGGTCCTGCCTGCAGTGTCTCAGTCTTGTTGGAGGCTGGAGGGGGACATGGTTTCTCTTCTTGCTCAGTCCTTGGCCTCTGCTATGAAATTCCGTCTCTGTTTCATCAAATCTCTGATCACACAGGTTTGGAAGGCTGGTGCCACTTCCACAGTCAATCAGATTGCATTTCACAAAAGGTGAAATAAGTGTTGGTGTGTGATTTTAATTTGAGCTTCATGGATTTTTCATAAACCCTGTGACACTTTCTGGAGTAGTGCAGTTACTTTTCCCCAGGACAGTGCTCTAATTCAGGTTGTTTTGGTTGCCTTTGTGGCAGGTAGAGCAATTCTTGCCCTCTGCTTATTCAGTTTATCTCATAGTCAGCCACTGAAGTTATTTGACTGCTCTGGTGGGAGAGCAGTATTTAAATCAACAAATATTGAAGGCTTCATTCAGCCAGGTGCCTAAAGCTGAGCTCTAGAAACCTCCAGCTGTGGTTAGAGAGCTTATTTTTTGTTGGTTTGTTTTTTTTTTTTCCCTGGCACTGACTTTGCTGCAATAATTGCTTAAATGGCCTTTTAAAGACACTGAATGCAGAAAGCGAAACAAGAATTGAAAGAATAAAGGCATAGTTGTGGCTCCCTCTGCCCACAGCTTTTCAAATAGTTAAATAAAACAGTGGGAAAAGGAGCACTTTATCTTCTCCCAGAGCTGTTGTTATCAAAAACAAACTCTTGTGCCTCTTTCTGTACACAGGAGGGTCTGGGTGGTGTGGGAGGGAGCAGGTGGAGGTGATAACTTTGAATCCTGCTTGGAGAACCCTCAGTCACTGCTCCTGCGGGTGGGGTTTGTGTGTCTGTGTGCTCCAGAGAGCACTGGGCAGCAATTTTTGGATGTTTTGGAGCTCTCTGCAGAGGCTGAGAGGCAGCAGAGCCCACGTGGGAGGCAATCCCAACCTGGGCTGCCTGGGATTAGAGGGATGGATCTCTAGTGCTGGTGTCACATCAGGAAAAACAGCCAGAGCCGATCCTCAGGGAACAGTGACCACTCAGGGTTTGGGGAGACTTTCCAGGTACAGCTGGAAAGATGCTTTGTGCCCAACATCTGTGGCTTTCAGCTGGAAACCAGGAGCATCAGAGGGCCTGTCCCCCTCCTAACTGATGGGCAAGATGAGGCTGGAGGGGTCGGGTGCTGCAGCAGGTCTTTGACACCCCCTGGGCAGAGCCTGGTGTGAGTTCAGCACTGACCATGTGTCCAGCCCAGGCACACTGGACTTGTCATCCCACGATCCTGGTGGTCCTTCATGCTTTAGCCTGGCTCCAGGTTCTTGCCAGGTCAAAACAGACATTTGTGAAGCAGCTGAGGGAGCTGGGAAAGGGGCTGAGTCTGGAGCAAAGGAGGCTCAGGGGGGACCTTGTGGCTCTGCACAGTCCCTGACAGGAGGGGGCTCAGGGGGGGTCGGGCTCTGCTCCCAGGGAACAGGGACAGGAGGAGAGGGAATGGCCTCAGGCTGGGCCAGGGGAGGGGCAGGGTGGACAGCAGCAGGAATTTCCTCACTGTAAGGAGCTGCTCAGGGAGGTTTGGAGTCCCCATCCCTGGAGGTGTCCAAGCAACACCTGGATGTGGCACTCAGTGCCCTGGGCTGGGTGACAAGGTGGGAGTTGGTCACAGGTTGGACTCGATGGTCTTGGAGGTCTTTTCCAGCCTTGATTCTGGGATTCAGAATGTTGTTTTCCTTGCCTGTTTGTGCTTCCAGGGCAGTGTGAAATGAGATGCTGATACCCAGAGGTCTGGCTGTTCCTCCAGTGTGACTCCAGGCTCTTTGGATGCTGTAGGTGAAAATTGCTTTGATGGGAGCTGGTTTGACTCAATCCCTCCTGCTCTGCCAGAGCTCTCCCTGTACCTCTTGTGTTGCTTTTCATAACTGTCTGGTCTCTGGAAGGAAAACAAGCCAAGGAATCCCTAACAGCAGGTTGATGTAATCATTGCACTGAGCGTGCCAGTGAACTGTTATCACTCCTGGTTGCCTGGGGAGCTGCTGGTTTGTCATGTCAGAAACTTTCCTACAAGTACATGACACTCATGGTTGGATTTTTTTCAGCTTGGATTTGAACTCTTTGATGGGACAAAGTAATTGATGGAGGAGCAGGGAAGTGTTTGGAAGGGAAGGAAAATAAATGTTTTACATGGACATTGTTGTGCTTGAGCTTTGTCAGGCTGCAAAAACCTTGCTGCATTTGAATTGTAGAATTATTTTAGTCTAGAATTGCATTTACCACACTTCAGTCCTGTGTTTACTCTTGCTATTTCCTCTGAAATGACATCCTGAACCCTGCTCCTGTCATGCTTTGTCGTGCTGAAAGAGCCAATTCCCACTGAACAACATTTCCAGGAGAGCTGGGATAGCCATGGAGTTATTCCTTGAGATGTTCCCTGTGGCAGCAGAGCCCTGATGTGGATATTTGGCTGCTGGGCTGCGTCTGTGCCACAGAAGCTCACTGGGACAGCGGAGCTTTTCCCTGTCAGCCTGGCTTTGGGAAGGGCTTTGCCAGAGATCCGGATGCAAGATGGGGCAGAGTTTTATTTGCCAGGCGAGGTGTTGACATATGGTCCAATAAATGCAGTTACTGGAAAAGCCTGAGATAATGTTTAGCTTGAAAAATCCCTTGTTGGGAACACATGGCCACATCTGCAGCTCAGGTGAGTGGGAGTGAGTGCACTGCTGTCACCTGGGCCACCCACCCCAAATGTCACCGTGTGAGGATCCAGGTGGATGAGGGAACAGTCTGACACTCAGTGCTGTGCTTTAGTTGATGTGTGGTGGTGGTTGATCCATGGTTGGATGATCTTGGAGGTCTTTCCCAACCCTGTAAAACATTCTGGGATTCTGTGATCTACATCAGTCAGGGTGCTGGAGGAGAGGGTTGCTCTGACACTGAGTAGCTGTACCTTCTCTTGGGAGTTTCAATACCACTTGTGACCCTTTTCTCCTCTCTTCCTCCCTCTCCTCCCTCTCCCTCCAGGGTTTAATGCCATGGCTGCAGATGAAAGTGCTACAGAAAAGCAAGTGGGGGAACCAAAAATGGCAGTGGACGGTGAAACCAACGGTTCCTGTGAGCACAGCGAGGGTGGGGGCCACCCAAACCCAGCGAAAAACACTCAGGACAACACAAAAGTGAGCCAGCAGGACTCTACTACTAAATTAAATAGGATAGCAGAAAACGGCATTTCAGAGCGGGACGGCGAGCCTGGCAAGCAAAACCATCTGAAAGCAAATGACTTCACACAGACTTCTGTCACAGGGAGCAATGGCTACATCCTCACCAAGCAGATGGCACAGGAGCAGCCTCTAAGGACTACCAGCTTTGCTTCTCTCACTGGCCATGCTGCAAAAACCCTGCCTGGAGGAGCGGGCAAAGGCAGGACTGTGGGGTCCTTTGCCCAGCTCCAAGCCACGATGCCAAGCAAGCTCGGGGAGGGCAGTAAGGACACGGATGCTAAAAAAGCCCCCGCTGCTAACTCTGAAGTCAAGGTCCACCGAGCACGGAAGACAATGCCTAAACCCACCCCCAGCCTGGTAATGTACCTGCCCAGCACAGCTGCTGCTGCTGGGCTTGCTCTTGGCTTTCTCTGGGGGTGTGAGGGATACCTGGCTGCATGGCAGCACGTGGTGCTCAGAGTTTGCCCACTGAGAGGACTGGGTTTTATTTAATTTTTAATTTTTTTAATATATATATTTATTTTAATTTTTTCTCTTCCTATAGACAGAGGTGTTAAAATAGATGGTCATGTGGCCACCACCAGCTCCTGTCCCCAGTGTGTTTCTAAATATATAATTGATCAATTGCCTCCCCCAACAGATCTATGTGAGACACTAAATGGCCTTTGGCTCATGGCTCTCTTGCTCATCAGCCTCTGCTGACTTCCAGAGCTGCTTGTGAAACAAATTAGATTTCTCCTAAGGTTGACCCAAAGGAAATTAAGCATAGCGTGTAAACTTGAGGCTCCTCCTAAGCTTGGGAGCTGTCAAGGAGCTGATCTGTTAGGGAGTTTAATTGCATTGCTGTAGGAATCATTGTAGGGCTAAAGCAGATGATGTTTTGTCTCCATGTTGCTGGGAAGTGTTCTCTCCAGAATCCTTAGGGTTGGATTTACCATCACTTAATAAAGCAGAGCCCTGTTTTCATTTTTTAGGAGGCATGAGGAGATGTCATTTGGTGCATTCATGTCCTAGTGGGGAGGACAGAAATGTCTTTCTTTGTCATGGGACATTGGTAATTTTTTTGGTTCTTTGCCAGAGGTAGGGAATAGGTCCTGCAACAGGCAGATCTCCACTACAAGCAGTTGGTTTTCATCCCTGTGATGCTTTATATGACTACAGTGAGCTGGATTCTCTCACTGTGCTGTGTCTGAGGGTGAAGGGAGCATTTAGGTTAAGGAAAGGATTAACCATGGGAGTCATTCCCAGAAATGCATGGAAGCTGCTGCAGCTGCGTCAGGATCTGTAGGATGGATTGGTGCAGATCCAAGCAGATCCAAAGTGACCCTCAGGTGTCCCTCACATCTCAGCACAGCAGTGGTGTGGTGTGAAGGGCTCAAAGCTGTGAGCCCCTGTGGTCTGGAGCAGGGAAAGAGCGAGAAAAGAGGGAAAAGAGAAGGCTGGTACCTGGCCAGCCCCAGGTGGGGGAAGGTCCCTTGGCTGTGGCAGCACCTGTGCCTCCGGAAGCAGCTGGGAGTCCAAAGAGCACAGCAGGATCACAAACCTGTGGGCACCAGGCTCAGGAGAGGGGCACAAACCACACCTGCCTGCCAGGATTCCCAGCCAGCCTCCCCAGCCACTCATTTCCCCTCTGCCTTCCCCTGTCTGTGTGTGAATTCTCTGCTCTCACCCTGGCTGTGCCTCCTGGCTTGCCCAGGGGAAGCCCGGCTGCCATCAATCTCCCATCAGGATGTCTCCTACCCAGGGAAGGTTTTGCAGCCCAAACTGCCTCCAGCCCCCAGTTGTGCACTGGAATTAGGCTGGGTAAACCCCCAGACCCTTGTGGAATTTAACACAGAGAGAGATCCCGTGGGGCTGAGCAATTGGAAGAGTCGATTTCCTCCTAAAAGGTGACTGCTAGATCAGGAGGGAGTGTTCTCCTCATTCATATTTTATGAAATATCAGAAGAATATTTATATTCAGGCCCTTGGGCTTCAAGGATTGTCTCTGGGAAGTGGCATGTGGTGTTGGGGAGCACTGGAAGCACTGGGATGTGGCTCTCTGGGATGGTGCTCGTGATCCTTCTTTGCTCACACGACAAAAGCAGCTCCAAAAAACCAAAGCCTGCACTTGTTGGGCTGCTCTAGAAAGGACATAGCCTGTCCTCAGCTCCCCTGGCCATTTGCCTTGGGCTTAAAATAGGGAAAGAAGCAACATTCCCAGGAAGGGTGGTGAGAAGGGGCTGTTCCCATGTTCTCCTCTCAAGCCTCTGCAGCTGAATGGGAACTCAAGATCTGATCTCAGTTCTGCAAGACAATAAAACATCTGTTGTGTTCAGCCTTCCTGATAATTACTGCCTCATTTTCCCCCATTGTCTCTGGAATTTACATGCTATTTTCTTTGGAGCAGCAGAGTCCTTGGTCCTTGTCATTTTTCTGTCCCAATTGTTTCTTTGTTGAGCTGCTTTGAGGAGGCTCCTCAGCCCAGCAGCTCTGGAGCTCTTCCTGCACCAACCTTCACACCTTTTCCCCTTCAGAACCACCACAAAATCAGGTGCTGGATCCCAGGAAGTAAACTGTGGAAATCACCCAGGAGCTGATATTACAGGACACAGTAGTTTGCTTGGCTGATATTTTTTAGGGCATTGTTGTTTTCTTGGTGAAACCGTTCTTGCAGAACTGTTCTGCCCAGGAGGAGGAGGGGAGGAAGGTATTTTGCTGCCTGCAAAGTGTGAACATTTGTTCCCCCCTGGCTCCTGCAGAAACCCACTGGGGGCCAAAAAATTGTTTTCTGTAATCCAATAGCTGTCAGGGGACCTTGATAGCCTTTTCCTGCACGTGTGAATTGGTCTCTGAAAGGAAGAAGAGAAATTTCTCACCGATTTAACGAGCTTTTTCTCTGTTTAGGAGTTTCTTCCAGAATTGGGATCGAAGCTGAATCTGAAACAGGTGACAATTTTAATTGATGTTGTCGCATGTTAAGGTGGTTTTTGAACAGAGACTTCAGCATCTCTTCTGCTCCCCTTCTGAATAGAGCAGTCACACAAGCATTGCACTTTTTGGAAGAATATTCCTTTCACTCTTAATCCATTTTGTTAATTAATTTCTTAACTCTATTAAGAACCCAAAAGTTTCCAGGGCCAGGCAGCAGACTGAAAGGCAAGTGTGTGTCTGTGTGTGTGTCCTGTGCTTGGAGAAGACCCCTCCTGCTTGGGAACCAGAGTTCCTGGGCTTAACATCAGTAAAACATAAGGGATAAAGGATGATGAAGGCAGTGAGAGCATCCCAGAGTTACCTTTGGGGACAGGAGGAGCAGGTGGCTGAGTTGGAAATCCCAACTTGTGTTTCCTTTCCTTGGTGACCACGAGGCTGCAGTTTGGGGTGTGTGTCTCTGGTGGTTTTTTTTTTTTTTTTATGCTGTGCAGAAGTCTGGGTCAGGAAATAGTGCAAAAGTCCTTTAAATGAGTGTTTTGGCCTGATTCACAGCATGTCAAAATGCCAGGTACCAGTTTGGGGGAGACAGTGTGGGCAGGGAAGAAGAGCTTGGAGCAGGAGATACTTTGTTTATGTTGGTCTTTCTACCAACAGTCATCAAACTATTCCTTTAAATCCCTGATCCCAGAGCTTTTAAACTGCCTCCTTTGTGTGTGTAAAGGGCTGGGTTGGGGCTGCTCTGCAGGAGCCCCTGGCCTAAGAACACCCTGTGCCCATCTCTTGGGGCCAGGCAGGTGGCAGCCAGGGGATTCCAGGGATCTAGGATTGCTCAGCAAGCTCTGACCCTCCCAGATGCAGGAAACATAAAGCAAAAGGGCAGGACCTGATAGGAATGATGATAATGGGGATATTGTGTCCTTGGGGAGGACTTGGAAGGTCCATCCAAGACCCTCTCCAGAGGGGTATCCATGTGTGCTCCACTGGACTGAAATGTGAAATCCATGTGTGTGAGCTTGGGCAGAGTTAAATATGGAATCACAGAATATTCTGGGCTGGAAGGAGCCCACCAGGATCATCCAGTGCCACTCCTGTCCCTGCCCAGACCCCCAACAATGCCAGCCTGGGCATCCCTGGCAGCGCTGTCCAAACGCTCCTGGAGCTCTGGCAGCCTTGGGGCCGTGCCCATTCCCTGGGGAGCCTGGGCAGTGCCCAGCACCCTCTGGGGGAAGAGCCTTGCCCTGCTCTGCAGCCTGAGCCTGCCCTGGCCCAGCTCCAGCCGTTCCCTGGCTCCTGTCCCTGTCCCAGAGCAGAGCTCGGAGCTGCCCCTCGGGAGGAGCTGCAGCCCCCGGGGAGCTCTGCCCTCACTCTGCTCCAGCTCAGCAATCCCAGTGCCCTCAGCTGCTCCTCACGGGCCCCTGCAGACCCTTCCCCATCCTCCTCAGTGGGAAATCTCCTTCAGGAGTGACAATGCTGCCATTGGGCTTCTTATCCAGAGAGGTTCCTGCAGAGGGAAGTGAGAATGAAGGTTGTTGTGCAGTACATTTATTTTGATATTTAACTGGTTGTGCTGGTGCTGCTGAAGTGGAGGTGCTGCCCCAGCTCTCACCACAGCCCACAGAAATAACCCTGGGGCCCTGGCCCCAGCAGAGGGGTTTATTTCTGTCAGGAGCCCTGGTATCACATCTGCCTTGGGCTCCCCTCTTTCATTTTGACTGATGTGTGACACTCCCTTGCCTTGGAGCTGCCTGGTTCAGGAGGGGACAGGGATGCCATCCACACCCCTGAGTGCTCTGCTTCACAAACACATTGAGTGCAGGTTTGGGAGAACATCTACACTTAAGCTCAGTCTACCTGGCTGCCCAAATCATGTTTTTATGCAGATTCGTGACTGCACTCAGATCAGTGCAGTTGTAATCAGTCACAATGGAGCCCCTCCCCTAATGGCACATGTTAATCAGCAGATGGAAGGTGGATCAGCCCTGCGGCTGGTCTGGTCTAGACTAAGACCAAAGCCTTGTGGGTTTGTTGCTCCAAGGTGAGGCTTGATCAGGCTCCTGAAATTCAGCAGTGAAAACCACAATGCTGCAGCAGCAGAGAAAAGGCAGAGCAGCACCACTACAGCTCCTACAGGCACTATCATCTGCTTGTGATCAATTTTTTATAGCAGACTGATATTTCTTGCTTAACCACCACTCACCAGTTGTTAGAGGCAGATCCCCCTGGGAGCTGCTGCTTTGTGCTGTTCAAAGGCAGCACCTTGGTACCAATCTCCTGCCCCTGTGCCTGATGGATGGAGGGGCAGAGCTGCTCCCTGCTCCCAGTGGCAGTGCTGCTCTGCTCACTCCTCCTGCCCAGTTGGCTCTGGTTTGCAGCTCAGTCTGTGCTGGAGATGAAAGTCCTGCAAAGCAGAGAAATGAGGGAGTGCATAATCTGAGCCTGAGGTGGTTTCAGGCATCAGGAGCCCTTCTGCAGTGCTCTTAGAGCTGCCCTGCTCCCAGGCAGGACCTGTGCCTCTGTCCTTCCCCCAACACTCTGCTTTCTCTCCCAGCTTGCTGGTTCTGGTGATGGGAACACCCTTTAAATGCTGGGCAGTGGGAAAAATGCCATGTGGGGTTTATGGAGCCAGCATGGGGGTCCATTACTCAGGTTGGTTTATTCTGTAGTTTTGATTCAGGAATAAAACAAAACAACTGAGGATGTTCTATCCTTTGCCATTTTTAATAACTTCCCCCTGCTGCTGTCAGGAGTTTCTGTGCCAATAATAGAAATGTGGTTGGTCCCATTAAAATGTAGACAGCACTTGAGTTTAATTTTTGTAAACACATCAAATATTGTGTTCTTGCCCCAATCTAGGCAGTTCTCTAGGCTGTATTTCTCACTGTGGGGTTGGAAATAGCGGTGGTCCCATTTTTGCTGTTTCCAGGCACAAGCATTGCCAGAAATGTTGGAATATCTGCCCACCTTCTTCACTATCCCCACCATGAAATTGTGGCTTTGCAGTCTTTTGCAGAGGATGAGCTGATACCACGTGAGAAGCTGCAAGAAATGAAGATGTTGGTGTTGCAGTTTCTTTTTCTCTCTCATTTCTAGTCCTTTCTTGGCCTCCAGTGGCCCCCGGCATGTGACCACAGGGAGCTCAAACTGCATCCTGGAGTTCCCTTTGCATGGGATTCTGCTCCCAGTGCTTCTCTCAAACTGTGGATAGAACCTGTTTAATAAGGACAGCAAAGATGTAACTGTTTTATGTAGCTGAGGACCAGGAAAGGTGGTGAGAAAACTGACTTAAAAATTCGTGCTGATCCTTTTTGTTACAATCATTGGATGTAATATTTTTATACACGTGAGAGATCTCTTCACCCCTTTCTGGGAATTCTTGTTCTTTACCATTGCTGCACAGGCCTCCAAGTAAAGCTTTATCTTACAGGACTTAATTTGTTTGAAAGAAGCTTTTAGCAGAATTGCCATGAAGAAGTCACATTTAGCAGTTGTTTTGCAGCCTGTTGAAGATTTTAAATTTATTTCCATGTTATAATTACAGAGGGAGAGAAAAACCCCAAGCTAATAACATAATACTTTTTAATTTAAAATTTGGATTGTGTTCTTCCAAACAGCCTGGCATGGCCTGGGTGTGAATTCCTGATGTTTGAGAGTGACTGCACCTTTTATCAGAGACCAGTTGTAAAAACCTGCACTTCCAGGACACAAAATGCAACCCTTGTTTACACTTTTGTCAGATCTGCCTGTCCCAAGCTCATTTTTCTAATTTTAAGTTAGAAATGGAAAGCGTTGGATATTTCAGGGGACTTGGGAATTCTCAGAATAATTTTGTAGTCAAGAGTTACTGTTAACCTTTAGATCTATAAACTCAGGACTTTTAAGAGGTATAAATAGTATTGTTGAGACTATTCTTGGCATACTGTGCCCTGCACTCCTGACGTGCATTTTTTAAGGGGTAGAACAACTGGGAGTGATCCAATGTTCAGAAAGTGATCCTATGGACACTTAATTTGCTCATTCTATTAAAATTATTGAAGAGAAAGTTTTTTTAAAAAAAGGAGAAATTGGTCATAGTCCATAAGTATCTCCTGGGAGTGCGAGGTTCTGATGAGACAGGGCTTTTTAATTTAGTTGCAAAAACATAATGCATTTAATTATTTGACAGCGAGAGCAATTAAGCATTGGAACAACATTTCAAAGGCTATGGTGGATTTGTCATCTTTGAAATCGTTAATCCAAGACTTGCTGCCCTTTTAGAAAAGCTGTGGCAATTGAGCCATAAGTTATGGGCTTGATGCAGGAATCATTGGCACTTTGATGGCCTTTTGCTGTGGGTCATTTCTGATTATCATTAGAGCTTTGCTGGGCCTGGCTCTGCCAGCACCACACACGTGGCACGGCCTAATTAGGGGAATCAGCCTGTTCCCCGTTTGTTCCCAAGGTCACTTTGCTGGAGAGCAGTGGCTGGGGGTGCCTGTGAGAACCTCAGGGCTTTCATTGCTTCCTGCTTCTTATTCCGGCCTTGCTTCCGCCTGGGTTCCTCTTTCTCTTTGGGTTTTTCAGCTGTTGCTGCACAAGTCCCTTAAGGAGAGCTCCCCTGCGAGTGGAGCAGCACTTCAACCTTAGAATCTTGGAATGGTTTGGGTTGGAAAGGACCTTACAGCTCATCCATTCCCACCCCTGCCAGGGGCAGGGACACCTCCCACTGTCCCAGGCTGCTCCAAGCCCCAGTGTCCAGCCTGGCCTTGGGCACTGCCAGGGATCCAGGGGCAGCCACAGCTTCTCTGGGCACCCTGTGCCAGGGCCTGCCCACCCTCCCAGGGAGCAATTCCTGCCCAATATCCCATCTAAACCAGCTCTTTTGCAGTGTGAAGCCACTCCTCCTTGTCCTGGCACTCTGTGCCCTTGTGAAGAATCTCTCTCTCTCTCTTACAGGCTCCCTTCAGGTACTGGAGGGCCACAATGGGGTCTCCCCAGAGCCTTCTCTGTTCCAGGCTGAGCAATCCCAATTCTCCCAGCCTTTCCTTGTGTTCTGCTGCCTGTGCTCTTGTTTTGCTGGAGCAGCTCTGCCAAACCTGCCTGCTGTAGAGTAGGATAAATCAAGAGGGCAAATCCAGTGTAAAATGTCACAGCAGAGGCAGCTTTTACCCGTCTGGCTGTTGACATTGTGGGAGAGAAGGACAAGCAATGACTTTGTTTCGTGTTCCTCCTCGTGTTTCCTTTTCTCACCAGGTACCTCCTTGCTGGGCTGTGACAGGAAAATGTTTCAGTGAGCTGCACTAAGGGGCCTTGCCCTGACCTTCACTTCCCTTTGCCACACTTGACACAAAAGGCACAGGAATAAAAGCACCATTAAACCAAGCCATGACTGTTTAAAGAATAAACACAGGTGGAAAAGGAAAACACAAATTCAGTCTGCGCCTCTCTGTCTGAGGGTACATGAAATGGAGTTAGACACTCAGGAAGGGGATTGTTTCCTAAACTAGAGGAGGAAAACATTGAGGTAACATCAAAAGCTAAGAAATGGCACTCAGGGATGTGGTTTAGTGGTGGACTTGGCACTGCTGGGTTAATGGTTGGACTTGGTGACCTTAAAGGTCTTGTCCAGCCTAAATGATTCTCTGGAGTTGTAGGAACCCTTCTTTCATAACCAGAGGTGCAGAATGAGACTTTGCATTGGGTACAATGTGTGCTCCTGCTGGGAATGGGTGCTCCTGCCTTCAGATGAAAGTGATTGTGGTTGAGAGAAAGGAATTAAATTAATTCCCTCATTTTTAAAAACTACTTATTCAATGCAGAAACTGAGTTTAACTGCCTTTTGTTTTCCAGCATGCAAGTAAAGACCCCAAAGATGGGAGAGACAGCAGAGATCAGAAAGAATCCAAGGAGAAGGAGTTTGAGAACATGCTGGACTTCGTGAAGCCGTTGTCGTTGCCCTCTCTCCCGGGCCTTCACCAGTCACTACCTCAGAACCAGAGCTATGTGGCCACCACCAAGTCGCAGACAGGTAAAAAGGGAAGGGTTGGAATGCTGGAATCCCCACCTCCCAAAGCTGTGTGTGGGGCTGAGCCGGACATGAGGGGGTTAACAAGGATTAAAACCTCTGTTGGGACCTTTTTGCCCTCAGTCTCCTCCAGTGTTCCCTTCCCTGCCTCTGCTAAAAGCTTTCCTTAGAGGAGACACTTTGATCCCTTTTTCCTCTGGGAAAGATATCAATTTCTATCAATTCTGAAGGGCTTTGAATACCTCCACAGCTGCTTACCAAGAATTACAGCCTTATAAATAAAATTAATTGGGTTCACAGAATTTTGTAGAGGTCTCTTCATAAATTCTGGTGAAATTTCATTATCACGGAAGGTGAAGAAATGCTTTCAAGGAACAGGCTGTGCAAGTGCAAGCAGTACCAGTGGTGCTGAAGCTGACTGTTCCTAAAAGAGCCTGCACCAAGCATCCTTCTGCTGAGCATTCACCAAAGGCAGCAGCAGGCAGGGAGCTGTGATGTCTGATTTGATTAGAAGGCCAAGAGGGAGACTTAACAAATTAAGACCCAATCAAAGGAGTGAAAGGAATCAAACAGACTTCCATAGTAGGTGTGAAATGAGGTTAAATGGCAAACAGCTCTTTATGTAAGGTGCCTTTTCCCTCAGTTATTGTCAGATTGCTTCCATTGTCAGTCGCTATTGTTGGCCTTGCAGTCTCAATTTGGGCAATTGGATTCCATTCAGCCTCCTACAACATCAGCAGCACTGCCAAGTGCAGGATAATTTAAGGATTTGTGTGCTGATGGAGGGGCCAGAAGGAGCGTGCAGAGGGTGCTCGGAGTTTGGGAAGCTCTGCAGCCCTGGCAGGAAGCTGTTTGTGTGTGTGCACACCCGTGTGTGGCATCTTCTGCTTCACTTGTAAATTAATCACTTGGGGTGGGAAGTTTCCTCAGGTCGTTCCCTCAGGTGTGATTTCATGGAATCACTGAAGGTCTGGGTTGGAAGGGACCTTTCAGATCATCCCATTGCACCCCCTGCCATGGGCAGGGACACCTCCCACTGTCCCAGGCTGCTCCAAACCGCATCCAACCTGGCCTTGGGCACTTCCAGGGATCCAGGGGCAGCCACAGCTTCTCTGGGCACCCTGTGCCAGGGCCTGCCCACCCTCCCGGGGAACAATTCCTGCCCAACATCCCATCCATCCCTGCCCTCTGGCACTGGGAAGCCATTCCCTGTGTCCTGTCACTCCAGGCCTTTGTCCAAAATCCCTCTCCAGTACAACCCCTACTCTCTATCCTTTCTTTTCATTCCTGAGCAAACCTTGGGTTCCTTCTGCTTCTCTTTTCCAGCTGCTGCAGTATCTCGGAAGAAAAAACGGAGAATGGGAACCTATAGCCTGGTTCCCAAGAAAAAGACCAAAGTGTTAAAACAGAGAACAATGATTGAGATGTTTAAGAGCATAACTCATTCCTCTGTGGGTGCCAAGGTAAGGGCAGCACTGAGCCCACTGCACGTGTTTGTTGTCACTTACATGTCCCTTTTTTTGGACACCAAACCCATGTGGAGGTGCAGGGATGTGCTGGCTTGTTGAGATCAACATCTTCCCTTCTGAATGTCCATCTTCCCTCTGGCAGCAGCTCCCTGCCCAGAGCTGCCTTGCTGCTTTGGCAGTGACTGTTTCAGAGTGGCTCTTCAGATACCAGCTCCTAAACAGACTTTTTCCAGTGAATGTTCCCCTTCTGTCCTGTGAATCCTGGGCGACTGGAGGGATTTCAAGGATGCCCCTTTTTGTTTTGGTCCTCAAGATCTCATGTTGCTGCTTGAGGCTGTACTGATACAAAAGTTTAGACATGGATTCACTCCTGATTCAGTACTGCTTTTGCTGCAGCCCATGCCCTGAAGTTTTGGTCTTAGAATTCAAGGAGAACAGTGCTAGGATTTCAAGGAGTGACGTGAAAATCCCAGCGTGATGAAACTTCCCTTTCCATTCCCTAGAAACCTTCCTGCAGCCCTGGTGGAGCTGCCCCTCCATGCTGGAATGGGGTTCTCCTCCCCTAATGCCCTGTGCAGCCATGTGAGTCTGGAATGACTCCTTGTGGTCTCCAGCTCCAGCAGGGTGAGGTGACACATGGCAGTGGCTCTGGAGGGACACAGAGCCAGCTTTAGAGCTCCCAGCACAGAGGAGATCTAGGATGGAGAATCTGGGATGGATCCAGCTGCTCTGTCCCAGGAATTGATGTGTTTGTGTCTTGTGTGCTTGGGTGACATCCAGAGTGACAAGGACCTGGGGGATGGCAGCCCTCACGTGAACGGGGAAAGCATCGATGTGGACTCTGAGGAGGAGGACTCAGATGAGCTGGAAGAGGAGGATGATCACGGGGCAGATCAGGCAACCGTGTTCCCTGTGGATGACAACAGGACCTCCAAGGACAGCGCGTCCGACGCAGACAACGCCAGGAAGGTGATTCCCATGTCCTGAGGAGCAGGATGGGGCACTGCTGGGGTAGCAGGGATAGGAGGGGCATGGACTGAAGCAATTCCTAGGTTTTTTTCACCTGCAAGATGACAGAAAGATCAACAATGGTAGAGAGGCTCTTTGGTGACCATTTCCTGCTTCCCACTGCACCTGTGAGGGTGTCCCCACCTCCCCCTCCAGTTCCAGCCCTACACAACTCTGTGACCCACTCTGCAAAACTCCCACCACCTGTACTTCTGGGATTCACTGAACCGGCAGGAGACATTTTCCCAATCTTGCTTGGGAAAGCACTAAAATAATTTAGTTGCTTTTTTCCCCAAATTATGATCCACAGTACAGACATGAGGCTGCTTTGGGATTATCAAGGAAGTTGAAATTCAGTCAGTTTTTTTTTCCCCCTCTACCATCCCCATGGATGTTTCATGATGTGATTGGAACTCATTGAGCTCAGTGCATGTGCAGGTTGGGGCTGGGGGGTTCTCTGATGGGTGGAGGGTTCAGCAGGATGGTGGGGGATGCTCTGTTTTGGGAGACCCGACCTGACTGACCCATTCTGTTCTTGGGCAAATGGTGGCTGCAGATCGATGATGGCGAGTCTGAGGAAGAGCAAGAGTCTGTAGAATCTGGGGAGGAGGAGGAGGATGGAGACGAGTCTGACTTGGTAAGCTGGGCTGCTAAATGTGTTTTTCAGCCTGTTGATAATAATTTTTCCCCTTTGCACGGCTGCCAGAAAGGGAGAGAGAGCAAAGCCAAAGCGGTGCAGTTTCGAGTCTCCTTGACAAAACTCATTCTCTGAAAGCACCCACACACGGGGTATTGTTTTCCACAAGGTGCTTAACCCTGATCCGTGGCACAATTAATTGCTTTCTGATGCTAACTAATGGGCTTTTGTTGTTTTCAACAAGGTATTGACTGCTTTTAATCATTTGAATGTTAGCAGAGGGGTTTAAGGGTGCTTGAGTTCCTCAGATGCAGGGTTGGCAAAGCTTTGTCACCAAGGTGAAGTTCTGCTGGGCTGGGGTTGTTCCCAAATCCACTGGCCCAGCCCACAGCCTAAATCCACTGTTCCCGATGAGCAAGGAGACAAACCAAGCTCTTACCAAGGAGACAAACAGCACTCAGACAGACAGACAGGCTCTGTCCCTGGGACCTTGGTTGTACAGCACCAGGTCAAGACTTTCAGCAGCTGCTGGGGATTTCTACATTTTATTTTTAGACGGTTGGTGAAGAGAGCCTGATTTTTTAAAATTTAAATTATTTGTTGATTGTCTCTGTCCCCCACCCTCCCCTTCCCTTAAAAACTGTCTTTCTACAGCCTCTCCAGTTGAGGAGCCAGCATTTAAGGCACCCCCAACTCTTCAGTCACCTTGAGAAAATTGTTGATGCTTTGAGCTGAATGTAGAATCATGCACACAAAACACATGAAGTGAAGCACTGAAGCTCTTCAGGGTCTTGCTCCCTGTGCTCTGACACGCAGGAGCACGGGAGGGGCAGGGGCTGTGCAGCCTGTCCCTTTTTTGGGTAGCTGAGGCCAGTCTATGGTGGTGTGAGCCCAATCTCCCACGTGGGATCCCCACATCCTGGGCAGAGGTTTGAGCTCTGCTGAGTCACTCAGCTCCCAGACAGGACTGGCTCACACACAGTCCTCTCTCCCACAAGCACAGTGATGCAGCTGGGGTAAAGCCACATGCTGAGCCCACACTCAGGGATTTTGGGGCAGCACAGACACCCTGGAGAGCCAGGACTCAGCTGCACGTGTTCCCTCACAGGGAGAGCAGGGCGTGGCACAGCTGCCTGGGGAGGCAGGGCCTGATCCAGCTGCTGGAAGTGGTACCAGGAGGTTTTTCCAAGGCTTTGCTGGCAGCTGGATAAGCATCAGGAGCCAACAGTTTCAGTCTGAACATGAATTTTATGATTGATGCATTGAATCCTGGCAGGGTTGGGGTGCCTGATTCCTGTTCTGATGTTGACTTTGAAACCCCACCCCAGACAACTGAATTTTTTAAAAACCAAACCCCAAAGTCTGTTGAGTTTCATACGTGTGGCTGAGTGTTTGCTGCATGATTGGTCTGTGCTGCCCTGTGCCTGGGGAGTTCAGTTCCCCTGGGTCCACCCCAACCCTGCCAGGTGGCTCTTCAAGTGCAAAGTGGGTTTTTGTGGAGAAATAAGAATATTTTCGTTCGAAAAGCCAACTGCCAGAGTTCAGGAAGTGTTGGGACAACTCTCTGAGGCACAGGGTGGGGTGTTTGTGCAGGACCAGGAGTTGGACTGGTGATCTTTGTGGGTCCCTTCCAGCTTAGGATATTTTGTGATTCAATGATTCTACAATTATTTTTTGGGAGAAGCCAGAAGTGTGCATGTGCCTGCCCACTCCCAGTGCTGCTCATGAGTGTGGTGTGAGGGCCTCCATGGAAGAGAAAGTGCAGCCTGCCCTGCTGAACTGACAGGAAATCCACCCACACGTGTGCCTGAGTTTCCTTTTCAGTGCTATAAAGGCACCTTAGCACCTCTTGGTTTCAAACCCCTGGTCCTTCTCACACAACTCGGGCTGGGTGAGGCTGTCCCACAGAGGGACCCTGGGGCCACCATGCCTGATGTGCACGTGGCCTCTCTGGTCCTTCAGAGCTCCGAGTCCAGTGTCAAGAAGAAGCTGCTGAAGAGGAAAGGGAAGACGGACAGTCCGTGGCTGAAACCCACCCGCAAGAGGAGGCGGAGGAATAAAAAGAAACAAGGCGGTGTTTTAGGTAATTAATGGGGTTTTGTTCTTTCATTCCACCCCAAGGAGCCTTCCAGGTGCAGGGGGAAGGACCTGAGGCCTGTAAGTCCGCAGGGCTCACTCTTCCTTTGTGACCTTGCCTCTCACTGGCAGGAGCTGCTGGTGTCACTTCAACAGCAGAACACGTGGCCTTGTCCTTGGAATGCTGGAGGAATTTTATTCTGTTCACAAATCCCTTTATTTTAGAATATACAAAAAGGCCTCATGGGGCTTACAGAAAGGAGGAAGAGGAATTTTATATGGGTAGATAGTGACATGACAAGGGGGAATGGCTTCAGACTGAAAGAGGGGAAATTGATGTTATCTATACAGGAGAAACTGTTCTCTGGGAGGGTGGGCAGGCCCTGGCACAGGGTGCCCAGAGAAGCTGTGGCTGCCCCTGGATCCCTGGCAGTGCCCAAGGCCAGGCTGGACATTGGGACTTGGAGCAGCCTGGGACAGTGGGAGGTGTCTCTGCCATGGCATGGGGTGGAATGGGATGATCTGAAAGGTCCCTCCCAACCCAAACCAGTCTGGGATTCTGTGACCCATGTCCATGTGGACTCCTGTCCCATGAGCTCAAGTGAAAGTATTTAACTGCAGAAGGAAAAGAAAGAACCACCCTGGGATTGTGCTCTGCTGCTTTTGTGTGGATGTTTGTGTTGAATGGGATGTGCAGGTTGGCTTTGCTCCTTCTGGGAGTACCACCACATTTGAAAGGAGCTGCCTTGGGCCCATCTCAAGTGTGGATGTTGTTTAGGGGGTCCCTCTTGTTTGTCCTGAGTCACCCACCACCAAAGAAGGTTTCAGTGAGCTCTGTTGAGAGGTGAGGAGGGCCAGGAGTACAGCCTGGATGTGATGCTGCTTCTTTGGGACAGTGCAGCTGTGCCTTTGGCCTCATTGCTGAGGTTTCATACATCCATTGCCACCAAAGGGTTTATTTCTTCTGGGCTTGCTAATTCCATGCAAGAAGGTAATTTTTGTATCAGCAGCTTTTTGGTACTTCTGGGTGAATTGGCTGTTTCAGCCCCTGCTCTGTGCCTGGGCTCTGTCACTCACCTGGCTCACTCCTCTTCCTCCCAGGATGCCACAGGGACCCTGCATCCCTGACACAGCAAACACCTAATTCTGCATTTCAGATGCAGGCTGGTTTTCTGCCCCTTCAGTAAAGGTGGGAGCTGCTCTTAGAGGGTAACCAAACTGTCTGGGCCAAGCTGGGCTGGGAGAACCAAACCAGGAGAGAGAGCAAAGCCAAGGGAGAGCAAAGACACTGAAAATCCCCTCAGACTCTGAAGGGTCCCCCAAAATCTCTTCCCAGTAGCATCTGTGTTCCCTTTGAGGCAGAACTTGGTTTTTATGTTTCCCCTCCCATTCAGCTGGATGTCACCTTTGTCATCCTCCTCCTGAGCCACAGTTGGCTCTGCCTGGCCAGAATGTACCTGAGCCCTGTGCAGCAGGCTGGGGGCAGGAGGATGCTCAAGCCCTGCTTCATCCTTTCCTCGTGCCCTTGCAGAGGCTGAACTCATCTCTTTTATTCCCTTCTCTTGTCGTTCCCTGCCTGGGTGGAGGTGGAGGCTCAGTGTGACCAGACCAGAGCCTGGCCGTGCCCTGGTGTGGTGTTGGCACATTCCATGTGCTCTTCATTCCTCATTCCCACAGGGAGCGTGCAGAGCCCCGGGCTGGGGTTACCTGTGGGGTCTGTGCCAATCCCCTGTTCCCATCCAGGTGCTGAAGCCTATAAACCCTCGCTGGGCAGCAGGGAGGGCCCTGGCCAGGAGAACAGCATGGAGTACATGGAGGTGTCCCTGGATTCCCTGGATCTCCGGGTGAAGGGGATCCTCTCCTCGCCAGCGGGAGGTCAGTGCTGGGGCTGGGCTTGGGGTCAGGGCTGGGTTTGTGCTGGGGCTGGGCTTGGGCCCAGGGCTGGGTTTAGGTCTAGATTTTGGGTTGAGGTCGAGGCTGGGTTTGGGGTGGAGTTTGGGTTGGGGTCGAGGCTGGGTTTGGGTCTGGGGTTGGGGTAGGGATTGGATCTGGGTTTGGGGTCAGGGCAGGTTTTGTGGCTGGGTTTGGATCACGCTGGGTTTGGGGTCTGCTTTGAGTTTGAGTTTGGGGCCAGGTTTGGGGTCAGGGCTATGTTTGGGGTCAGGTTTGGAGTCGGGGCTGTGTTTGGGGTCAGGTTTGGGATCAGGTCTGGGGTCGGGGCTGTGTTTGGGGTCAGGTTTGGGGTCGGGTTTGGGGTCCCTTTGTTCTGCGGGCGGCGCTGTGTGGGGCCCCGGCTGCCCCCTGGCGGCCACAGAGCGCGCAGTGCAACGGGAATGGGGTGGGATGGGATTAGGGATGGAGCTGGAATGAGGATGAGAATAGGGGTGAGGATAGGGATCAGCATGGGACTGGGATGGGGATGATGGTTGGAACAGGGATGAGGATAGATATGGGGCTGGGTTGGGGATGAGGATGATGGTGGGGATGGGATTGGCTGGGATGAAAATAGGGGTAGGTCTGGAATAGGAATGGAAATGGGGCTGAGGATGAGGAGGAGATGGGAATGGGGCTGGGCTGGGGTGAGGATGAGGATGAGGATAGGTATGGGGCTAGCATGGGGATGGTAGTAGGAAAGGGGCTGGGATGAGGATGAGTGTAGGGATAGGGCTGGGATAGAAATGGGAATGGATTTGGGATGTGGGTGAGGATAGGGAGGGTGCTGGGATGGGATGAGGGTGTAGATGGGATCCCAGTTCCAGTGAGGAACATTAGCTCAGGAATATTCTCACCAAGGGTCCCAGGTACCCCCAGCCCTCCTGTCCCACTCAGCAGCTCCCCTCCATTCCCTGAAATATGCTGATTCAGCATGCCCCCAAAATTGTTGCCACTGCCCCCTCAGGAATGTCTTGTTCAGCCCTGGGAAGAGGAGGGGCTGGTGCTGGGCCCTGGGTGCTGAGCCCCAGCTGCTGAACTCTCCTCAGATCCAGCAGCTCCTGGCTGGATCCGCCCGTCTGTCCCCGCTGCTCCCTCAAAGCTTGTCTGGCTCCTTTGACAGAGACACATCAAAGAGAGGGTGGGAGCCTTCCTCACCCAGGGAGGGTCAGGAGGCATGAGGGATGCTTTCACCAGAGCCTCTGCATGTCAGACAGATTAGGGAAGTGACAGCTCGGAGGGTGAGGAATGAGCTTTGTGATTTGTGCTCCCAGAGAAAAACTCTTAAACCTTTAAGATCTTGACAGGATTTTACGTGAAAACGGCGAGGACTTTCCCTGGCCTTGTGTGTCTTGAAATATCCCCTTGCTGGGCTTGGGCTTGCAGGCTGTTGGCCAGAGGAGTTCCTGATGGGATGGAAGGGGCTTGTGCTCGGCTGGCAGGGTCAGAGCCACGGGCAGGGTGCTCTGGGGGAAGGCTGCCCCTGCCAGGGCAGCCGAAGGGGAATCTCCCCCAGGGATGCAGTTAAATCTACAAAACCTCACATTAAAATAACTCTCCATTCAAAAGCTTAAAAAATAACGTCAAACTTCCTTCTCAGTGTGAGGCAATCCCATAGCAGTGGGTAGGGAAAGCTTGGGGGTGCTTCAGAGTGAACCAACCCAAAGCCCAAAAGCTTCTGTGTTGTAAACATTGCAAAGAGATGGTTTGGGGCAGGACTGGAACAGGAGGGTAGGACTGGAATCAACCCCTCTGTCACTAGGCCAGTGTTTGGCAATTTTGGGTAACCCAGTGATTGATTTCAATCCAGAGGAACCACAGGAATATTCTCACAGTGACCCTTCTCAAAAGCCCTCATCCACCTTTCCATAGGTTTGTAAATGTTCAACATCTGAGCTAAAGAGATGAGGAAAAGGCAAGAATATTGGAGCATCTTGCTGCTTTCTTTTCCCTGGTTTATTCTCTTTCCAAAATAAATAATTCTTGGTTGGCTGAGACCAAAGAGTCCCAGGAATTTTGTTTTCCCATCTGTGTAATAAGCCTTTGCAAATAGGAGTTTGTGCTTTCCTGATCATCTCTATTTATCACTCCACTGCCTATTCAAATTTCCAGCTCTGGGTGGCTTCCTACAAATTTCCTGGTGCCAGAGCCCGGTGTTGTGGGGAGGGGAGAGAGGCTGATAACAACCTGCACCTCATTGCTTTGCCTTCTTGAGGTTGTCTCAGAGTAAGCTGTTCTTAACTTACCACTCTTGATTTCAGCACAGTCAGCTGAGAGTGGCTGGAGTGCAGGGGGCTTTTGCAAACCCCAGCTGGTGTCAGAGGGTCTCTCACAGGGTTTAGCTGAAGCCTTGAGAGCGTTTCAGGACGTGCAGTGGGAAGATGTCCCAGGACATGGCTGGTGTGGATGGACTGGATCCTTTCTTCTGGAAGAGAAGTGGAGCTGATTCAGTGTTTCCTGTGCCCCAGGTCTGTCCAATGGCCCTGAAGCAATGGAAGTGGATGGTCTCCAGGAGGTGCCCCTGTGTAGCTGTCGAATGGAAACCCCCAAAAGCAGAGAGATCACCACGTTAGCCAACAACCAGTGCATGGCCACGGAGAGCGTGGACAACGAGGTAGGAGCCTGTCCTTGAGCTTGCCACGGCCTTTCCTGCTGAGGACAAGGCCAGAAAGTGAAAAGCTGTGCCAGGAGCACGTGTGGGGTCATGCAGGGGCTCTAGGCCTGCTAGACTGGGACCCACTGGTGTGAGGAATGGCAGGGCTGGTGTCCCCCTCACTCAGCTGAGGGCCCCAGCACTCTGTGCTTGTCACAGCCCTGGGGTGAGGCCACTGGGAGGGCAGCAGGTGCTGTGTCATCACTGGGAGAGGCTCTGGGTGGGTCTCTGGGGCTTGTCCTGGCCTGTGTGGCTGCATCTGGTTGATGTAACATTCACACTTCAGGCCAGGTGGGCTAAAACACGTGAACCTGCACCAGAGGGAGAAAATCCAGTCAAGGATTGGAGCTGGTTTCCCTTGGCTACAAAAGAGCTGCTGTAAACCTTTCTGTGGGCAGGTGTTGCGTTCAGGAGCTTGGCATGGCCTCTGCTGCCCCAGCCTTCCTCTCTCCTCTTCTCTTTCTGTCCCAAAGCTTCCTGGCAGCTCTGCAGGCCCAGGTCTGAGTGCCTGACAGGGATTGCACTCAGTGCCTTTGGGTTGCTCACAGCTGGGCTGCTTGGGCTCTGCTGGGTCCAGAAGTGTGGAAGGAAGTGGCAGAAGTGACTCCATTCCAAAATGTGGACAGTGAGAACTGCAGGACAGGAATGCACTTGATGGATTCTCCTTTTCCTGGGAGGCACTTAGGTTTCTTTTCAGCTTCAGCCTCACTGCAGCATTCTCACCCTCACTGGTGGTAGCACAGGGAGTGAGAATATCCCCAGTTCTCTGGGATCCCAGGAGAAGGGGGAATGGAGGGACAAAGGAACAATCAGGTTTGTAGACCAGCTCTGCTTCTGTTAGCATGTGTTGGTACCTGTAGAGAGATGAATTTCCAAAGAATGGCAAAATTGATTCATTAAAGAGAAAATGTCCTGGGAGACTCATCAGAGAGATGGGGGACCCCAGGGTTTCTAAACAAACACAGGGTGTGTGAAAGAATTCCTGCTCCTGGCTATGGTGGGTTGACAGTTCTGTCCCTGGGTAAATCACAGGGAGGAACAGCAAAGGCCATGCTTTATGTTAGATTCTTTTTAATAATGGGAAGAGTGACTCAGAGATGTTAGAGGAATATTTTATGTGTGAATAGTGGCTTCTCCAGACTGTCATGTCCTTGGAGAGTGTTATAAATAGTTATGAGCACCCTGCTGCACTCCTTAATGGTTGGAAAATAGCAATTAATCATGTTGAACTTTTTTTAGAGTTTCTAACAAATAATAAAGTGTGGGATAATAGTGCAGGGTCTTCCTCACATGGGTAATGCAGCTTTCCACATGTCGGTGGCATTTCCTCAGCTCAGTAAAATTCCTCCTCAGGAAAAGATCCATGGTCCCCTCGTGCCACCCCTGCAGCCCCCGGGGTGGGGGTGGTGACAGGATCAGTCTGGCCAAGGTGTCCCAGCCACAGGAAGGCTTTGCAGCTGGAATTTGGGAAAGCTGAATTGGAGATGCCGGGGCGAATGGTGAGCCCAGGTTAAAATCCATTCTCTTTTCCCACAGGGGCGTTGCTTCTGCAGGAGTAGAATTTAAAAAATTAGAGAGAAAGTTTAGCTTTGTTGAGAAAAAGCAGCAAATCAAACCTTGGCTGGAGCAGAGGGACGGTCTGTGACACTGCGTCCCTGACTGACTCTGTCATGAGGACAGCAAACTCTGCCCCTTCCCTCCAAGGGACCTTTCCCTGGAGCAGCCTCTCACTTTTATATTCCTGGTTTATAAACCTCCTTTGGCAGGTATTTGGGGTAAGCAAGATTATTATCAAGGGGAGCTTGAAACAGAAGCCAAAGAGCGTCGTGTCATGGTGGCAGGTGACAGCTGGGCTGGGACAGTGTGGTGGCTGTAGGAGGTGCTGATCCCTGAGGTGCAGCAGAGCAGGGAGCCCTGGCTGGGAACAGGGAACCCCAATTATGGAACCTGCTGCCAGTAACAGGACAAGGTGAGCCATGAGAAGGTGTGGAGTGACAGGAGAAAAGGGGGATGGCTTTAAGCTGAAGGAGGACAGGTGAAGATTGGACATTGGGAAGAAATTCTTCCCTGTGAGGGTGGGCAGGCCCTGGCACAGGGTGCCCAGAGAAGCTGTGGCTGCCCCTGGATCCCTGGCAGTGCCCAAGGCCAGGCTGGACACTGGGGCTGGGAGCAGCCTGGGACAGTGGGAGGTGTCCCTGCCCATGGCAGGGGTGGAATGGGATGAACTTTAAGATCCCTCCAACCCAAGCCATTCCGCGATTCTGTGATCCTCTGATTTTTAAGCCCAGAGCTGTGGATTGGTGAAATCCTTTGGAAAACCTGCTCCAAACATGACTTTAGCTGAGCTCTCATGAAAGCCTGGCTCCTCATCCCTGTGGTCTGGGCAGGGGCCAGTGCTGGAGCCAGTACAGACGATAACTTTGCTGGCAATGAGGAGCGATTCTTTTTCCCTTTATCTTCCTGTGACTCGGACTTTTGAGCAGTAACAAGATCGAGTGCGTACGGTCTCGTTCTCTTGGTCGCTGACACCCGCTCTTCCTGGCAAGAGGAGAGTGTGTGTTGTGTGAGTCAGGCCCCTGGGACTGCCCCTTCTGCTGCTTGGCTCTTGCCTATTTCCAGTTCTGATTTTGTTGTTGTTGTCGTCGTTGCAAGGAACAAATGACTCGGGGTGCGCATGCATGTTAGTTAGTAAATGATGCATTCCTTCCTGAGAGCAGCTTTCACAGCTTCCTGCTGCACTGCTACTGCTCTCTGGCACACAGCTGAACTCCTGTGAAAAACCCAGGGCTCCTCAAGGCAGCGTGCAAAAAATCTTCCTCCGCACAAGCACAGGGAGTGTTGTGGTCTCCAGTAATTTCATTTCCTTTAATTTCTCCTGTTCCAGCTGGGTCGATGCACAAACAGTGTGGTTAAGTATGAACTGATGCGCCCGTCTAACAAAGTCCAGCTTTTGGTGCTGTGTGAGGACCATAGAGGGAGGATGGTGAAACACCAGTGTTGCCCTGGCTGTGGATACTTTTGCACTGCAGTAAGTCCGTGCTCTCAATCTAGGGAAGGGGGTACCTGTTGCAGTAGCTGGAAGCTGAAGGTGGAGATGGTCCCTACAAAGGGGTTTCCTGACTTCTTGGCATCAGCCCCACCTCGTTCCACAGCACATCAGGAGGTGTTTTCAATAGGAATGTGTGTGAGGGTAGCTGAAATCATCACCTTTATCTTCCTGGAGGACCCCCAAGGGGTGTTACCAAAGGGATTTCACATGCTGGAAGTGTTGCCTTTCGAATTTCTTTGGAACAAGGGTTTGTTGTTTTTCTTTCTGTGCACAGATCAATCACATCCAAAAAAGTCTTAGCTTGGTTTGTAAATGAACCTGTGCCCTCACCTCTGAGTCCCCTCAGGATGGGGAACCCGAGTGATGGCACTGGACCCAGGCAGTGTTGGAGATCTCAATTAGGTTAGGTATTAGGAAGATTAAATATTAGGAAGGAATTGTTCCCTGTGAGGGTGGGGAGGCTCTGGCACAGGGTGCCCAGAGAAGCTGTGGCTGTCCCTGGACCCCTGGAAGTGTCCAAGGCCAGGTTGGAGCAACCTGGGATAGTGGGAGGTGTCCCTGCCCATGGCAGGGGAGTGGAACCAGATGAGATTTAAGGTCCCTTCCAACTCAGACCACTCTGTGATCTCCTGCTGCTCCTTCCACCTCTGCCACCGAGGCTTTTAAGGGACTTGGTGCAGTCCTTTAGTGGTCAGTGTCCTGCTTTCCCTGTGGATAAAGCTGAAAGGCACCCATTGAGGCCTCACGGAGTGATGATGAGGCTTAATTGTGTGATGCTGGTATTTTTCAGGATGACTCAAGGAAAGATGCTGCAGTAGTCTCGAGCATTATTGTAGTAAATGGAGCCATCCTGGGTTTTCCTGCTGAGTCAAAGATCATTTAGAAGATAAAATCCTCAAAACCCTTCAAGGCATTTTGCAAAGCTGAAATAGAGTTAATTAGATTGCTTGGGAGGACTGAATTCAGGAGGAGAGGGGGTTTGACTGGCCTTTCCTTGCACTCTCTTCCATCTCTCAGTGCTGTGTGCTGGTGCACAGAGGTGAACCTGGAGCGTTTGTCTGTGCCACCCATCACTAACCCAGAGCACAGCAGGGCTTCAGGCAGCACTGTCTCCACAGGGCAGGGAGTTCTGGGGTCCTGCACAACAGCTGCAGGACTTTGCTAGAAAAGGAAAAGAATTTTAAGAGGAATTGCCCAGTTTGTTGCATGAGCAGTCAGCTTGTTTGGGTTAATTAGGCTGGCCCAGGCAGAAGAGTCACATAATTTGGGTTACAGTGGGGTCAGCGACAGATTCCTGCAGGTTCTTGGATGGTTTGTGTCCAGCTGTGTTTTAGGTAGTTTTAATGCTGGCTCAGCACAGGTGTGAGGTTTTCTTTTCCAGTTTTGGGGGCGTCCTTACAGTGCACTGGCACTTCTAGAGACACAAGTGAGAACTTCAAGCCTTAGAGGGAAGAGCTGGAAATCGGGACTTCTTTGTTCTGTTTCCCAAGCACAATTCAAAACCTTGCTTTGCAGTCTTTAACCAAGTGAGTTTTTCCCCCTTTACCTTGGTTTTGTTCTCTTCTAAAGAAGTGGCAGTGCTTGCTTTACTGTACTGGACGCAGCAGGGCCGAGAGAGGTGGTGAGAGGAGTGGCGTGGAGCGTGTGAAGGGGCGAGGCACGGCCCGAGCAGGGGCTCAATTCCTTCTCTGTGGTTTTTTAAGGGCACTTTCATGGAGTGTCAGCCCGAGAGCAGCATCTCCCACCGCTTCCACAAGAGCTGTGCCTCGCAGGTGAACGACACCAGCTACTGCCCTCACTGCGGGGAGGAGGCCTCCAAGGCCAAGGAGGTGACAATAGCCAAGGCTGACACCACCTCCACGGTGTCCCTGAGCTACGAGCAGCAGAAGCCGGCGGCTGTGGAGGGCAGGGCCGACACCACGACGGGGAGGTGAGCTCAGAGGGGATCTCAAACCTCCTGCCAGACCAGGCTTTGGGCTGAATGTTTGGGCTCCTGCTGATGAACCAAGGGGCTCGGCTCAGCTGCAGGAATCTGCAGGGGTGTTTTGTGTCACTCGCTGCCCCAGAGCTGAGGCAGAGCCTCTGGAGGTGGGGGGGTTCAGGAGTTAAATCATTCCTTCCTCCTGTTGTTAGGAATGGAATCATTGTGGAATTAGTTGATGTTGCCGGGTTTGCCAAGTGACAGCGATTCCCATCCGCAGCTCCTGACTCTCACCCATGAGCACAAGTGCAAAGAGAAGAGGAAAGCACAAATCAAACCAGCCCTGTGCTGCACAGTGCTCTGACTTCCCATCCCATCTGGCCTTGTTTAGGTGGCTTTAAGGCTTTCCCCATGTGCCTGAGTCTCCTGTAGCACAGAGCACATCAAAATGCAGTCAGAGGGCAGTGCAGCTCCTTTCTTACAGTTCTTACCAAAAAGGCAGTAAAATATATTGCTTTGTGTTTCGATTTCAGTTACACTTAGCTGTGTTTAAAATGCATTTGCTTTCTTTTTTGGCATAAGAGAGACATTGTTGTGTATTTTTAATGGTTGTGCTTTGGCTGTCTCTCATTTTTCCTCTTCAGTGGCACTGGGACGAGGTTGTCAGAGGAAGACAAGCCAGAAAGTTCGGCTGCTGAAGGGTTTGACATGGCTGGGTCTTCAGTTTTTCCAAAGCCTACTACTAGCTTGACCCAGGGACCAGTTAAAGAAACTCTGGAAAGTGCCCTGATTGCCCTGGACTCCGAAAAGTAAGAAAAAGACCATTGGGTCACTCCAGTTCCCAGCAAAGTTGCTTAGCCTAGAGAAAACGAGATTTAATTCTTCTGGGTTTTGGTCCAACTCAGAGCTTTTTTTGTTCACTTCACTCATTAGTCATCCCCAACAGATTTGGGAGAACTGTTACAGCTCTAAATGTCTTATTGATTTCTCTGGAGGATTTAGTTTTTCACTGGCTCTTCAGCTGCAGCTGTAACTTCTGGGAGCTCCTGTTCACAGCAGTGAGACCCAGAATTTGTTGTTGAGCAGCACTGAACAGATCCAGCCCTCACTGGAACAGGACTGGCTGGGGCTGGAGCTGGAAGTTTTAAAACCTCCTTCTGGAGACCTCTTTTTCTGGAGCTGTATCAGAGAATCGCAGAAGATTTGGGTTGGAACTGACCTTAAAGCTCACCTTGTTCCACCCCCTGCCACGGGCAGGGACACCTTCCACTGTCCCAGGCTGCTCCAAACCCTAATGTCCAGCCTGGCCTTGGGCACTGCCAGGGATCCAGGAGCAGCCACAGCTTCTCTGGGCACCCTGTGCCAGGGCCTGCCCACCCTCCCAGGGAAGGATTCCTTTCGTATATTTAATCCTCAGTTTCCTCTCTTTCAGTTTGAAGCCATTCCCTGTGTCCTGTCCCTCCATGCCTTGTCCCCAGTCCCTCTCCAGCTCTCCTGGAGCCCCTTTAGGCCCTGCAAGGGGCTCTGAGCTCTCCCTGGAGCCTCCTTTTCTCTGGGTGAACACCCCCAGCTCTCCCAGCCTGGCTCCAGAGCAGAGAGGCTCCAGCCCTGGGAGCAGCTCCGTGGCCTCCTCTGGATTCACTCCAGCAGCTTCACATCCTTCTTGTGTTGGGGATCCCAGATGTGGAGGCAGCTCTGCAGGTGGGGTCTCACCTGAGCACAGGGGCAGAGGGGGCAGAGGGGCAGAACCCCCTCCCCTGCTGCCCACGCTGGGGGATGAGCCCAGAACTCCCTAGGCCAGACTTTGTCAGGCCCATGGGTGGCAGTGGGGGAGTGAGGAAGTGACATTCCTGCCTGTTCTTCCCTGGGCATTAATTGCATTAATTCCACCTCTCTCCCCACTCCTGCAGGCCCAAGAAGCTGCGGTTCCACCCGAAGCAGTTGTACTTCTCTGCCAGGCAAGGGGAGCTGCAGAAGGTGCTGCTGATGTTGGGTAGGTGCCTCCTCCCCACGCCAGGGCCCCTCTGGCAGCACTCCCAGCTCCTGCCAGGCAGTGCCAGCAGCCACTTCCCAGCATGGCACCACGTCATCCTCCCAGTGCCCCCGGGGAGGGGACTGGGAGCAGAGACTCCTGCGGGTGATGTGTCATTGGGAAGGGCTTCATCTCCCTGGGAAATGTGCACTGATCCTCACCTGTGTCTGCATTTGAGCCTGGTTTTATCCAGGCAAGCTGCTTGTGTCCCCACAGTGGCCTCCATGTAGTTTTTCCCATCCCCTCTCCATGGTTGGGATAAATACACATTTGCATCCACTAGAGAGGGAAATGGTGGGAGTCAGTTTAAGCCAAGACCCATCAACAAGAGAGCAAAAAGGAAGAGCCTTCAATCCATGGGGTTTCTTTTGGGGTACAGAGCTGCCTGTCACCAGATGCCTTTGAGCTGCTGAGCCTGTTTTTAGCAACCAATATTCCCTAGGAAAAGACACAATGTTTCCTCAGGATGCTTCCTTTCCACTCCAGTACTTCGCTGTACATTTTTGGACGCTTTCTGTTCTTGCCCTTTATCAGTTCCTTCTTTTTTTTTTTTTTTTTTGTCTAGCAAGCGTTTGCTCCATTGTTCCTGTCTTCAATAGCACAAAAATGTTATTCATTGATATTTAACTACAGCCTCATCATACACAACATGTTATCATGCCCAGACATCTTTGTCTGGCTGTCAGCATCATCTGTCAGTCTCTGCACAGCTGTGAGAATCTCTGGCCAGCTCCCGAGCCTGTGTGGAGAAATCCCATCCATGTTGCAGCTCTGTATTTGCAACATGTATTTGTATACTGATATTAATTGCAATTAATTGTGGTGAGACAGAGGCCAGGTGGTACCAACTCTTTGTTGTTCCCAATTTCTGGGTTGCTTTAAGCCAAGCAATGTTTTTTCTCTTTTTATTCTGGTGTGGTGTTTGTTGTTTTTGAGTGAGCTGTGAATCTGAGGGACATGGCCTTTGGAGAGATAGTAGTGCCTTAAAAAGGTATTGAATTCTGTGGTGTTTCTAAGCTCTGGGTTTGAGGACTGTTGCATATTGAATGTCCAGGGGACTGCCCTGGAGCTTTCTGGTGAAATGTGCAGTGAGACGTGAGCAGGGCTGAGGATGGGCTGGGAACCCATCCTTTAAAAGCCTTTAGCTGAGCCGTGATTCTCCTGTTACACTTCAATCTCTGAATTGTGGTTGAAAGTGTCTCTGCTCTGTTTTGCAGTGGATGGAATTGACCCTAATTTTAAAATGGAGCATCAGAGTAAGAGAACCCCTCTCCATGCTGCCGCCGAGTCTGGCCACGTGGACATCTGCCATATGCTCATTCAGGTCTGTCTGCACCTCCAGCCCTCTGTACTGTTACATTTTCTGTGGGATCTGGTCTGCCCCACATGGAAATCAGCAGTGGAAAATCCCTCCTGTAAAAAACCTCCTCAACCCCAGGGTTTGCTGAGGGAGGAGTGGGGCAGAGTAGCAGGAGGGCTTGGAGGACACAGTTGGAATGGCCCAGCTGGGCTGTTCCCCAGGCAAGGAGCAGGGAGAGGTTTGATGCAGGGCACTGTGGGGCAGGTGAGGATCTGGGCCTGAGCACAGCCAGAGCTGGGCACTGCCAGGTGTGCCAGCACAGGCTGAGCTGCCAGATGTGCCAACACCAGCACAGTCAGATGTACTGCCAGATGTGCCAGCACAGCCTGACTGCACTGCCAGATGTGCAAATACAGCCTCATGCACTGCCAGATGTGCCAGCACAGCCTGACTGCACTGCCAGATGTGCTACCAGGCTGCAGGAGATCTCCAAGCTCTTGGTTTGATCTCAGAGCCAGGCTGCTCTTTGTGATGAGGGCAGAGAGGCTCTGGAGCTTGGAAGCTGCCAGACCCTGTCTTCCCTTCTGTCAAAACCTGAGGAGCTCCAGCAGGATTTTCCTCTGCGGTGTAAATGTCCCACATGTGGAAAGGAGTGAAGGAAAGATGCAGGTTTGGTTTATTGTCTGAGATTTGGATTCTAACAGAGGGAAGATGGTCAAAGCTGTAGGGATGTTGTTGAGCCTGCTCCAAAACAATGCGAAGAAGAAAAAGAAAGATTAAAAAAAATCATAGTTTTTCTTTTTTATGCTGGTGTACCTGGTCTGGAGTGACTGGAAGTGTGTTTTCTTTACCCTGTGGGATTGGGAAACCTTAAAGGGCTGTTGAGAAGGCAGCAGTCAGTGGCCCTTGGAGATGATCCTGCTGGGATGGTGCATTTCAGCACCTGGAATTGGAGGCTTTCAGGTACTGTTTGAAGGCAGCAATGGGCCTTCCTTGCTGCTCTCACTGAAATTGCTGTGTGTGAAGACAGTGGAACGAGGAAAAGGAGCAAAACTTGTGAGATATTACAAACACTTTAATTAGCAGTAGGGTTGGTTTGTTTCCAAAGTGCTTCATCTTCTCTCCCTGATGTCTGGCTTCTGCAGCAGCCCCGTGTTTGGCTGGGAATGGCCCCAGCTTGTTCCACTTGAAATGCCTCTGCTCTGCTCTGGGTTAAATAGCTCTGGCTGGGGAAAAGAGTCAAAGCAAAGGAATTCAGTGGGAGGCACCTGAAAGCTGCTGTTTGTGCCAGGTGAACCTGAGTCAGCTGCTGTGAGCAGATCTGAGCCTCACACACACACCTGCCAAGAGCTGTGTGTCTGAGACCTTTGGGGTTTGAGTTTGGGGTGAGCCCAGCCCAAGGGTTAGAGCAGGCAGGATAACTTGGCATAGGCATGGTTTGGAAAAGAGTGAGGTGTTGGTTGAACTGAACATCTGCTCAGAGAGCTCTGTGGAAGTGACTTCCACAGGAATATTCAGCCAATCCCCAGGATGTTTTTTACAGCTCCTGCCTCTGTTGCAATCAGCAAGTTGTTCCTACTGCTTGTGACATTGAGAAGAGCTGGTTGTTGTAGTCTAAGTGATAGACCAGGGAAAACAAAGCTGCCGGGAAAAGGAGGAGGCTGATTTTTCCAAATTGTTACACAAACAATATCTAGAAAGTAGGAGTACAAAATCTATTAATAACAGGAGTTATTTAATACCAGCTGTT